>RJJA01000154.1:49667-72288 GCA_003724045.1 Lepidurus arcticus
CCCGTTCTTAGAATAATGTGTACAATAAAAATCCATCAAATATCAATACGCTTTGTCTGGAGGCTATTGCCCTTTAAGCTTAAAGCTTAAACCCTTAGCTTGATACGAAAAATGGTAACTAATTGTTAAATCTTACTCAATCTAGCAACCAACATTAGAGCTACTTCGATTCTTAGAAACGATTAGAATTAAATATAGGAATTTAGTAAAATTATACAGTTATTATAGTAACGTGCTTAAGACATCAACTGCCCATCATTTTAGGTTCGTTCTAATACACTTATATAGAATCTTATAATTTACCTTTCAATCTTGTCTATAATCTCCATTCTTACTCTTTAATCTTACTCTGTATTCTTTGATCTTATTCTTATCAGCTAAGCTTACGCTTTTATAAGATCCCAATCTTCTTTCTAATTCCCTTGTAATTGTATTGAATTGTCTTCTAGTTGTTTTCCTCATCTCGCAATTCTATCTATTAACTTAACTTTCTATTTAAGTTACCACTAATGACTAAAAACGTATCCAGTACAGAAGTTATTAGTGGTAAGATAGTAAGATTGTAGCTCATTGAGATAACTACTCACCTTCTTCATTTCCCCTTAAAATAAACATAAGAAAATTAACCTGTTACGGAGAGTCTATACTTTCCCGACGACTCTACAGGCAAAGTGGATTCTTGGTTTGTGTATGTATGTGTGTGTCAGTCTGCTTAGCAAGCCGGGAAGGGAAAGGTTGTTTTTGAATATATGAAGGAAGACACACAAGAAACGCTAACACATTGAGAGATGCATGGGTGCATTAATGCGTAACGCATACATACGACCTCAACAATACAATACATGACGATGCATCACCGATCTTTTCCCCTCCCTAAACCACAAAGAGGGGGGTTATTGAAGACAACCCTCCCCCCCCGCAAGTTATGTGTCTTAGTCGACTCGACGGTTTTTGCGGCCAGGCCAACCTTTCCATTACTATGATTGCGGTACGAGTACGCGGGTACGTGGTACTCCGTCTACTATTTCTAATGTTCTATATTACGGGAGTTTTAGGTACAACCCTACATATAACATCACATCAGCTTTTTCACTCAATAATAAAGACCTCCTTCTTTCCCCCTTTCTTATGGATGTATTCCTTAATCGAACTTGGTAGCTTGAAAAATCTTTGAGTCAATTTTTTCCACTCTCTCCTTTAGAATTTCCAGCGTAAAAGGCTCAATAGGAAGTTAAGTTTTGTTTTCCTTTTTCGCCCTCTCTCTTTTTTACTCTCGCCCACAAGCATGTTGGTTATGGACCCCTGGCTATATATGCTCCATTAGAAAATGAGTTTATCGATGAAAGACTAGTGCTGGTGGGGATCGACGGGCCCGTACAATGAGCTAAAAGGCATTTTTAGGTACCCTTCATACTTCGGTGACGTGAATGAAAAGCATTCAGACGCAGGAAGTAAAATAGGAGCAAACAGCAACGAAACTACAAGAATTGAGAATTGGAGACCACGAGCAACCTTCGCAGCAATATAAATGAAAATAGAAAGCAGAAATATTGGATCTACCTGAGCTATGTATCAAAACTGTCCAGAAATTCGCCTCATTTCTTTAACAATGCCTTAGTACAGCACTAGATTGACGTTACGATTCTTCTTTCACTCCTCTAGCTCAATTGAACAAAATTCAATTAAGTTCACTAAGCTCATTAAACAGTTTCAGTTTAACTCAATTGAAAATTGCGATCTAGAATTTCCAGAAATGGGCAGAATGAGTTGCAGATAAAGTGAAATGGAGCGATAGATTCCATAGTGAGAAGAAAGGTGAAAATATATAACAATTTTCTTAAAAACGGCAGTAATTCTATGACGAATTCACGTTCGAAGCGAAAGAGACACATTTGCAGGAGGTTGCAAACGATTGGACGAACAAAACGCGATTGAAAAAGAGGTAAACGGAGGCAATTCGGTGGGAAATGTCTTTCAATGGGCAGAATTTCGCAGAACACGGTAAGAAACTCAGAAAGGCAGAGTAAACGCGACAGTTTTTTGGCATTCTGCGGCTGGGAAAAAAAGCAAGTGGGAATATGCTTTCCCTTAAAGTTTGTGCATGTGCTTGTGATGGGTCCCTGGGGTTTGCGGAACACTAACCTCCCGTCTCCCTTTACCCATACACACACTCACATGCACATATCATGTGCCTCTTAGGTAGCACTCTGCCTAATGAATCCCGGGTAGCGCTGGTATAGCTCTCCTACTCATTCTCTTGTCCCTTTTTGCCTTTTCGCTTCACTTTGGGGTTCCCTCTCACTAGTTATTTTATGGCGGTTTCCAAGCCATTGCTTTTCTTTTGAAGCGGCCCTCCCCCCCCCCCGAAAAAGACCAAACACTCGCAAATCTAAAACTCCCCCGCAATGTTGGAAGAAAAATCACTAAGCTCAAATTCAACACCCAGAAAAACCCTTAGATAAACCTTAAATCCATCAGCTTTCCTTCTATTTCCATTCAATCATTCAAAAGCCTCCCTGACCACCACCATTTACCCTCATTGATCATCTCCCACCCTCTTAGAAATCGCCCCCCGTTTCCCTCACCCTTACGTAAGACCGCATTTATGACAAATGATGTCCAGATTTGACATGGCGCAATGACTGTGTTTGTATCTTTGCATTGGAACTATTTTGGGTGTCCAAAAGATCCTAATCTGTTCAACGAGCTGTGTCATTTGTAACATCTGACAGGAATTTGAATTGCAAATGCGGATTTAACGTCGCATCCAACCCCTCTTTACGCTAACTGTACCACTCTTGCGCTACTGCTCGCGACCTCTATGCTATAAGTTTTACTGCAAAGTCAAGAAAAAAACATTTAGAAACTTACTTAGAGCAAAATATTTAGGACAGTAACACTATCTTCATTTGGTCGAGAACTTTTATTGAGTCGAGTCCAAATTGCATTGTTTTGAACGGTTTTTGGACTAGATCCATTAAGATCTTTAAGACTCTTTTGAAGCTTTTCCCTTCAGGTAGGGGATATTTTCTGTTGATCTCTTTCTCTTTTGGGGATATAAGCCGTCATGGAATGTTTTTTCGGGTCTTTTTTTTGTGGTGTGTGGTCTTTGAAGCCAGGAAAAATCTTAAAGGCGGCAATGGGCGCTACAGTGGGGCCAGTTTTTATGAGCCACCTCTTTATCTGTCGTGTATACATGGCGCCTTGTTCGGGATACAAGGAGAAAAAGGCACCACCAACCATCACAGCCTAAGTCTCATGTGCGCCCTTCACCATTAGGCTCTGGCGCCACCAGGACTTGATTGCGCGCATAGCACATTTTTTTCATTTTATTTATTTCATAGTCGTCCGTTTTTTTTCGAGCGGGATGTTTTCGATCCAGTTACATGATTCAAACATCAAGCCGCCTAAAAAGCAACACCTTTTAATTGTAATTTAGTTTTATATTTGGCTGAAATCTGAAATTGGCAGATTTACTTCTGCAACGATTTACCCCATCCCAGAGGTGACAAAAGCGATTAGGATTTTTTTCCAGAGCCTTGTACTTCGTAAATCTCTTACGTTATTTAGAATGGGCATAACTAAAGACATAATTATATTTCTTGACAGTAATAGATATTTCAAGTTTCAAAAGTACTTAACTACAACTAGCTTAAATTAGAGCGTCTTTTCAAATTACTTCAAGGTCAGTTAAAGGAAACCGGTTTCGTATAAGTTGTGTTAGAACTGCCAGCAATGTTTAATAATGCACTGGGAACACAGTTATCTGACTTGAAACCCATAACTCATGCCAGGAAGAGTGTTCTAACGCTTCCAACAAAAGTTTAGAATTCCTTGCAAATCCTTTTAAACTACACAACTCGAATACGTAAAGGTATTGTTCTGAAGACTTTTTTAAAAGAAATATCGAATATTTACTTAAAAAACTGGAATACATAGAAAAAAGACAAATGTTCCAATGTAAAGTAAATCTTTTACCTTTTCTTGCTGTTGCATTTGTTTCATAAGGATGGCTTTCTTCTTGTCTTTGCAGCGCTTGTTTTGGAACCAGACGCGGATGACTCGCGGACTGAGGCTCGTCATTTCTACCAGTTGTTCTTTCATCAAGGCATCCGGACGCGGGTTGGCATTATAACAGGTTCGCAAGGTATGCAACTGCTTCTCATTGAGCACCGTCCGGACCCTCGTTGGCTTCCCGTCAGCTCCCGCGGGACCCAACGAACTTCCGCTACTTCGATCCTTCCCTGAGCGACCCGATCGCTCCGGCTCCTTCCGACTCGTAACACAAGACTCGGAACTATCTGCAAATATCCAAACATCCAAGCAAGCCTTCATTAATATGGCCAATCAACACTTTCCAAAATAGCCCTATCTGAATAAATAATCCCTTGCTTTGCCACCACATTCTTCTGCAGTAATTTTCTACCTTTCATTTTGGAATGTTTCGAAAAACCATCTCTGATCTTCTTCATTTACATCTTCATCTTGTACGCCTGCAGTATTATTATTGAATATTTGTGATTTATTCTTGAAATTATTGAGTATTTCTGATTTATTATTCAAATTATTGAATATTTATGAGATTTATTCCGGGATCTTCTGATCTTCCGATATGTACGACTCAAAGCTTTGACACAAAATTTCTTAATTTCTACCATTATTCCTTAATTTTTTTAATTACTTCCAAATTTTCCAAGAATTACTTCGGAAGGTTTTGACACTTAACGATTTTTTGGGAATGTTTGCGAGTTTGGGGACATTTTTGGGAACAATTTGGCATTTTGCAGGGAAATATCCCAAGAAATATTCGAGTCGGGATTGGACCCAGTGAGATAATAAGGTAAGATGTCTAAAAGTTGTCAGGTGGAAGACACGCTAGGAGGCCAGAGGGTGTAAGACCCAATGAGAAGAGGAGGCAGAGCCCCAAAAGGGCAGAAAGAAGGTACTGTTATGCGCGGAATTGCTGCGTCTGTGGAGTCTGTAGACAGGGCGGAAAAGTGAAGAGACTAAAAAAGGAAAAGCCAAGAGAGTAGGGCTGTGTTTAAACGAGGCTTCTCTCCACATAAGCACTTGAACAATTCTGGCGGCTTTGGGGAACCTTTGAACACCTTCCTTGAAACTCAAACACACACATACACACACATATACTGCACACATTCTACCCATACGGGGAAACACAGAAGAGCCAGAAAGGAAATTAAAAGCCCGGAAAACGGACAATGTGAAACAACAAAAGAAGAGTTGGACAGAACTCCCAGGGGTAAAACTCTCCATATTTAAATGGCGCAGGGTATACCTGTCCCTGTGTACGGCAGAGTACATAGTTCGGCGACTAAAAGCACGCAGCGTCAACAATGAAACCGAAAAAAAAATTCTCAAGTACTCCGTCCCTCCAAGTTGAGGGTTGAGCTTCATAGAAGACTATTTTTAAGCTCCTAACCCAACAATGAATCTTGAGTTTCGGTTATGGGTCGGTCGCAACGGTCGGACTCCTCCAACAGGCACCAACCTCCTTTCCCCGAAAGGCTCCAACAATGAAATCGAATTTTCACTTTCTGTTGCATGAAAAAGAGTCGGAGTGATTCAGAAAGAGGTTAGGAGCTTCAAACCGAGGTTTAAAGCCTGGTTCACACTACCAATCAAAATCACAAGTCAAAATCCCTTGTACCATTCAAATTGAATGGTACAAGTCAGAACAAATCACACCAAACCACGCCCCTAGTCAGTGCTTCTCTTGATTTTGACTTGTCATTTTGATCGGTAGTGTGAACCAGGTTTAAGGCTCCCGTATGCCTTTGTTCGGTATAGGCGGTTATAGCATGGCGGATTTCGGAACAACTTTCGTTAAAACCAGCACATCGAACGCAATTTTTTTTTACAGTAACCATAAGCATACAAACAGCCAATGCAGAACCTTTCCACCTTTTATTCCAATGAATACTACATTAGTAACATACAAATCAAGTTTTCAACTATGTGAAACGTTGCCTAAGACCATGTCTTTTGCTTAGGCACTAGCTGCTAAAAAATAAAACGTTCGTCGACTTGATTTGGGATATTGTGCTGCTACAGTCAAATGTGGTGACAAGTTGTAGTTTTCAGAAGCAAACCAATCCGGCAATTAGCTATTTGTTTATTTTTTTCCTTTCTGACGCAAGGTTTTCACCAAAACAATGACAAACATCAGTGCCATCTGTGAGTGCTTCGCTTCAATCAGCTCAGGGATACGGGAGCCTTAAACGCGGTTCCAACACTGAAAAATTGGTTTGCAATTGAATAGCGGCAGTCTAACAGCGTTAACTACACCCAATAGGGGTTCCAAAGGGGCGAAAACCACTCTTTCGAAGTTACCAACGCGGTTTCATTGGATTGAAATAGGTTTAGCTTTGACTAAATGGGTTTAAACTGATTTTAAAGGCATCAGTACCTAGTCACGTCATAATTCAAGGGTGGGATCCTATTCTCCAGTTCGATTAACAGCTAAAGTAAATGAAATGCTCTTGGAAGCGTTCGTTGTAAACCGCGCCAGTGTTTGATGGATGAGCCGAGTCGAATTCATTGTCGTGGAACCCTGTTGGTGGAGCGGTTGCCAGTTAATCATATGGATGAATAAGCGTTTTCGCTGCTCAACAATTTACTCTAGTTTACTTCCAACTTGTCTGTAGCATGATCAGGCATGATCAGCCGTCATCTACTATGTACTATACAGAGTAAAAAAGCCAGCGTATAGCTAAGGGTGGCGCATGTGGCACGGTTTTGGGGAAGACAAATGATGTCTAAAACTTCCGCTTTAATACCGCTACTCTATCTTGATAAGTGCAGATCAATGAAGATCGATGATGCGTGGGTGCCAAGCGTTTCATACACACACAACACATCCTACTTCCCCCTTGCACGCGAAAAACCCTCTGCCATAGGTAAGAGCCGAGCCATAAGGGCATTTCAACCCATAGTTCAGGTTCCACTCCACCCCCAAACATCTAATAATACCATTCACCCGTTCAAGAAAGGTGTGGTAAAAGTATATCATACACACACACACATTACATCCCAATTTCAGCTATACCTCTTTACAATTGCTACATTTTTTCCCTAACATTTTTCGGACTAAAATGATGAAATATTAGGGTGAACAGAGGAAAATTAGGGAGAGATGTTCACACCTGGGGTTTTGAAAGGGAAGGGTGGTTCCATTGAAAACCTATTTAGGACCCATTTGCGGAAATCTACCATGACCGCCTCTCTTTATTACTATGTAAGCGCTTCTTTTTTGTCCCTTTTATAGTTTTTATTCTTTTTTGAACCCGCAACAAAAAGAGCAACCAGCAACCAGCTTGTACTACCCCAAAGCTGCCCACGGGCAAGATGGTGGGCCGGTGGCGCGCCCAGGGATTACCGTCGCGTGTCTTGGGATCTTCACCATCTCTCCACTCAAAGCGCCAAGCTATATTAGGTAGGGTAAATACAAGGGAGGGTATGAGGTCGTACTTTTTATCGTCCTTCCTTTCTAACAAAAACATCCTCCCTTGTATTTTTCTGTGGAAAAACCGCAACTAGTAGCTCGTCCCTTGTTAGGGGACTCTGACAACAGACGTTCGGTTCGGTTCGTTCCAGGGGGGGGGCTAAATTGGGGAGAGTGGTTATCATGCGTAAATAAAGCAGAGGAATCATCGTTGGTGCAATTTTCTTTTCAAGCACATTTTATTTTTATAGAAAAGTGTCCCTTTCAGTCTTTCAGGGAATGGATGGAGGCCACAATAGGAGGCTGTGTTTATTTGTAGAGTTTTTTATTTTTGAAAAGGCTCTTACGGGATACAATGGATAAAATGGATGAAATTGGGTTCCATTAGTCCAACGGTGGTAGATATAGCGGATATTTCTGGAGGAATTTTAGTAATTGGGCGGATTATTTTGTACATTTACGTTTGGGAGGTTTGGGAAGAGAAGGCAAAGGGAGGATTTTGAGTAATGGTATTGTTGCGAGACATTAGCTGGGGGTGCATGTGTAAAAGCTATAATGGGGAGGTCAGTTACTGTTGGTTTAACGGAACACCCACGACCTCGTAAAATGAAGAAATACGAGTTATTATCTGTCTGGTCATTTGGGGAGAGGGGGTGGGGGGTTGAGGAGGTAATTACCTTTTGCCCGGTTTATAATTTATTTCTGAAATGTATAGAATTTAACAATGTTTTCATAAATTGAAGAGCAATCTGAAGAAACAGTACGAATTTCTTCCAAGATATTAAATTTCTGTCCAATTCCTTCCTAGCTTCTAGCCATGCCCACTTTCCGATCCTTCCGTACTAACATGCGAAAAGTTACGAAATTCGGAATTTGGGACAAATGTAATTTCTTCTCCGAAGCTACAAGGTACATGTCGAATTACTGCAGATATACCGTGTTTTTAGAGCATAGTACCGAGTTGTTCAGAGTTGATTAGTTCCAATTGACTGAACATGTAACATCTAAACGAAAAATGACTGTCTCTCTAGTCGGCTGCAGTAATATGGCATGCAGTAATAGGGGGCCACAGGTCGCTCATTTATCCCCACAGAAAGAGCGTCTAGCGAAGGGTTAATGAGGGTAGAGCACGACATTGCGTGCCTCATCATCCCCGACGCCAAAAAGAACAGGAGGCGCAGTTTTATCTGGGTGTGGATCATAACTTTCAGTTATTTCTAGCTCAGCTGTCTCTATGTATGTTCTGTTTGGTCCTTTATAGCCCTCCCACCCCCTCCTAAAAGCTAACCTCTATTTTGTAGCCTTTCTTTCTCCCAACTTTTCTACCCATACTACCCCTTACTTCCCTTTCCACCCCAAGATGGCACTCTAGAGACTCTAATGTCTGCCGCGTGTGGCTCATTACTACCTTAACACACCCCAACCCCTCCTTCTGTTCCACCCTCTGCTGAAATAGTATACTAAAGCCCAAGTAACAATACTTTCGCAATAACAATAATCTTACCAGTGTCTGACCAACTCTGAAGACTCTTTGACAATTTCTGACTTATTTCTTTGCTCTTTTAGGAAGAGGATGGCGAATGGCTCGATTTGGGAGTCTTTTTGATTCATTCAGGGGATTCCAGAGAAAGCTTCCTCCTCTATTCTGACTGTACTCTATTCCGCCTATGTTACCTAGTCCGCGCCTCAAGGAAGCAGGTAAATCAAGAAGGTATTTTGATAAGCTCTCGTTCTTACCAGCTAGGAAGGGAGGGGGTTTAGTAGTTATCAACTTAGGATTCGGGAAAAAAACATTCCCAGGTAACGCATCAGCCGGAAAGTTGGCAGTTTTTGTTGCACATCCATCCACGTACACACAGATAGACAGACAGAGAGCACGACAGACTGGAGAAAAGATCAAAGCCACCCTACTGAACGGAGCTTTTAGCCAGATTAGCTCCTTCCAACCCTAACATGGAGGAGGAGGTAAGGGTGAGCTTATAGTACCCATGGGGAGGGGTTGGCGTATAGAGCGCGTCGTCATTTTTTAGGTTATTTCTACCACCCCGTGTGTGTTGCAGTAATATCACTCCCCAATGCAACTTTATAGATCTAATCCGGAACAAAAGGCCGGGAACTCGGGTGTTTCGCACCCAAAACACGCCTAATTCGTTCCAAACCCCCATAACAAATTATTTAACTGGACGTAAATTAAGTCATATCCAAATCCAAACGTTCATCAAGCCACTCCTTCATTCAAGAGTTAAGGTCTCTTCTTCAGTGATGTCTTGTATTTGGATCCATTACGTGCGAATCGGATCAGTGATTCGCGCGTTGAAACCTGAAGCTAAACGGAAATGTTTAACTCCACGAATTGAACTTTAAACAATTATATGAATCTAGTGAAAACTTGTACAGAAACGGCAACGAGCATTCGCTCACCCCTGAGTTTTCAATAAAAAAAAGGGACATTTAAGGATCGATGTGACGTCACGAGCTGGGGTTGTTTAAACGATGGCTGTCCATTTCTACGCTTAACTAAAGGAATTTAACTTTGGGGAGTAGCGGGGTTTTCACGTTCATTCGATATTTAGCTAGAAGTTTAGAATGAGAAAGAGGGAAAGAAACGTTGTTGTGACGTCATCATCAGGTTATTTCCACCGGTACATTACTGTTCGCAGCCCATGTGTCAAAATAGAGCTTCAGAATCAGGTCTGATCGTAGTGACGTCGCAGTTCCGTTATTGTGTTGCTGTTTCGCAATCCGATCTTTAATTCCTTACCGTTGCTGGGAGAGTCGTGAATGTTTATGTAACGCCCATGTCAGCGTTGTCAATCCAGGTAATTAAAACGACCTACGAGCCTCAAAAACATGTTCACTATTTCCCGAGGAAATATCACGAATTTTAGTAAATTTTCCTGGCAGTAAATTCCTGGCAGTAAAATTTTCCTGGCAGTTGGGGACAATAGCAGTTAACAAGTTCGCATCTTTGTTTGCAAATGTACGCGAACATGAATTTGCACTCTATAAAAATCACTATCAAAATCTTCCGATCTTTTTTTGTGTTCAAAAGAAATTCGAAAAAAAATCTAGTTGTTGTTCTTTATTAATTTTTAGGGAAATTGGCACAGGTACAGTACTTTTGATATCTGCACGTTTTTGCACAGTTAAATTTAGAAAAATAACTTCCGAGCCATTTAGGAACCTTTAGCCTATTCGCTCTTTCGCGTAAAATAAAGCAAATTCGCCCAAAAAAAATTGACAGTAAAGTTGGCGAGGCTATTACCTAATAAGCATAGATCTATTTCTCCAAATAGTCGCGAACATAAATTTTCACTCTATAGAAATCCGGGCAAATCCTCCTTCAATATTTCTGCCTTTTAGCAAGGATCGGGAGAATTTCTTCTAAAGCAATCTCAAAATTCACTGATAATCGCTCTGAATTACTTCTAACTCATCCCTTGCAGAAATTATTACGATACTATAACACTACCTTCGATATCTGCGTCTGCAAGTAACCCCGAACAGTTATTCGGAAGTTCAAGTTGGAACAGCAAAGCATTTGAAGAGCATTGTTGCGTAAAAGGAACGCAGTAAAGAACTGACAAGGTGACAGTGAAACATTTCGCAAATGGTAGTTTAAAAAAATAAGAAAAAAAACTTACCCGAGTGAGAATCGTGACTGTTGGCTCGGCTGTGTCGCCCACTATCAGTGCTCATTCCCGAGTGATGAAAGTTATTGTTGGTATTGAGATTATTGTTATTGTTGAGGCTTTCCGCGGACGGTACTAGAACTTTATTGTCGGTGGGCAAGATCTCCGTATCATCTTTGCAGTACAAGCCGTCTTCCCGTAACGCGAATTCATCGCCCGGTACCAACTGCCGCTGGCAAGCAATGCAGCGAAAACATTCGATGTGGTAGATCTTGTTCTTGGCTCGCATTACAAAGTCACTGCGACTAAATCCTGATCCACATTTGTCACATTTCGTGCCGAATAACCTAACAAATGGCCACAAATAAATCCCAACATAATCCCAACGATTTCTCCTTTTTGAATTCAAATAAAATTGGGTAAACTAATTTCCCGCTCATTTGTTTCAAATTTAAATGTTGAACGTTGAGGGTAATTTAAGAAATATGTAGAGATGTTGGATTGAAAAGTTTTTTACCTCACGTAATCTCGTCGGCAATACGTTTTTCCATCTTTAACGAAGCACGTGCAATTCTCGTCGAGAAACTGGGTACATTCGGCACATTTCAGGCAATTGGCATGCCACTCCAGGTCCGGTGCCACGCGGAGGATGTATTGGTCTTGGATTTGGGACCCGCAGCCCACACACAGACTGAGCCGCCGCTTTTCTAGAGGTTTTCAAAGACACACACACATACACATAACACGTATACAGAACCATCCGCACATCACGCACAAAAAGCCAAAGGAGAAAAACCCAGTTTGAGTGACAAGATTCATAACAATACGCAATTAGCTTTTTGCTCTCATGACCCTTAAACATGTGTTCACAAAACCCTGGTTTCGCCCTAACATATGGCACCTACCCTACCCCCCAAAAGCAAGCCATTCCACCCGAATCCTTCTGCTCAAAGATAGACTGTATTGATATGTTCTCTTGATAGAAATTTCGGCCTAAATTCGGGGAATTTCTTTGAAAGTTCTTCGCCATTCTTTCCAATGGTTCGAGGGCTCAGTTCAGTTTGGAATTAAGCTTTGAATTAAGTTAAGACTCGCTAGACTGATTTAAGCAAGGAATTGTATACTATTTCTGTAGCTCAAAGATAGATTTTAAGGTATTAACTCTACTGTTCCAAATTTCGCAACAAAGTCGGAGAATGCATCTTTGATTGAGTGATATAAGTGATTCGAGTGTTTTAGTTCCATGTTCCAGAGGGCTAAGAAGGCCCCTGCAAGTTTCATCTTGAATTATTTGAAGTAGTGGTTTTAAACTAATGTTTTATAATCGAATATCAAACCGACTTAACGTGACGAATTATTGATTTAATGTTCCCGAATTATTTGACTCTCACTTTGATGTGGATGACTTATTTGAGCTAATTTTCCGACTATTTTGAACTACATAACGATTTGAATTATATGTAAGGAAAACTTGATACAATTATTGGGTACTTTAAACGTTCTATCAAAGTTCAAGGATTGTTTATCGATTAAAATTAGAAGTAATTTTCACATTCCTTAGAATAATAGGAAATTTTTTGAATTTTGGAAAAAATTCTTCGCAGAAAATCCGAATAAATTGCTAGACGAATTCTATAATTGTTTCGAGAGTGAACAATTCAAAATCAACCATAACCAGGTTAAAACGCAACAATAGGAAGTTACATTGACCGAAATATTGCGAATTGAATTTTGGTAAAATAGAAGTTGAGTTTTGGAAGAAATCTCAGAAAATCCGAAGAAATCGCTAGAAAAAAATTCTATCGTTGTTTGAAAGTGAACAATTCAGAATCAGAAGGAGTTAAAATTCAACAATAGGAAGTTATATAGACCGAAATATTGCGATTTGGTATCGAATTTTGGATTTTAATTTATTGAAATATAACATTTTGGGTAAAACCCAAGCAATACAGTTTACTATCTATCAACAACCTTCGGAATAAATTTAAATCTTTAAATGCATATTAATGTGAACCATAAATCCTCTATTTCTGGTCCAATCAATTCCAGCGGTAAAATCTTCGCGTGACAGTTAACGCAGCACACAGACAGACCGCATTTACTATGAACAATAGACGCATATAATTGAGGTGATTTAGCAATGTTCTTCCCCCCCCCCCATTACCCCCTTCTCTGCTGGTCTTTATAAGGCAAAGCGCTGCGGTCAACGAACAAAAGTTAATGGAAGTTTTTAACAATAGTGCTAGCTTGTTTTATGTTAATGCTTTTCGATGTAGCTGGAAAGTGTTGGGAAACCCATTTATACTTTCCGTTTTTGTTCTTTCGGAAAATTGAGGTTAATCATAAAGAACGGGGGGGTTGACGGACAGGCAGGTGGGGGGTTGAGGGGGTATATTAGTTTGAAAGGCAAAAAACATTGATGTACTGTACTGTACGTTCCTGAAAGTCAAGCTTTTCCTTGTTCTCTTGCTACCTTATGCTGGCACTATAGACTATGTATATACACTACGGCAGTGCAGTACAGTATCGTACAGTACATAGCCACTGCTGACCAAAGTAATATGTGTTGCCATCGCGCCCTTTTAGTGTCTACGCGGAGCAATGGAGCGCGGTTCCCCCTTTGAAAAGCAGCTTAAGACTAGAAGCCCATTGTTGTCGGCAGAGCAACATGGGGTATAGGATCTATTGTTTAGCAGCCCACTGGTTAAAAACGGTGTACTGTGCCACCCCAACCCCCATCCCAACCAAAAAGGTGTCATAATGGGGTATAGCACAGGTTGATGTGTGTGCCATGCCACACACCAACCACACCGGCTACCGCTAGCTTTTTCAAGGTGTTAAATGAGGACATCAATATGCATATCGCATGGGTTTGCTATATACCGAAACCCCAACCCAAACTATAAGAATGACGCTCGACTGGGCCTAAACACAAACGCTTTGCTAAATACATGTTCTTTGACTAAACGAAGAACTGCACTCAATTAGCTGTCGTTTCCTATGTGTTTTGGTGTCTTAATTAACGATATCTTAACCCCCGCATCTTCTTCATTCTTTATCACTTCCAAATGGTCTCGAAATAGTCTATAAATGAAATGGCAGTGCTTGGGATCTTAAAGGAAGGCGGGAAGTTTGTTAAGAAAGTGACCAGAAGCACTCAAATCGAACGGATCGATGAAGGATCTCAAGATTAAGTGAAGTTGCAGGGAATTTGTGCGAAATTTATTACACGTTGTAGAAAATAGTGCTAAACAAGTGAAATTGGGTGAAGATTCTATCAAATAAGTGAATTTTAGTCACTAATTGTATTAATTTAAGTGATATTGAAGGAAATTGAGGGAAATTAAGTTATGTAATCTACATTAAGTGAGACTGAGTGAAATTGTGGGGAATCGAGTTTGGACATTTTAGCAACAATGCGGGTAACTTTTATCAGTCCACCAATGAAGGACCCTTTTAAAAATTAATGTTACCATAAACGTTTTTAACACTTTTCTTAAATATAGCACTAAAACTATTCCTTAGAACTTTTGAACGATTTTTTAATATTTAATAAAATAAATAGAATATAGAACATTATATAGCATTACAATTATAGTTTAGAATTTTAGAAAAATATTTTTCCTATTTTTAAAAAATAAAAAATTCATGCAGTTAGGTTAGTAGCTAGTTGAAGCTAATTATAACCTAATTTGTAGCGATTCTAAAATTGTACGGCGCAAAATTTGATTGTGTCCGAATTTGCGAGGACTTGCAAATTTGATTTCCCGACTTAAAACGATTTACAATTTTTAACAACTGAAAGTTACTGCGATGTTTAGGAATGCAGAAGATATTACGTTTAACACCAGCTAATTAACTTAAAATACACTATTTAAATTAACTAAATTAACCTAAGTGCAATATTTTGCAAAAGGCATACTTTTTGCAAAGAAATGCTAACTCTTAAACCGTTTTGGAAGTAATTCTGAAACTAATGCCTTTCAACCATTATGTATTCAACTATTCATTCGGAATTTCTGCAAAATTTACTTTTGAATCTTTCTGGCTAGGAATTGCTCTAAGCTTTAAAGGAAGGCTTAAAATGAATTTTTATAAAACAGTTCAAAGAAATTAGCTTACTTGGCGGCTGCTCCGTCATGTCGTCAGCCTTAGAGGGAGAAATTTTGAAAATTTGGTGATCCACACTGACAAAATTACACGGCGCAGCAATGGCGCCTGGAATTTCGGGAAAAATTTTCGTACGAGTTCCCACCACTTCTCTTCTTCTATCCAACTCCGCCGTCTCTCCTCTCTTAATAACAGCCGCAATTGTAAAAGAGATTGGGTACAAGAACAAGAAAAAATCCCAATCGAAACAGGCGAAAATGAACCCGACGGGGTTTTGGACTCCTTTTGCACCACCTTCGGAACTTTTTTTAACACTTTTCGTCCCAAGCAATCCTTATCCTTACTCTGCCTTAAGATTAACTCCACTTTCCTTTTTCTTTTCCAACTTCTAAAACCGCAATTCCATCACAGTTTATGTCATCCCAGGCAAGTCACCACCTCCACATCCAATGTTTTCGCGCCTCTTTTACTTAGCCCACGCGTCGCCACGCGTCTGGAACCACTTCCGCTTTCAACGTTGAGCGGTAAAAACCTTTTTTTGTATCAAAACAACACGAGCTAGACCCACCACAATTGGTCCTCTTAACGTAGAACTTTCTGGAGCCCAACTATGAAAAACACCAACAATGAAAAACTTGGCGAGTCCTGGAAACCCACTACGGCGACTCTTTCCCCGACGACTTGGAAGCACCAACTGTCCTGTCTTACGCAAACCCACACTTGTAGGGGTTTAGGTTTTAAGATGAAGCGGGTTCCCAAACGAACTTTTGGGGGTTAAAAATCGTGCTTATTTTTTCCACCTTTTTTTTCCTAGGGTCTAGCCGGGGTTTCAGTGGACTATGGTATAGCAGCAAAGAAAAAGTGCGCCGCGATGGGAGCAACACATTTGTCCCACTGTCGAGCTCACGCTATACTACGCCAAACCCAAGTTCCCCACCACGCAAAGGGGGCCCCAGAGGGGTTCGTTCGCTTCGCTTCTCGGGAGGGGGGAACCGAACCGAACGTTTCTGAACAAAGTATACCGTACAGGACGGGACTCGCGTCTTCCCGGGCATGCTCCGTGCAGACCCAATCAAGTGCCGGCAAAGGAAATGGCTCCAACTCGGAGTCCCTCCTTAGCCTCTGCCATGTGATGCGGTAAGAGCGTGGGGATTGGTCGAGACGGAGGGACTGTTTTTCCTTGCCCAAGACAAACCTCTTTCTCCACCCCAGCGAGAGAAAACGAGTAAAAAGAATAAATAAAAGAGGAAGAAAAAAACTCACGCGCGACGATTCTTAAAACCTCGACAAAGAAGAGCGAATCGATCGAGGAGAGCGATTCTTTCGTGTGTACATGTGTGTGTGTGCGAGTTTCCATGACTTTTTCGGACATTTGTTTTCGCTCTTACTCCGAAATGGAAATCCTCCCCACAGATAGAAAAAGACAGAAACAAATCCGTTTTGTCTTCCTTAAAAGGCTCCCAATGCAATAAGAAGGAGAACGCGAAGCTCTTTACCTAACGTAACTTGGTAGAAACCATGTTGTTACTGGCTTTTAGGGTCTAATACCTTTCAATTTCCGGGAGAGTTTCTTCTCTCGAGATGTGATAAAGCACTTTTGGGTTCTTTTATTTCTTTTCGATTGTATAGTGTTCTAGTCCTTATAGCGACTTTAATTTATTTATTGGAACAAGAGCCAATTGAAAGCTAAAATACTTGAGATGCTTTGGATCCAAATCGGAAGAATTTTTGGCAGAAACATTCATGTGAAAGTCCGACACAGCTTTACTGGGCTTCAATTGTTGTTTAATAATTCAATAACATGCAGATTCAACAAGATAAACAAGAAACAACATTCACCGCAATATCAAGCTTCAGTAACATGCAGAAATAATGTGAAATTAGATTAAGTTACAGTTTGCGTTAACATTGAGTTTAAGATTTGGAATTTTGCCCATAAAAAGCATTTCGAAAGACTTGTAAAAAGTCTGTCAATTTCAAGGTTTTTTACTTACCTTAAAATCGTGTTGGTACCTAATCTTCCTTAAGAAGACCAATATCGATTTAAAGGCAGTAGTTGTCATACCTTTTTGTTAAATGAATGACAAAAAAAACTGTTTGATCACTTCCAAAGTTGTTCAAACTTGAGTTTTTGAGTAGTAATTAAAACGACCAAATACAAATATAAAAATACTTTAACTTTCTATTTTGCAATCTTACATACTTATACTATTAATCTTATATTAACGTTTTATTTTCAATGTTTAACTCATCGAGATTTAAGCGTTGTTTTATTCGGTTAAACATTTAATTTTTTTAGAATATTAATATTTATTATTAATATTACAATTTTTCACTTCAGATGTTTGTGATTCGTAACGTTATTATTTATTCGAAATTAACGATTCGACAATATTTACAACCGTAATTAGTAACTATTCAATTTTTTTTTATTTTCCGACAATCGATAGTTATAGTCAACAGTCCATTCTTATAGTCCAGGGTTTAACTCTTATAGTCCAACCGTATTTCTCTAATTTGACTGGCAAAATCACTTGAACATTGGGAACGAAAACGTTCTCTGACGGTATTTCTCATTTTTAATCTATTAATTCTGTGAAACTTTCTAAAATGAATGAAACAGATCAAATCTCGAAAACGGTATAAGAAGCAAACAATCATCCCTCGGGGAAACATGTTGTACGGCTTTTATGACATGTATCACCCCCCCCCAATACCTATATAACCTCTCACCTTATACCCCGCACCCATCCCAAACTTTCGGAAAAACGTTAGCACAAATCCTCTCGTCTTATGGCCGATCACGTTCGTTGGGAAATTGTCGGACGCGTGGCAAAAGTTTCGAAGCGACGAGAAACCAGACACCCGGTTCTCTTCTTCCGTCGCTTTTAGCCATTGAAACCCAAACCTGCTAATTACATGACACTTACGCCCAAGTATATATATATATATATTTCTATCCATTTATCCCATCCTTTCTTATACCCACTTAGCGCATCTTCTTACCAACCAACTTTCCCTACCCCCCATTTCTTTAAACCTCCTTAAGATCTCACATTCTCCAGCTTAAAACCCAAAAGACTTGGGCAGAAATCTGAGCAGGATCTTTAACTACTTAAAATCTCCCAAAATCCACCCAAAATCTGTTGAATTAGGCTTGGTTTATAGTTAGAGCGTGTGCGGTTTTAATAGTGAGTGGGTGGGGGTAAGGGGGGCCAAGGACCTCTCTATTTTTTTAAGCTAATCTAAGCAAATATATAAAGAACGCGCAAGAGCAATAGCCAGAAAGAGAAGAAAGAGAGTGTAAAAGAACATATACAGGGAAAGAGAGTGTTTTTGTACTTGAGAATTTTTCTGTGTGGTCCCTTTAGCATTTTCCCGGGGCATAGTTGTGTTTTCCTTCGGCGCCACGTTGGCCGGCAAGAGGGAAAAAGGGGCCAGAAAAGGGACTCCCAAAACATCCAAGCCCCGCGAAAGACTCTGGGACTTGAACGGTGCCGTCGCCTCGGCGGTGCAATCGCCGGCACGGCACGGCACAGCACGGCCCGGGCCCGGCAACCTGCTTTCGCCTTAGTGTTATAGTTAAACGGGACCTTTTGGCTTAAAGGTCCCTTATCCTTTCGGGTTGTATCCACCATCCCCTCCGTCAAATGTTGAAATGAAACAGAACCTTTGCCCAAAAAACTCGATGCTTTTTCATTTTTTCGCATACTGCACTGGGTAACGCACAAAAGCTCCGCGCTGGTCTTCAGAAATAAAAAGGGCCTGTGTACTATTTGACAGCCAGGCGTTAGGCCCCTGTTTGTATATTATTTTTTATAGGGCTTTTGAATGATGTCGGAATGTCGAGAAAGTTGATGTGCGGGCGCAGGATCAATAAACGTTCTGGTACATAGAATAAAAAGTCTAGAAAGTTCTAGAAAATCATGGGGAATTTCTAGAAATTTTGGGAAAAGTACAATCATTTTTCGGCGAACGAATTTTGAATTTATTGATCATGTTGGCAACCTGATCCTAGTGGGAATCGGTCGTCTGCCATTCGACATGTCGAATACAAGTTTCGTAGAAGGGGGTTTGGAGGGGTGCAACGTAGAAGAGGGTACCGTACATGTGTATGGTACGGTAACTATGAGGGAAAGGGTATATATATATATATCGTACCGAGGGAAAAGGGTGAGAGGGTGAGAAAAGAAAGTGGAGAAGCAGGGAAAAGATCCGATGTCAATGTCCAACTCATTCAATTATGGACGTTGGGAGAGTTTGATAGGGTAGCATAAGAGACGGCCCAACATAATGTACTATATGCCGTACTGTACAAGACACATATACACTACGCCTCGTTAAAGTGGTCCAATACTCGCTAGGAGGTTCCAAGATTTTGGGGAAGATTCATTGCTGTTGCATGGCGTGGCAC
This sequence comes from Lepidurus arcticus, assembly GCA_003724045.1. NCBI lineage: Eukaryota > Metazoa > Arthropoda > Branchiopoda > Notostraca > Triopsidae > Lepidurus > Lepidurus arcticus. The sequence goes on from RJJA01000154.1 coordinate 69,286, forward strand.
GGCGCGTGGGGTTTATATAGACAAGGATTGGGAAATCTTCCTTTGTTTCGTTCATTGGGGGATTTGGGGATACTTTGGGTGGGTGGGAATATCGCGTTATCGGAACCTTAGGAGGCGCTGTCGCTTTGCGATTTGGGAAAGAGACGGAATGGGAAATCCCGACAATAGACCAGCTAATGAGGTTTGACTGTCCACGTGGTTCGATTCGATACACTTGACACCCCCCACTGTTCTATATATTTAAGTACACGTACCCTTCCTCCTCTGCAACAACCGTCTACGGGGTGAATCGATTTAAAGTTGGGTGAGACTCGGTTGTGCTTTCCAAGTCTGGCACGCGGGAATTCTTGAATGGTTCAAAATGACCAGAATCCTTCGAAAGAGTCAAATTTCTGCTTCGGTTGGGGTTTAAACCCGTGAAAATGGTTTAAAAACTCGTGGGTTTTCCTCGAATCAAGGGTTCCGATGAATTGAATGGTGCAAGTGTGTGAATTTGGCGATTTCAGGGGTTCAAGACTTGCGAATCTGCACTTTGAACGGTTCAAACGCACTTCAACGGGGGCAAAACCCACGAAAGTGCCTCTGTCTAGTGGGTCCAAATGAACTACTACGATCAGAACCTTCAACTAGTATATGGTTCATTTGAAAGAATCATGTTGAAGGGTTTACTTGTGCACAGAATGGTTTAAAACTCGCTGTTTTTCCTCGATTGAAGGGTTCAAATAAGCTAGAATGGTTTCAAAAGCTGTGAATTTGGCGATTTCCAGGGTTCAAGAAAGAGTACCGTGCGGATCTTTCAGTTTGAAGGGGTTAAGCATACTTCAAATGGTGTAAAACTCGCGAAAGTGGGTCTCGTGGGTTCAAAATGAACTACAACAATTAGGAAGTTATGGTACTTCCCCTTTGAAGGTGCAAACCTTTTGAACTCATCACATTGAAGGGTTTAAATGTATATAGAATGGTTTACAACTGGTGGAAAGGAATACGATGAATAATGAATACATCTAACTGGTTCAAATGAATACGATGATCCCGAGAACCCCTGGGCTTGGTTCCAAACTTAACGATTGGAATTCGAACGGCAATGGTTCAAACTTTCTAACCCTGACACGAAGCTTTGAACCTATGTTGCTAGTGAAATACCAAGACGTGACTTGCATTTGGTCTTGAAGAGTTTAACATATTAACCATTAAAGGTTTTGATAAAGGCTTCCCAAATGGCGTCGTCTGTCAGCTATCGTATACCTAGACAGTCTGTGAGACAGTAGCATTCAAGAAGATATTTTACTTTTTTATTTCATTTTCGGTGGTCAGGAAGGATAAGGGGAAGTTGGCGGAGGTTGTTGTGGTTGAGGATGTCCGCGGACTGTATTGGCTATGCGTGTCGTGTCACACAATACGTTACTAATTGAGCAAGAGCTGGAATTGTCAGCTTCTTTCTGGGGACTTTGTGAGTAGTTTGGGAAGCGAGAAAGAGCCTTGGCTCCTACTCCTGCCCTCACCCGAAAAGTCCGCCGTAATACAAGGAGTGTGTCGGCGGAAGTACGGCGCATAATAGGTAGAAGTCGGGTGCCGTGGCGGAGGGAACCACAGAGCGACGCCGGGCCACGCGACTCGTCGGTCGAACCTTTTTCCCTTTAAGCCTAATGCACTTCCGTGATGGATCGAGCGACAGAAAGCGGTTTCGTTCCCAAAAGTTCCCGCCGATATGTATACACTCTCCTCCATCTCGCAACGTGTGTCGTCCTCATATCTCTCTCCATGCCGCAATTGAAAAGCTTATTGTAATTCAATGAGCGTAAACATTCACGAGTATTAATATGACCCTACGGGGGTTCAAGCAGAGGGGAAGGGGTAACAGGGCTGCTCCCATCCCTTCCCTGCTCCCTTCCCTCTACAAAAAAGACTAATAATTCCCTTAATAAACTGGATTCTATTCTTTGTCTTTTAGCGTTTGGTAACTAAACTACTACTAGGATTAACTTTCCCATATTCCTACAAAATGACAAAAAGAATCATTCATAATAATATAAGGTATAACAAACTACTCGCCCCAAGAAATAAACGAGGATTAGGAATACAAGCCGTATTTAAAAATGCAATTAAAAATAGGAGGTAAAATAAATAATATAGAAATAATAATAAAAATAATGTAATAAACTGGATTCTATTCTTTGGCTTTGAGCGTTTGGTAAGCGAAAGATTATAAGAAAAATAATTTCATAAATACAGTATTAATAAGAAAATTATAAAAAAATACCAGGATTTTTAATTCATTTATCTTTGAGTTCGAATTCTTTGACTTTCGAGATAACGCACGCCAGAAGATGGGAATTCCAGAAATTCAGAAACAAACAGAAATTCCTTGGAAAGATAACAAGAGGGAAAAATAAAGTGAAAAAATGGTTTAATTGTCATTGTCGGACGGAACTCACCGCATTTTTTTTAAGGACCCGCACCGCATCGAGGAACCCCAAAAGTTCCATCCAAGGAGACGGAAGATGGGACACATAAAAGTTGTAAAACACGCGGAGCCCTGTCCGCCAGACATGTTAGGCCTTTGCTATGGTGTCTGCCAGAGCTTTTAACGCCCAGGGAACCTATACAGAAATGCACACTTTTCAGAAAAAGAGTGAGTGTGTGCGACCCCCAAATCTTCCAAATATATAACACATCCGTGTATTAAAAGAAACAGATTGACTGATTTTCATAAAGATAAAATGCAGGTAACGTCTATAGGAAAATTGGAGTTCGAAGATATAAAAGATTTAATTTACAAATATTACTGCGAAACGTAATCAAAATCTAAAAAAATGAAATGGAAATTAAAACTAAATCTGAAAATAACCCAGATTACTCCTAGCTTCAAGCCAGAAGGCATTACTCTAGCTTTTAAAGATAAGACTAACTCTAATGACAATTCGGCTTTAATTCGAATGATTAACTGTAATTTTAAAGTCATTTTAGATTCACGATAACGTCATAACTTTATACCACGAAATA
>RJJA01000154.1:72433-128476 GCA_003724045.1 Lepidurus arcticus
TTTGAAGAAGTTTTTTGTTTCGCTTGGGCTTGCTGTGTTGGTGTTGTGTGGCGGGACAGAAGGGACAGGTTCAGTTTTTGGTGGCTTATAACCGAGATGCTAAAAGGTTGCGGCGACAGGCGAGGGGCTGTTGGGCCTTGTTTCAAACTTTTCTGCTAAAAGTCTTTTTCCCTGGGCTGTATAATTGAGGCGCCCCATCCAGGCGCCTTTTCAATGGAGGAGAGAATATTAGCCTTCTTCCGCGACTTTTTGGGAGATGCCAAACGCAGGAAACAGAAGCTTTCATGTGTCACTTGGGACTGTTCTTAACGAACCATAACTTCGTCTACGTTTTTTTTCTTCTTCGGCTGCTGTTTTCCTTGGGCTTTCTTACCATATTTCCTATTGACTTTCAAGAGTAATGTTTCGCTTCCCAAACACTAAAAGCCCACGAACAGAATCCAATTTATTTCAAAAAGATTTTGAAAATTTCTTTGAAAATATCCTTTTTTACTCATTTGAGCCCATGTAGACTTATAGCGTCTTCATTCACTGCAAATCAATTATAATCTATGCCAATTTATCTACGTAAATATTAATCATGTACATTTTAAATTTAATAAGGGACACTAGTGCATTCATTTTAATTCATTCCCATTATTTAAACGAGATTCGTAACCATTTAACTTAACTATAAACCGTATTAAATAAAACATACTTATTTCAGCTTCAAGGAGCTTCAATGATCCAATTAAGCGCAATTAGTTCCAGATAACATAAAAAAGTCCCCGTACATTGTTGCAATATACTTATACTTATGTATATTTCAATAATATAATATTATTGAAATAGTCACAGGTTCAATCATATAAATAATACTTATGTGTATTTAAATGTATATACTAGTATAGTTCTTTTATTTCATTGCATTTCATTGATTTATTCAATAAAAAGTACTGGTAAGTTATTTAGCTCCCAATATTTCCCTGATTGAAACGATTTCAACTGATTCCTGGTATCGTTTCCCCTTCAATTAGTTTCATAGAAGAAGAAAAAACCCCCTACGTAACTTACCCTTACGAAAACCCCCTATTTTTAATACTATAGAAAATATACATATTACATTTCTATGTTTTATCTGCACTTTACATTAGAATCCAAGGTTCTTGATCATGTGAATGTGCTCAAGTGAGGCAAAGATAATAAACCCCGTTCTGCTCTGGTTGATCTATGTTTAATTTCCGTTTTGTACGAGGATATTTCAATGAGATTGTAAAACACTTTGAAGAGGTTTGTCCATTGCAAACATCCATCCATGTACATGCATGCGAGCCGAGTAAAAAGCTCCAAAACCTGGAGTTGTAGGCTGTCTTCTGGCGGGCCGCAAAGGAAGACGGATCTGCGTCGGAGGAAACGCGTAAACGAGTCTGTTTAGAAGAGAAACTGGGGAGCCTTAGGAGTTAAACGTAAGGAGATATGTTTCGCTCTGCGTTAACTCATTTCTCATTTCAAGTGTTTTCGCTCTCGCGCTCTGTTTCTCTCCTCTCGCGCCTTTTCTAATATGTTATACACAGATATAGAAAGCGACCCAAGAGGTCACCTAAAAACGGGTCTTTCTTTAATCTCTTCCCCAAATATATACTTAACTTACATGATGTTGTACAAACAAAGCGCCCAAACGAGGAGACATATTGGATGTTATTAAGTTCCATTTAAATAACAATCTTTTTTCGTATGTTCCGTATTTCGTTTCGTATTTCCGTATGTTCCGTGAGTATCTATGTTGTATTGCTTCAGCTTCAATGTAAAGGAGCGGAAGGGCGGCAATTTGACAAGTGGGACCTTATTTGTGACGAGAAACATTCCAAAATGGGGGTAATGGAGCGTGGAGATGAACCTCTACGGGGCAGATGGGAAGTAAAAAGCTTCTCCTTTTCATTCTTCTAGGCATTAGAGTGAAGAGAAAGAGAGAGAAATCCTCGACAACGAAAAGGGGATCATTGCCATGTGGAACAAAAAGTAACCGGTAATCACCAGAGATCAAACACCCATGATTTCCAGTTCCTTACTATAACCCTGCCCTAAACAACAGCCAGACATTTCCGATAGAACTTGCTGCTTTACTCGGTACTTCATCTTGCTAATGAGAAAACATAAGTACTTTCACGCGAGAAAAGCACAAACAACACAGACGAGATGATAACTTGGAGATATACCAGCTGAACTAAATCAGCTGAACCTTTCCTATATTAGAGATATAGTTCCTAAATAAACTTTTTAAACTTTTAACGAAATAAGGGTTTTAACGCAGTTTACTTCAGAGTATCCTCCAAATGTTGAAATAAAGCAAAGAAGTTGAGCTGGAAAGTGTATTTACAATATTATTATATTATTTACTGAATGTGAATTAACAGTGTAACATTGTAACAGATTGAAAATAGGGATATGTAAATGGTAACTTACCTGCACACTAATATTAAGTAACCTATTATCGTTAAGCTTAGCACAGTGCTCATATAATGCTGAACTATAATGTTAACGCTTGAACTAACTTCAAACTGTAAAGAACATAATGGTAATATTTCAAACATTAGAATCGTTATTTATATCGATTTATTCGATATTAACTTGTCAGTAACATCCAACTTACCGTCATCTTTAATATTATGTCGCAAAATACTTGGCAAATGAACGCTTATACCAACACCAATAGTATAGTATTAAAAGATCCGTATTGTTAATGTAACCTAAACTTGCAGGGGTTAGTTAAAGCTTGCTTTCCGAGAAATTTAGATTCCCGTGATTTTCGTTCCAAGTTCCAAAAGTCCAAAAGTTTCCTAAACTACACTGCCACGTTCAAATTAAAGTTGTTATTCGAGTAGAATAAAGCTTCTAACAATAAGAAAGCAGTTCTTTTCAAATGTGCCATAGTAGTCAGTTTTATGAAGTCTTAATGTCTTTCAGTATAGAATTCAAACTTAAAACCCGTGAGGAAAAACAAAAAAAAACTTGGAAAATTCGTTCTGCTCAAGTATCCAAAAATCTTTCCCTTCTAAAGTTAAGATTCCTTCCTTTTCTATGTTCAGAACATCACAAAGCGTTCTAGCAAACATCAAAAGAAGCTAGACTCTCTCCCTTAATTAATAATCCAGTCAGTTCAGCCATTAGTGTATTAAGTTAGAACTAATGTTCGTATTTTTGGTGAATTTACTATTCATTTTATTGCGTAGTGTACCGAATGGCAAAATGCGGGTTCTTTGTTTCTTCCATCACGAATGATTAGTTCATTTTAACTCCATTTAGTTTCATTTGCTTAAGTTCACCTAAGTTCTAGTTCAATGATTACTTAATGCGACCATAACTGTCAACACTTTATGCTATTGAGACTTTTACACGATTTGAATACCAAAATTTTACAAGTTCAATGTTAAATGCCCGCATTAGATTGGTCCCAGTCAATAGAACCAATGGAGCGAATCTTCGGAAAGCTTCAGAATTTTCGCTGAATTTAGGCTTTCTTTCTGTGCTATAGTGCTCCTAAGTGCCAGCGTCTTGCACTATAGTGTATACGTACAGTAAATATACAGTAAAAATATACACACTATCATGTGGAAAATAGCCCTATCCCAAGCTTCCTTTTGTGTTGAATCTCCTCGATTTTTCTGTCTATACTCGAGTATGTAACGCAATGGGGACTTCGCATAGAGGTGATGTTGGCCTATTGTTGGTCTACTTCCTTTTTTCTAAGTGCATCTCCAAAAAACCACACAGAGAGACGAGAGATAGGAGCAGCTTTAGGGCCGGACCAACCGTCTTTAACCCCCCCCTGTTGTCCTGTTGCGGAAAGGAGTTCCCAATGGATCGGATCTAACTTTTTGTTACCTTTTTAAAAAGCAACAAAAAACTTTTATTTGGTGGGCGACCAATCCGAGACGGTTTCCATTGAAACATGTAAAAGAAACTGCTCCTGCAGAGCTTCCTTTCTGTCATGTTAATGTTGCTCCTTAAAAAAAAGGTAATTTTGTATTGTGTTACTCCATCGCCCCAAGGCGTTTTGCTTCTATTCGAATAAAAAGCTAATTCCTACTTTGAAACTTCTGCTCCGATATTTGAAGGATGTTTTAACATATCGATGACACGGTACACTACACACAAAAACGTAAACAAAAAGAGAAACAGTTGTAAAATTTTTATAAAATTTGATAAGAGTTTCTACAAAAGTGGAAAAAGTTTTTATGATTGTACTCCCGGAAAGTTTTTGCTCTAGAAAAATTACCAGGAAAAAAATTTAAAAATCATTTTTTTTTCATTTTATACAAATTTGATAAGAAGCTAGTTTGCTGGATTGCTTTTGTTCTACTATCGCCGACAGGAAACACGATTTTTCTGGTATTTTATTACGCGATAATTTCGAAATCATTAAAATAAGTCTGACGACTTTGTAGCATTTATATTATTAGCGCTGAGTCAATAACGAAGTTTTCTATGGTTATTTTGGTTTTGTATGACCACTTGAAAAAAGAAAACAAGAAAACTCGAAGAGAAACTGACAGCTCGTTAGATAAAAGAAATTGCCAAAGCGTTAGACTGCAAACGTGACAAGCTTCCAACTGATATATAACTTGCCTGCTAAAGAAGGTTTTTAGGTTGAATAAATGTAATTGGCGAATCCGGTTATGTAAATAAACTAACCGTGCATTTCGTGTAAATGTCATTCACATGTCCGCCTCTCCATAAAAAAGCCCACAAAAAGTGTCATTCATTACAATAGCATCGAACTTCTTTCCTTCCCTTTACTTCTCATCAATTTCACAAAGAAAATGACTTTCAAATTGACATTCAAATCTTTGAACTAAAGAAAAAATTCCAAAAAATTGACTTTCAAATCTTTGAACTAAAAGACACATGCTAAAAATTCGAATGTCGAAATGACTTAACGTCACCAGTTCGTCATTAGTGCGGATAATTCTTTACTTTATACATAAAAACTACACGCAACTTTGGCTGTCACTGCGGAACCAGTTCATAAGGTTCCGAATCGTGAAATTCAATCCAAACAAGAGTTTAAAGCTCTGTTCGTTGACAATAGCAAATGGGGTTTCCTTAGAGTTAGTTAAAAGAACAAATAAACAATCTGGAACCGCAGTCCGCAGGTTTTTACACATGTGCGAACGTTTTTAAGCGTTAACCTACTGACAGCTCCTTTTCTAAACTCCCAGCTGACAATTGTTTATGCTTCAAGTATAGTATATCCTTTCAAAGGATCACGTATCACGCGTTGGGTTCTAAATGAAAACCCAATAGTATTGGAACCCTTTTGGAAAATTTCCTATAAATTCCAACATTGTCGCCCTAGTTTTCACTCCCCTTCACGGAATTTCATTCTTGCCTGTCTCTTCAATGTCAAACAGTGGAGAGTTGACCACACCTTTCTGATTAAGAGAAGAGCAAGAAAGCGAGAACCCCCCCAAGAGAACAGGTCATTTGACTTCTTCCTGTGACTTTGTAATGTATTTAACACCTTGTAGTACCCTGGCTGCCGTTGTGCAGTATACGGAAGCCACGCGGAGCAGTTGAACGGGAGAACAACGTAGTTACTAACCCATCCAAGGGTTCCTTCTATTGTGGTGACTGTCAAAACGTTTCCCATTTTGCCTTATTTTTTCCTGCCTATTTCCCTTTACACCTGTGTTAAGCATGGTTCAAAATGGTTCAGAAGGGTCTAGAACCCCAGAATAGCCTCCCTTTTTCAAGAACTCCCAACTCCTCGACTCCTTGGCTGAACGACGCGTGGTATATAGTGATGATCCGGGGCTGTATACCCTTTTTTTCATTGTTGGGATATACCCCATAGAAGTCCAAGTGGAAGTGGAAGTCATAGAAGAAGGCAGCAAGGAACCTTAAATGAACTCCACCCTTTAACTTACACATTGACCTGTCCTTATTGAGACGGGTCAAAAAGTCATGTCTTCTTCTGTGAGCTTTGGGGAATAAGGAGACTCGATATCTTTTGGGAACCTCTTTTAGAAGAAATTTAGGGGAATATAACCCATGTTGGTGCATATGACAGCTGTCAGAATAGTTTGAGCCACGCCAATCTGTGCCCAGCCCAATGGTGAGCAATTGTTGGAACACCTGTGCTCGCGGCTTAAAAGAGAGAGAAAACTATCGTTCGTATTAGCAAATTTTGGCCTCCGAAACCTTCTTTTTAGACCAAATAGAGACTTACCCACCTGGGCCCCGAAGTTCAGTTTGAATGTCAGTTTGTGAGGAACCAAGATGAAGAGGAAGAAGAAGAAGCGCCGTAAGAAGAAAAGATTCTTTCAAATTGATAAGAAGACCCCAGGAACGTTACACCTTTGACGTGAAGGTGTTGCAGAGCCAAAAGGACAAAAAAAAAGAAAATATTCCGAATGAATCAAAGTTCCTCAGTATGTGGATTAGTGATGGACGTTTCATCTTGATGTGGGGTTCGAGACCCCGAAACCTCCGAGGTTCGGTGCACGTTTCTCGTCCGTCACTTTCGTCCATGTCACCTTCACTTCACCGTCCCCCCCCCCAATTGGGTGTCTAAATAAAAAAAATAAAAAAAATATGGATCATGATCTCATTTTCTGACAAAAATAAGGTATTTCCATCTTGAATTTTGAATTCAGTAACTAAAAAATAACTATTTTAAGTTAATTCATTCAGTTTCCTGTAACTTCATTTAAAAGAATTAGGTTCGTGTTCGGTTCGGAGAATAAGGTTCAACAACTTCTCTGATACGCTAAAGGCAGGCTCATGCTGCATCATTATGGAGTCCCGGAAGGCGGGGCTTGCTCAATTTGTTTTAATGTTTCCTTCGTTTCTCGATGAACTGGAAAGGTTCTTACCTCATAAAATCTTGCCCCCGAAAGTGCTCTTTCGCCAAGCTAAAAATATATTCCCCAGCCATAACTCCTACGGCTTTCCTGGATTGTTTTGCTCTGAACCCGTGTCGGTTTCACGCCTCGGCCTCCCGCTAGAGGCGTTGTTAAACAGGAGTTGTTTGTTGTTGCAACGCCTGGCAATGGAAACCGGAGCAGCTTATAGAATTTTATCGCCTTAAGACTCGAGCATGTTAGTTAAAAGAACTCCAATGAAAAGCTAACAGACAATAATAATAGAAATAAAAACAAAAAGTCCTTTGCATACCATGTTTGTGTATGCAAAGCATGGTCCTGGGTTGAGCCCCGTAGCTCACTACGAAAACCATCTAAACACACAGACATACCAGAGTCCAGGCTTCATATCCTTAAAAAAACTCCTTGTCGGTATCAGGTGTCGGCAGAGTGATAATCACCCGGTATTTCTGTATAAATAGATACTCTTTGGACCAAAAAATGCCGCGGGGCAAAGTCAAGAGTCGCTTCTCTCTGTGGGACAAAAGAAGACCAAAAAGGGCCTTCATTATCTTGTTGGGCAACAGCAAAGCTCAAGTTTGGTGGGGGGCGTCTAAACTAACACAAAAGGCGATTTCACAGTTGACTCACCTAATCTGCACCGTAAAAGCGCAGAGTACATAGCATTTTTATCTTAGAGGTATTAAGCTTGGCTTGGGCTTGGGAGTTGGTCGTTATCCCGGCATCGCTCATCATCCTGTTATTATCGTGCATGTATCTTCTCTATTCTGTCTAATCTCTCTGCTGTTGTGTGTTTTGGCTCATATAGCCGATAGAAACCGCTGATAGACCTCCTCCAAAGTGTCAAAAAACTCACTACGCTTATCAGATAATTTAATCTCACACCTCTTCACATTCCCTTCGCGCCCATTCATTCATACACTTTATTTCAAGCTTTAAAAATTTCAATTAAAACTCAAATTGACGTCCTAAGCCTAAATTAGACTCAAATTGACCAAGTTATTTTTTTTAATTAAAATTAACGAAAATAAAAATTACTACACAAATTGCCTAATTTAATAAGATAATAACACACCTTTTGGCCTCAAAAGAAGATAGTGGATCAGCTTCAAAGCGACTTTTGGGGCCAAACAATCGTTAGCGAACGTAAACAATAGGATATTGTCGCTAACCAAAAACAGCCCTAGATCAATGAGCATCTTCAGGGAAAACATGAACTTATACGGAGGTATACTTTCAGAGTTCTTGCTAGTTGAATATGCGAGAGTTTATGGTCACCGCGACGCAGGCTTCGGAGCCCCCGTAGCGCCAAGCGTCCCCGAGTTCCTTTATACTGTAAACCTCAAATTCGCTAATCGGTCCGTAACTTTAACACCGTTTTCACGCAAAAGTTTTGCGTTTAGAATACTGAAATTTTTACGTGAGCCTACTGTCATATTACGGCTTATGTTCCTTGAAATTGCGAAACTATCCGGTTCGAAACTAGTTTAAATTAAATTTAGTTTTACGGTGGGAATGATGCGGTTCAATAAAAATTACCCAATTGAATAAGATAACAATTACAAACACTTTATTCCTTAAAAATAAAATTAACTGCAAATTAAACTAGTCTAAATTAGTTGTCAATTAAATTCAGTTAGTTGTCGGAATTCCCTACCCGATCTTAAAAGTCCGTTTTAATAGTAAAATCATCCCTATACGCGAATTTCGAGCCATGATTGGCCAAAAATCGGTTTAAATTGGATTGTTTAGAACTTGTCTTTGCTCTTAACGGATCACGGCTTCCCCCAAAAAATAGACCCAGCAACTAACGCTTATACCCTAGTAAGTGGAGTAATAGCTACCCGGGAATGGTTCCTAACTGTTTATGTCAATGCTGCCACTTGATTGGAACCCCTCATTATGCTCCCCATAACGTCCTGATTAAGACTTCCCTTCCCCCCATTTCCTATAGAACCTAAATTACGAGCCACACATGGTCCACATATGACATGACTTTCCCTATAATATTATAACACATGACTTTGGGTTCAATTGTTCAGTTGGGCTGTGCTTATTACGTCGCCTTTTTTGTCGGTTCAACATACATAACATACCCAACACAAGAGCAGAACATACACACATGAACCCACCCCCACACAATGCCTCAACGGGTGATTCATTTCCAAGCAGGGGGTAATTCACCCTTTCCTAGACCTAAACCTAACCTAACCCTCCAAAGGTAACCCATATCCTTGTCCCTAACCTGTACAGCCTGTTGTTATCGAGGAAAGGCAAAAAAAAGGAATGAAAAAATCTTGCCATGTGTTAGGGTTCATTGCTGCTCATTGCTTCAACCCCTATAGGTTCTTTATTTCCTTTTTTTGCACCTTGGCTTTAGATAGGCTGAACCCCTGTTTTCCACCCCCTACGGGCGTTTTTAACCTCCCCCAAATCAACCCTGATGAACTAATATCCCGCAGTTCCCCGAAAACGCAGATACGGACAGATATATATACAGACGACAGACCATCTGTGATGTTGTTGGTCACGCAGCAGGGTGCACATTGTTGTTAGGCGTGGTAGTATTGGTTTTCAATCAAAGGTTCAGCTTTCCTAACCTCAAACAACAAGTCGATCAATTGACATGACCCTCCTTGTTTAAGCTTCGTTAATGCATCATTTCTTACGCTACTTAAAAAAAATAAAAAATAATTGGAGGCCTCCCGGATACCTTAGCTTATTGATGCGGAACAATCACAGATGGCACTGATGTTTGTTATTGTTCTGCGTAAGAAAATGTTGCGTACGAATGTTATAAAATATACAGATTTTGCAAATTGCAGGCAAATTTTGACATTTGAAAAAAACTTTAAACATTAACATCTTACCTCTTCACCTTTTCCCTCCTTTACTACTTCCCTCTTCGTAAGGTTTTTTCCAAAAAAAAGTTAAACAAAATTAAAAAGAAGAATGTAACGGGATTGAATGTAGTGAATTCACGCCAATTTCCCCTTGAAGAACTGTGTGAAAACCACGCCTACTCTGTTGAAACCCATCATGCTACATCCAACTATATACTACTTAGTACTGGAGTATTTCGGTGTGGTTTATGAATCATATTAAGGGCGCCACGTGTCACAGATGTCTTCGAGTGTCTCTAACCAATCGCTATTCCCAAGAGGTTCCCCGTGGAAAACTTCCAGTCACGTGACACGGATACAAGTTGCATATGACAGGGTTTTAGAACCCACCCTCTTTTCTCCCTCAAGCCGAGTTCCCAATGCAACATCACGTGCGATCACCCACACATGATGAATTTGGTAACTTGCAACTTGGAAAGCCCGAGCGTAGTATAGTTAAGAAGAAAAAAATCCAAGTATTAAGTACTTGAAAAAGTTATACTGAACTGGGCATTACTTCCACCTCGCTTCCTTTTTTCAACTCTCTATATTTAACCTAGAGCATAGATGGCAGAGAACGTTTCGTATTTTCCAATAGGGTAGGGTGACTACACAAGAATGAATTTATAGATGACGAAGCTCTTTTTGGGAGCTACGGGGCGCGCGGCTGCAGTGCACCGAAAATGGTTGGAAAAACAATCCGGAATATTAGTCCTGACCTTCTATAGAAACGCAAACGTTTTGCTTCATGTCAAGACACGTGTCTTTTATAAAGCCTATAGTCACTTTTTATAACCCCCGTCTTTTTTTGTATAGTTTTCATAGGAAACGAGGTGACAATGAGCGGTGGACCAACGCACCTCATTTCCGGAGCCGTCGTCACTTTTTCCCGCCATTTGTATGCCGGAACCACGTGGCGGGCACGCTCTCGCACCTGATGTAAATCTACATCAAATTATCCTTAACCACGTTCCTTCCCCCCAACCTTACACCCCTAAGCCCAACCCCTCGTTAATAAACTGGAAAGAAAATCGTTAAAATTGTAATTACTATGGAAATGAGCATGACTAATTGATAATTAACTGCGTCCAAACTTATAACCCAAAGGAAATATAAATAAACTAGATTTCGGCCCTTTGGTATTATCCAAGTTTTAATTTTTATACACAATTCCTCACTCCCAACCCTCTTTATGAAAAAAAACCTACAAGCCGTATTAAAGAAAATCAAATTATTCCTTAGAATTCAAAAACCTTCAAATTAAAACAATTTAAAAGGAGTATAGGTTTGTCAACTTGTTATAAACAAAAACTGTACTGTTGATTTGTATAAGAAACCCAAATAAAAACACAACTTATTTCCTGGTTGGAATTCGAACTTTTCATGGTTTACCTTATTCAAGGCACACTGCTTCTCCAAATTGCCAAAAGAGGACCCAAATAGGCCTGTCAAAAATGCCAGCAGGTTCTCCAGTTTCGGAACTCGGATATAAAATTACACTAGTGTGTAATACTGTTTCAAAATGTTCTCGGAAAACGAACGACAAACAGGTGTCACTCGAGTTCAAAATTGGTAGTTGAATTGGAAATGCATTAGGTTAGGTTACTTTAGATTAGTAGGTTAGTTTAGGTTAACGTTTCTCATCCACTTTCGTGGACGAAAGTCGTTAAAACTTGGAACTTGCCTTTCTTTCACTCCACTAGCTGAAAAAAGAAAATTTCATTGTTGGCCAGTGACACACGACTGTCATTTTTGACTCCCGGATACATTACGTACATATGTAACTAAATCCGGAAACGTGTTGAAAAATTGTAAATAAATGTCTAAAGCTCCAGATTGCATATCTATGTCCCTAGTACATCTTCCAAACTTAACTTTTGAAGAACTAAAAAAAGGACCAAGAAATAAGGTTCATTGTGTAGAAACAAAAAGGTGTTGGTACCTTCGAAGAGCCAACTTCTGAATGGCCTCATCTCCCCCTGCACCATAATGTATAGGAAAGGCTTTCTTGCTTGTCCAAATGAAATTAGTCTTGGTCTAGCGACTTTTCATTTAATCTCGTTGTATGTGACGATCATTTTCTGTCGCCTCTACCGCCCCCCTAACCCTCTAACTCCCTAACCCCTCAAAAGTCGATCTTTTGACATGTTGACCTGACTATGCAGGTGCATTGAGGCGAAACTTCTGGGGACTATCTCTATACTATCAAAAGCCCTCCACCCCCATATGTTCTACTTTGAGAGGCACGACAGACACGGGCAACGTCACAACCCTTACATTGCTCTGCAAGAAATGCCAGACCTCTCAGGGCGTAATATGTTGTGTGATGGGCACATCAAGGTTCTGCATGTATACAGTATTTCCCCCAAAATGACCGAGCGTACAGTTCACTACAGTACAGTACACTACGTAATAGAAAGGTAATATAAAAAGAGGCAGGGCACTTTCCGCCCGATAAATCCCCTAGTGTAAGGTCAGGATTTCAACCCAACTTCCCCTTTTCAAACATCCCGTTAAGCTTTAACCCTCTTTTTTGCTTACCCCCCACCCGTTCCGCTGTCTCTCATACTAGAACACACACATACACACAGCATATGAATACGAATACGTAACATCTGTGCTTACTTTTACGTGAAAGAAGGCTGAACCTCCTCCCTAAATCTGTTACTCCTGTACACTGTTGTTAGCCCTTAGTCGTCGGATTAGAGATGTGGAAAAAAGGGCAATCCTTACCTACTTAGTTATTCAAAATCCAGGGAACCTCTCTCCCTGCTCCCTTTCACCCCCTGTGGGGTTACAAAACTACTCTACAAGAGGAACCCCTTTTTATCTGACCCAAAATCTCGCTATCATAAGCTTTATTAGTTGTAAAAAAGAGGGCGGGGTTTGTTTGACGCCCCTCCTGAATATGTAATTTTGGGTTTAACCTACTGAATTTCTATCTATTTCCATGGCAATGGATGGCTTCTTTCTCCTTGCCTTTAGTTGGATGATCACGCACGAGGATGTTCCTTAAAAATGCTCAGGCATAATCTTCAGGATCTTCAGGAGCAAGATCTTCGGGGTATTCTTCGGGCGTGGAATCAAGTTAATTTGAGAACACTTGAGGTGTTTTCGGTTTAAATGACTGAATTTCCACCTTATTTTAACTTTATGGATCTTTCTTTTGGCCTTTTGGATGTTCAGGCATGATCTTCGGGAGGATATGATCTTCACGTCTTCAGGATCTTCTACGGGCGTGTAAAATAAGCCAATTTCAAAAAATCTTTTTGGAAGGTGTCCTGGGTGTTTTAAAGCCTATTTAAAGCTTATTTTTTTAGGGTGTTCTAAGATGGGTGAAAAAGTTTCATCATAAGCTAGAAGAAATAGTACAGTAAAACAAGAAGAAAAGCTTTCGATATTTTCAAATAGATTTTCAATAGGTGTTTTGGGTTTAAATAACTGAATTTCCTCCCTCTCCCTACCTTCTACCCTCCCTTTAATTAGCTCAATGTTGTTAAGTTTTGTACATCAAATGATTAATAAATAGATTGGCAATAGGTGATTGCCTATGATTAATAAATAATAAAAAATAACTGAGTTTCTAACATTTTCATTTTTATGGATCGCTTCTTTTTCCTTGCCTTCAGAGGGTGTTAAGGGATGATCTTCAAGAGTATTCTTCGATCGTGGGAATGAAGCTAATTAAAAAAAAAAAAAAAAAAAAAAAAAAAAAAACTTTTTGAGATGTGTTTTAGGGGTGTTTTAGAGCGGGGTTAAGGGTGTAGGGTGTTCAAAAGATGGTTGGAACACTTTCGTAATAAGCTAGAAGAAGTAAGTAAAGGAAACGAAGAGGAAAAACGTTCGGTATTTTCGTATAGATTTTCATTGTCAGGTGCGGTGGTCCCCACGCCTCCCGGATTTCACCGAAGCTGAGCCCTTCCACGTATATTTCATAGTTGTCCCTTGAAAGGAGCAGCTGACGTTTGGCTAATGTATCGTGTGATGTGTATGCTAAGCCTCCTAGTGTTCATGTTGACACGAGGTGACGGAGGCGTGGTCCTTCGTAGTTAACTTGCATTAATCTTGGATGAAGCAGAGGAAGAGTGGAAAGAGTGAAAGAGAAAGAGAGAGGGAGACACTGTGCTGCACCAGTACAGCGTACTCTCTGGTGTTCCTTAGTGCTTGCAGGTCCTTTATTTCTGCGGCACTGCCTTCGTCCAACTTTGTTCTAATATTAATCAAATTTTTAAGGAACCAACATGAGAGGGACAGAAAGAGAGGATCGCCTCGGGAAAGAAAGAAAAGGGGAGGAGTGGCATCAGTCAAGCCTATTTAATGCTGTTGGTCGGTATTTCTGCGTCTTTTGAGCTTCTTTTAAAAGTGGGGCATTCGGCTTTTTTACTTGATTTTTATTTGTTTTCTTCGGATTTGATCTTTAAATTGACAATTTATGGACATTTAGAGTTCATTAGTATGTTTACGGTAGGCTATTACTGTTTCGCAATAATAGGTTTTGTCGGATTTAGCAATCGATTTACATTATTTTTTAATCGGTTTATGTTATTTTTAGAACGTGTTTAGCAGAGCTCAGAAAAAGGGATTGTTTTGAAAAGATTTGAAGCCAAACCGAAGTAATGCTGCCTCAATTTCTGCCGGATGACGCAGTAAGTGTATTTCTCCATCTTTTATAGATTTGCATTTCCAATGTTGGCGCTTGAATACAAGTTTTTGTTTTATTTCTCTAATACTTTAGTTAGTGCTTTTGCATTATCTTTGTTCAGATCAAGGGCAATTGTAATTCTGTTATTACTGTACAGAGAGTATGTATATTTCTGTGAATTCCTACCTTAAGTCACAATAGAACGTCTGACATTCTACTATTCCAGTAAGTTAGTTGTCATAAGCTGATTTCGTCAAATTGAATTGAGTTAAGCTACATTGATTTACCCTTCAATGTCTGAGCTAATTACTGTCTATTTCTGCGCGAATGGAAAGAGGATGTGTCGTATAGGTTACCAAATTAGTAGTAATTAAACTCATAAATTACCTTCCTTAACAGATTTCGTACTTACAGTTCGCTTCCAGTATTTGAAGTTAATTCGAAAATTGTTCTGACAAAATTAGAATTTCCGCGGTAATATTTCTTTACCTTGTAGCTAGCAGAATTAACCCTTACTAATGTCAGTAATTAGCACCTTTAACGTACAGTAATATTATAAAACATTTCTTCCTGCTAATATAAGAACATTCCTTAAATTCCTCCCACTTTCAAATTCCTATAAAAAGAAACAAATTCTTAAAATTCTCAAACTGCAGAAATGGCATAATTTCTGCTAAGGAAAACAATCCGTCTTAGAAAATTTCTTCCATGCTTCCATCGTAAACAGTACATTATTATTAATGGCGGAAATAAACCGCTTTTATTGCTCATTTTTGCGTTGAATTGCTTAATTTCTTGGAGGGACACAAAAAGGAGAAAATGACTGCAGCGAAATTTCCATTCAACATCCCGGCAGAAGAGGTAATCATTGCATTCGGAGCGAACAATAAAACCTTACTAAAAAACTGAAAATAAAAAGAACAAAAAAGGGCGCTTTCTACACCATAACTACCCGGGTTATCTAGCTTTTATGTACGTACTATACGTAAGGCAGCAATATTCCCAGAAATGCTGCAGCATTTCGCTTCTCGGGGCGATGATGGAGTTAGCTATAAATCGGTCCTAGCTGAGAGTGCTTCGGGGGACCTCCTGTGTAAAGCTCCCACCCCCAACGATTTCTATCAACTCCCCACCCCACCCCACCTTTTCTTTCTTTAGGGAGCTCCGGCTCTGACGGTAATTCACTTGGCTCAACAGCGATCTGCTTTCAGCCGTGCATTAGCGACGCACCCCCGTACCCCAGCAACGTACCCCAACACCACTTCAGGAAGTACGAGAGAGCGGGAGAGAGAAAGAGATGCTTTAGCCGAAAGAGCGCGGAGCCTTTTCAGCGTCAACGGAGAGAAATATCACTGCCAAAGTCCTCTGTGATTATTTGCCGGGAGCCAAAAGGGGAATTACAGGGCCCGGGGAAAGACTTGCTTATTATTAAAGGGTTCCAGTATTATCTCTCCTTAGAAGCCCTATTAAGTTACTATTTCGACTTCAACGGTCTATATTGATAGTTCTGCCAAACAGCTGTCGGATTGTTTTATCTCTGCCGAACCCTTACCAAAGTAGCGTTGCCAAGGGTAAGGAAGGCCTTTAATTTGAGTTCTAACTTTAATTAATTGAATTTAAGCGTTTTTTATACTATTTTTTTATTCGAAAGGATCAGAAGAAGGGAAGTTGAAACGCTCAGAAATAGAAATGGAACTTGCTGCGTTCATTTGCCACCATCAGAAGATCGTATGGCGCGTCGAAGGATATGAATGGGGTGGAGGGTGGTTGGGTGGGGGTGACTAATGAGAGCTTTCTCGCGGGAGGTTATGGAAAAGCTTTTTCTTTGGGGGATATGGGGGTTTCAAGTTGTCATGCATAAAGCAGGCAGAGTTGAGAGTTGTCTGAGGTCAGAAAAAGAAAAGCTTTCGAAGATGGGGTTGTCTTTTTGCGCTGCATGGAAAAAGGTTGTAAAATGTATGCCAGGCATAAGTCTATGTGACGTGATTGCGGGGTGAAGAGGAGCATGTAATGGCTGCTTGCTAAAAGCTTCGGGGCCCGACTTTTGGGACCCGGAGTGGTGAGCTGGGCTTTTGCCAGCAGCCTAATGGACCACACCGCTTTACCAACAAACACAAACATTACAACAGACTAGATATGCTTGCTTGCTGTCCATCCAAAGCGAACCAGAAAGGCCAGCCTCGCCTTCTTCCAAGCTTTTACCCACTGTCTCCATGACAAAAGAAGCTGGTTATAATACATAGTACACAGTGCACACACCTTTCGACCCCGAGAGAAGATAGTGGATCAGCTTCAAGCGACTTTTTGGGGCCAAACAATCGTTAGCGAACGTAAACAATAGGATATTCTCGCCGACCAATGGCAGCTCTAGATCGACGAGAATCTTCAGGGAAAACATGAACTTATACGGAGGTATACTTTCAGAGTTCTTGCTAGTTGAATATGCGAGTTTATGGTCACCGCGACGCAGGCTTCGGAGCCCCCGTAGCGCCAAGCGTCCCCCGAGTTCCTTTAGACTGTACGCCTTAAATTTGCTAATCGGTCCGTAACTTTAACAACGTTTTCACGCGAAAGTTTTGCGTTTAAGGTTATGCATTTTTTAGACAAGACTGCTACCAGGTCATTGCTTACGTTTCTTGAAACTTCCAAGTTCCCAGTCTACAAACTAGTTTTAAATTAAATTAAATCTACTGTTAATTTTACGGTGGGAACGGGATTCATCCTCGTGTAACGTTTAAAAGTATTCGGATAATTAAAATAGTTATAAGGTAGCTGTTGCTGGATAAGCTACCACGAAAAGCTTTAAATCTAGTTTTCTGCAAACCCATAAAAATTTCTTTCGCTTTTTTGGGGGTAGCTTAGAGAACGTTCATTGGAGCGTTGCAATACAGTCTCGGCGTTCCCGGAGTACCTCAAGTGAGGGTTTCAGCTCTGCTATTGGTATTTGGAACGTTAAGGAGGTTTTTCGGACAGATTCACAATTGTTATTCGGGTTTATAGTATACTACCTTATCGATTGAAACCCCCGGTGGAAATAAAAAAGAGAAAAAAAGAAAGGGGGCAGGTTTTTCAAGGTGGAAAATGCTTTTGAAGCGAAAAGCACTCACTAAAGTGCAAGAGGGGTGCAGCAAAAGGAGCCGAGAGGGTGCCGCACACACAAAGTAAAGAGGGGAAACCAAAGTTTGCTTTTGTTACGCCGCTTGAAAATGTCAAGTCGCGCTCTGTCTCTAGAGACTCGACGATTCTCTTCTCCCAAACCACCTCAAACCCCCATGAAGTCTCGCACGCTTTTACGAGCTGGACTTGGACCACCCCGTGAAACGTTTTTTTTAATGATTCAGGACTCGGCATGATTGGACGCTTTGCATTGTTAGACAAATATTTTTTTTTATATTTTTTTTAAGAAATTATTCATCTGAAACTTCTTAAAAATTAGATTAAGGTTCCCCAGAAGGTCGTAGCATTCCTTTCGGCCCCGCCTTGCCATTGGCGCGAAGGACCCAACAATGAATAATGACATCTCCCAGTTGCGGTGCAACGATGTTTTTCATTGTTAGCGATCCTTATAAAGACCAATATACCCAAAGAGCACTCGTAGCGTTACTCCGGCTAAATTTTTTACAAACTTCGCTTGGTATAACTTCAGTTCTAGGATGCGGAATAGTGTCCTTGTTGCCAAGAGTGTTTCTACACAGATGATTCTCGATTCTAAGAAGAGCCAGAGGAGAGGCTCGATGGTCTATTCAACTCTAGAACTGATTTGCATATTCATATGGCCACGTGCCCTCTCATGGACGAGCGGATCTCCGCTGGGGAAGGGAATCGTCGGTCATAAACATGATGAGGACCACTTCCTTTTCCAGCGGGCCTTTTCTTTGGTACGAGGACACAAATATGGCGGACATATTCATATTCATTCAGTAATTGAGGATAAGAGCCAGAACTGGTATCCTGAAAAGCCTTCTATTCATCCTAAGCCCGCTGCCCAAGTCCGTACGTTTTGGGTGAGCTCGGTAAGATTCAAGTGAGTTTACAACGAAGATCTTAGTGACTGTGGCGAGGGAAATAGTGATTCGCAGCTTGGGAAATTCAAGTTTGAAGCGTGAAGAAAGAGTAATCTATGGCTCTAAATGTACAGTACAATAACTGTGCTTTTCGAGACTTGTTAAGGAAATGAAAGGGTCATTCTAGCTTGAATAGAAAAGTTCACGTGACCGGATCCGGAAACCGCTCTGCTTGCTTGCCCATAGTGGAGCAAAAGATATGGCTTTTCTGACCCCGCGAAAGTCCGTAAAAGCTGGACAGTGGTCAGTTCACTTGGACTTGCTGGCTACAGCAGTTTTATTTCGCCTATTGTTACTTATTCTTGTGCTTATGTTCTTAGAGTTGGACACGACGTCCGTAAATGAGTCATGATTTGAACAGAATTGCCTTGGAAATGAATGTTCGGCGAGCGTTGAGGAAGCAAGGCAGACTTTTGGAAGCATATACAAGCTGTTTGTATCTGTCATCCGTCGCAATCATCGGCCTCTTCACACACTTTGGGTTTATATTGAAATGCAAAGTCCCCCACCCTCATCCCCCTAAGCAATGCATATGGCGCTTTATTGGGATCAATGACAAAGGTTTCGAGAGGAAAGTCAATGTTGAAGTGTGCAGGAAATTCCGCGATTTAAACCTTAAACTCAACCGTCGGTTCCAATCCATTTTGAAGTAGAAACTTTCAATAGTTTAGAAACTACCTACGGTTCTAAGGTAGCCTTCCGAAGCTTAAAATAAGTAAAAACTTCCGGAATTAAGACTAAGAACTTACGTTGTCCTGTTAGGCTTATGTTACTTTGCATTATTAGCGAGAATCTGTATCTGTCACTAGAGTTTTTCTGGAAGCAAAAGAACTTTCGGAAACCATTAGGACTTATTATATATTTAAGGAATTTACGTGACCTTGCGTGTGGATTATATTGAGGTATATCCAGGATACCTCCGTACGTAACATTTGAATTAAGATTTAACTTCATTTATCATCCCTTTTATAGCGAAGGACTAATCTAATTATGCATTCAATGACCTAATTGGCTAATTATGTCTAAAATGCAAATAAAGATATAGTAAGTTTACAAATTGTCACAAATACCTTCAAATATTTAGCATTCAGCTAAATTTGACGTTAAGCTAGGTTAAATTGCAATTAAAATGCTTAACTTACCTTTAAGCGAACTTCTCTTCGAATTTAGATGTCATCGAAGGATCATTAACAATGAAAACATCGTTGCACCACAACTGGGAGATGTCACAAGAAATCGTAAACAAACATTGAAAATAGCGCGAATTAGCTGCCACTCGCGGTGCGGCCATCTTGAAAATTATTAATGACAGCAACTTAGGAATTATTATGTAACGATATACTCTTCTCTCTTGGAAAAAAAGACAATGGATCTTCTCGCAAATTTAATCCATGTTCATGTTAAGAATTCTTAATTAATCTCTCCTAATACTTAAAAGCTATGGCATTATTTATCCCTGTCTTTTTTAGGTTTTACATATTACGTAGCTAAATATTACACATTATCGTACTGTAACCAGGATTACTCACAAATACCGCGTAATCTCTTAAAATTCGTTCACACAAAAATACAATTTACATCGGATGTCTTGAGGGGGAATTGGGAACCAACATGCAACAATTAAATCGACAACAAAAGTCGGGGAGCATGATTTAGGATTGAAGGCTATTGTATTACCTGGGATTTGAGTTTTCCTTGGAACAGATGTGTATCAATTTCCTGTCCATTTTTAGTAATTAAGATAACACTCGGGAAAAATAATGTTAATGTTTTCTGGGAATTTGAGAACAAGTTTCTAGTCCCGCTTCCAGCGGAAGACCGTAGAACTTTGATATTCTTTTAAGAATCGAATACTAGAGGCGCTAGTTATGCTAGGAAACAGATGATTTAAATAAAAGAGAGTTATCTCACTGGAGGATTATATTCCTTTCATTTAGATAACAGCTAAAACAGTAAAGATTCAACCCACGTGGGTTTTGGTTGCTGAAAAGAGTGCCGATTAACTGAGCCAAACACTGAATAAACGATGGTTCGTAAGAAGATAGATAATAGGATTAGAGTGCTGTTGGAAAATGGCATTCATTTAGGCCATCGTTCCTTCTTTGTGGTCGTGGGAGACAAAGGGCGAGACCAGGTAACAAAATAACTTAGTCTCTTGATTCATTAATCAATTCTCCTTCCTTTGTGTCTTTTAGATCGTTATTCTACATCATATGTTATCTAAAGCCTCCATAAAAGCCCGTCCCAGCGTTCTTTGGTGTTACAAGAAAGATCTAGGCTTCAGCAGGTAAATTTGGCGCGAGTTTCTTCTTATTTATACTACTGTTCCTGTTGTCTTCTCCAAGAATAAACCCTTACAATTATTACCAAACCCACGATGTTTAGCTAATGAAAATCTTGCTTAGCCACCGTAAAAAACGAATGCGACAGCTTCAAAAGAAGATGAAATCGGGCAAACTCGACGTGAACGAAGAAGATCCTTTTGAACTGTTCGTTTCTTCCACCGATATCCGCTATTGCTACTACGCAGAAACTCACAAAATTCTTGGCAACACGTTTGGCATGTGCATCTTGCAAGTAAACAACCTGCTACTAGTCTTTTAACAATACTTTAGTCTTTTCTAACGTTTTTATACCTATTTTGTAGGATTTCGAAGCTCTTACTCCAAATCTTCTTGCTCGAACCATCGAAACGGTTGAAGGAGGAGGCGTGGTGGTTTTACTGCTCAAATCCGTCACCTCGTTAAAGCAATTATACACATTATCAATGGATGTGCACTCTCGTTACCGCACTGAAGCTCACCAAGACGTTGTAGGAAGGTTTAATGAGCGGTAAAACGTATAAATTAATTTAAAAAACAGTTCGAATGAAAAAAAATCCGTATTGTGTAGGTTTATTCTGTCTCTGGCATCTTGCAAGAACTGTCTAGTCGTAGACGACCAGCTCAATGTGCTCCCAATTTCCTCCCACGCGTTAGCCATCACTCCTGTTTCAAAATCCGAAAACGATGAAGCCCAGCCCAACGAAGACGAGTTAAAAGGCTTGAAAGAAAGCCTACATGACGTTCAACCTGTTGGGGTCTTAGTAAATCTGTGTAAAACAGTAGACCAAGCAAAAGGGTTGTTGAAGTTCGTGGAAGCCATCTCTGAAAAGACGTTGAGAGCCACTGTGAGTCTCACAGCAGCTCGAGGGCGTGGCAAATCAGCCGCCTTGGGATTGGCCATGGCTGCAGCGGTCGGTTTTGGCTATTCCAACATATTCGTGACGAGTCCAAGTCCTGAGAATCTGAAAACGCTCTTCGAGTTCATCCTGAAAGGTATTTTTAGCGGTTTACATAAGTTTCTTGTTTTGGGACTGATTTCGATTTGTATTTCAAAGGTTTTGACGCGTTGGAGTACCAGGAACACATAGATTACGAGGTAATCCAGTCTACCAACCCGGAATTCAACAAAGCAGTCGTTCGAGTGAATGTTATGCGAGATCATAGGCAAACTATTCAATATATCCATCCTGGTGATGCAGCCAAACTCGGCCAAGCTGAATTGCTGGTCATTGATGAAGCCGCAGCCATTCCATTACCACTTGTGAAGGCGTTATTGGGACCCTATTTGGTTTTCATGGCATCTACCATCAATGGCTATGAAGGAACTGGTCGGTCCTTGTCTTTGAAGCTTGTGGAGCAGTTAAGACAGCAAAGTCTAGCGTTTGGAGTGAAGAATAGCAAAGATAATGCTACAGGAAGATCCTTAGCTGAAGTAAACAGAAAATGATTTTGATTTTGTTTTTAAATGGTGAGTTGAAAAGAAAATGGGAAATCATTTTGCCTATTTTATTTAGGTTTCGTTAAACGAATCAATTCGGTACAAACCAGGCGATTCAGTGGAAAGCTGGCTAAATGGGCTGTTATGCTTGGATGCCACATTAATCCAGTCCTTAACTTCCGGTTGTCCTTCGCCACAAGAATGTGAACTGTACTATGTGAACAGAGATACGCTTTTCTCCTACCATAAAGCGTCTGAAGCGTTTTTACAGCGAATAATGTCCTTATTCGTGGCATCTCACTACAAAGTAATTTCTAATAAATAATTAGCCAGGAATTTAATATAAACGTAAGCAATAAAATAAGGAATTTTGTATCATTAAAGAAAGCTGCATTTTGATTTATTGAATTTAATTTACTTTAAAGTAATTTGAATCACTGTTATTGCATATTAAATAGTTAATAATTTATTAACACCTACACTATATCTGTACGGCAACGAGCTAAGCTCAGTCCGATTACACTTAATAAAAATAATCACTGTTAAATTCAAGGATTTTTGTATAGGAATTATTTTAGAGGAACTTTAAGTTCGTTCTCTGATTACTGAAGGAAAATTAACTATTGTCAATTTTTTTTTTTAGAATACGCCGAATGATCTGCAAATGCTGTCAGATGCGCCCGCCCATCATTTGTTTGTATTGTTGGGACCCGTTCATCCTCAACAAACTTCCCTGCCAGAAGTACTCTGCGCAGTGCAAGTGTGTTTGGAAGGCGAGATTTCCAAAAATTCCATCATGCAAGGATTAGCCAGAGGTCAAAGAGCATCAGGCGATCTTATTCCTTGGAGTGTAGCCCAACAATTCCAAGATCAAGACTTCCCTTCACTGTCAGGCGCCCGAATTGTTCGAATTGCCACGCATCCAGATTACCAAAAGGTGAACCTTATAGTCTTATGCCTAATCTCTGATTTATGTAACGCATAGTTTCCATTCTTATCCATCAAACTTTGAATTCATCTTTTGTTTACTACGAAATTACGAGGTTAGCATTCTATAATAACAAAAGTTCATTCTTTACGTGTTCCGTACAAGAATTTCATTGTTAGCCTATCCACAAGGACAATTTCGTTATCACAATACGAATGACCGAAATTCATTGTTAATAGATTGAAAGTCGCTTAAAAAACTGAAAGAATTTAATTGTTGAGTGAACAACCTCAGCAGAATCTCAAATTGAAACGCGTCATTGTGTGATTTATTCCGCGTTTATTGTTTGTTTTTTGTCTTACTGAATAGTATTTTATTGTATTTTTATTTGTTGAATTTTTATTTATTGTATTTTTGTTTATAGATGGGGTATGGAAGTCGGGCGTTGGAGGTTTTGCAAGCTTATTACGAGCTCAAGATACCGAACATTGATGAAGCTGAAGTTAAAACCGAGTTAGAAACTGTCGGACATGATGATTTGGATCTCTTGAAAGAAAGTTTAGGTAAAAATCGAACTGAAATCAAAGCTTGACTCAGAAAACACAAATAGAAGAGGCAAAATATTAGATATGTACCCGTTTTTTTAGGACCCAGAAAGAATCTGCCCCCTCTTTTATTGAAATTGACCGAACGACAAGCGGAACGTTTGGATTATATGGGCGTCTCTTACGGTCTTACCGCGTCTTTGTTGAAATTTTGGAAGAAAGGCAGCTACGTACCTGTGTACTTGCGCCAAACTGCGAATGACCTCACAGGCGAGCATTCTTGTATCATGCTCAAAGTCTTGCACGCCCAAGAAACCAACATTGATTGGCTACAAGCCTTTTGGGTGGACTTCCGACGAAGATTCTTGTCCCTTTTAGGATTCCAGTTCCGCCAATTTAACCCTGCCTTGGCTCTAGCCTTGCTCCAAAACAAAGCAGTAGAAGCCCAAGCTTCTGGTAATTGCTCTATCAAATTAATTCATTTCTGTATTTTTCACAGAATTTTCTTGACTTGATTCCTTGCTTTGTTCCTGTCTTGTAGGTCTTTCCAAACAAGAGTTGGAGGTTCTAATGACTCCGTACGATCTAAAACGCTTGGAACTGTACTCTCAAAACATGGCAGATTATCATCTAATTACTGATTTATTACCGTCATTGGCTCACTTGTATTTTGCCAAGAAAATGGGTGACGTTCACTTTTCAGCTGCCCAAGCGGTAATTTCCAGTTCGATTTTCCATGACAACGAAGGGATTTTTCCCTCCCTTTCGTTTTGAAATTTTTATTTACATTGTTTAGAATTTAGTTAATAAATTACTTAAATATTTCTAGGCTATTCTGCTCGGTTTGGGTTTGCAGCATAAAACGGTAGATGATTTATCCAAAGAATTGGAATTACCTGCGACACAACTCTTGGGTCTTTTTAATCGTGCGATAAGAAAAGCATCGCAATATTTCAACTCTATTATGGAAGAAGAGATAGCTGCTGCAATGAATCTAAAGAAAGATGGCAGGCATTTGATGAAGGCCAAGCTTTCAGAGATGGAAAGCAATGAGATTTCCAAACCGTTGGACACGGAATTTGAAGAAGCTACTAAAGTACAAGTTTAAAGGTTGAAAACTCAAGGCAGTTGTAACTCAAGGGATTCCTTTCAGGTGCTGAAAGAACAACAGCGTAGAGAACTGAGCAAGTTGAAAAAAGAAGACTTATCTCGGTTCGCGATAAAGGGCTCGGAAGATGAATGGCAGAAGGCGTTATCAACTGGCTCTGCCAAAGCATCTGTCAGCGTCAAAAGGTAATAAAAGCGTAGACAAACTGATAAGGTTTATATTTATCGGTTTAATTAATGGCTTGCACTTTATTTCTAGTGGGGAGAAACGACCGGTGGAAGAGGATTCCTTGATTGATACTGAATTAAAACGAATGGGGAAGAAAGACAAAAAGAAATTCAGGAAGAAGTGAAGTGGACCTCTTGTAAACGAATTTGTATTTCGGGCGATCAATAGAGAATATACAAAAAGCATAACTTATTTGTTTAGAGGTATGCAAGCTTAGTTTCGAGAGAATAAGACAGCCAGGATGATAGATAACACTACTGATATCGTAGTTGCCAGCTTTTGATTACTTCCGTTGGTTTGTAACGCTTCTGTTTCGAAAATAAAGAGTTGATATGGATTGTTCTATATTTACTATGAATGTCTACCTTCTGCTTGGAGGGAGATAACGGTCCGGAAAAGCGTTTCGACAGTTTGATCTAATAAACCAAGGTGGTTTTCATTTAAAATTGTCGCTACTTGACAAGGATGAGGGCATTCGCCAGGCATGTTTCTCCATTTACCTAACAAAGAAAAAAGGCGGGAAGGTAGGGACGGTTTTCCTACAAAAAACGTTCGAAATTTCAAATACCAGTGTCGGTTAGCAAAACGGCAGGCAACGGTTGAGGCGTATTTCTAACAACATTGTTCCAAAATGCCAAATGATCTTGTCTTAGAAACTCGTAAAGTGCGGTAGTGAGTTTGTCGGCTTTGACTTCCATATCCAACAATGGAAAATGTTGACTATTGGCCACTGAATTCCAGCTAGCAACGATTGTATTCGTCAGGTGGGTTGAGTTGTAGCGTTCATCTTGGTTTACTAGGCCGATAAAGTCGCCTTTGAACCCATTTTCTTGAATGTGTTGGTTGGCCACTGGAAAAGTCTAAGTTAATAGAGGGAATGAGTTTCGATTAGCCTCGTTGTGATTTTTTCTTGTTCTTACTTCATCGAAAGCTTCTGGAAGGACTTGCGAAGCGGGAGCAGCAGCATAATTCAAAATGGCGTCGAGTAGGATTGCTCCCTTGAACTTCGGGAAGAATCCTTGGTATAAGAGCGTTTGGAGCTTCTCTCGAACGAAAAAGTGACTCCCAGTACCTTCTTCCTCGTACCAAGTCAGTGCCTGAAATTACCGAAATTAACATTTAACTCTAATAATTTCATTTCATTATAGAATTGTAAATTAACAGTGCAAACTATTAGTTTAGAGTAGACTTACATGCTCGTGTCGCTGGATATCGAAGGCTACGAACATGACGGTGTATTTTAAATTGTATTTATGGGTTGCTAGTGCTTCGGCTAACATTCTAGCTACTTCCAACATGGCAACCACACCTGAGCCATTATCATCGATACCTAATGTTTCGGCGTCACTGTCATAATGAGCTCCAATCACGAGAATCTCATCTTCATGAGTGCCCCAGGCAGTTCCTTCGAAAGTAGCAATGATATTCTCTCCAGCAACCTAAATTCGTTCATTCTTTAAACTCTGTTGATGACAAAACGAAGTTTTTTAAACTTACGGGAACTTTAAGAAAACGATCGACAAAAACTTCTGAGCTGAATGCTTGGTTTTCGAGTTTGATGTCAGGATAGTTGCTAATGATGTCTTCGAACTGTTCAATGACTCCAGTACGTGCTAAAAGCCAATTCTCTTCAGCAGTGAAAGGATGACGGGGCTGGGCAAAGTACTTCTGCAGCAATTCGAGGTAGCGTTCTGTCCGCCCTGATGACTTTGAGCCTATTCGAAGGGTTTGGCTTTCCGAGATCCCTGCCATTATCAACACAAACCCTTTGATTACAAATTTTTTCCTTTTTTTTGTTTTGTTTGCAAGATGGAATGTTTTCTAATTCATTTGCATGTGGCGGATGTCCGGTTGAAAACATCCGGCACTATTTACATAGGCCATTTCCCTGCTTTTATTTATACTAGCAAGTGGAAAACGGAGTCAACTGACTTTACTTCGATCTGATAATTTGAAATAGCAAGTGGCCAACGAGCAGAAATTTTAATGTAAATACTTAAATCGACTTTAACTGCTAAATTAAGATGCCAATTGAGTTGAAATTCCCGCAAACTGTTCTTAAACAACTAAATTCGCAGTACTGTGTCAAAAAAAATCAATTATTTCAAATCGGAACTTAACTTCGTTTTACTTGGGATTTAGTTTACTTTACTTTTAAGCTAAGCTTTTGTGCTAATTATTGTTGTAAGTCTAGTTAAAACTCTTGCATCTCTACTTACAATTGAAGAGGCAAAATCCGATCAGGTACAAACAGATTTTCTTTGTGGAAGTAAACATGATTCTCTTAAGTTATTTTATATTATTTTTCTTTAAATTATAAGATTGACACTTTCAAACGGTGGCACTTAGTTGACTGAAGTATGGATGCTTAGCACGCAAGCTTTTGTACAAAGATCTATAGATGACGTGTACAGAAAAACACCAATTCCGTTTAAAACCACAGAACTCTATCGACTTCCCGACCACTGACCGGGTTAGCTAAACGCTTGTTTGTCTGACGCGTGTTTGCCGGTTGGAAACTCCTATAAAGGTGCTAGTATATGTCCCATAGTTATCGAAGACATTGGTATACCCTTATCAGCAAAATTATGCATCACCGGACTTGCCTAAGAAAACCTCAACCCACAATGTTGAGTCCAAAGGCTAATCCGTTCCTTCTTTGAGTGGGTTTGCCACCATGTCAAAAAAAAATCCGGTTTAGTCAATGATTAGCGGAAGTGACTCTTCCCTTTTGTCCGGAAGTTGATCGATACGGATTTACGCAACTCTGAAAAACAATCCGGAATGCGAAGGATTGTTTTTAGGAAAGATTAGAAGTGGAACTTTATACACGTAGTACCCAAAGAGGAGAATGGAATGATGCGCTAATGGTTCATCCGGATCGTGTCGAGCACGGGTAGTCACGTGTAAACAGAACAAAAACCCGTTAGAGGGGGTTTAAAGACTCCAAGCGTGAAACATGCGGACCCGCACGCGAAATACCACTCTTTCTGTAATACCTTTCAGTGCCGTCCACCACTATACCTACTCCCCCCTCTGCATTCTGCCCTGCCCCATTGTTATTGATTGACTCGATGCACAGAACCAAAGAAGGCCACATGATCCACACACCCGTCCCTTCATACGTGTGGTGGACTTGGATTGCTGCAGAACACGGTCGGCATGGTTCACGCAAGTAAACTAATTTCCCTTGAAAAATCAAAGACATCTTGTTGTAGAGAGGTCTACATTTGGAGTTTACCTTTAAACTCGTGAATTGGTATTTATTAGGATGGGAAGCTAAGGAAGAACTATGCTCTGGACGCTGTATTTCTTCAGCGTCAGCCACTTGTGGAGTACCTCGGGTATGGCCCAAGCGGCTCCTGATAGCGATCTCAAGGAGAACCTGACTGCAACCTCAGGTTTATCTAACTTTCCCTGAATTTCTAATCCTAGATTGTTCTATTACGTTTACGAATAGTCCTTAAGGGGCCTTCGTAGTGGTAGTAACTTAACTGCAGATGTTATGTGTTATAGTTGTATTAGTTGTAGTTCTTCTTTCAGTTGGTTAAGGCACTATAGCGTATGCCGTACGTTGGTGTTGGATGTTTGGGCTTTTGTGCATAAAGTTTATTGAACCGTGAACCGTCTGATGGTGCGTGACGTGGTACACACTGAAATTGTATCTGTGGATGTAACCCGGGGCAACGGTGAAAAACTAATCTGGCTTTTTGTTGCGTCCCCCTTCAGAATTCCTCAATATGACCAACGCACGTGAATTAGAGGCAAATGAGTTTGGGGCTGAAATAATTGAGCTGGAACCCTCTATGGCGTCCCCTTTGAGCCGGGACGAGAAGCCGGACCGTTTTGACGACTTTTTCTGGAGTGGTTCGGGCGATGGTGAAGATGGCGTCACTTACTGGATCACAACGACCGTCTACCGAACGGCGACTATTACCTTTACGTTAACCTACCGTCCTTCACCTCGATTTGTCCCCAACTCACCTTCGTTGGCCTCCGAATTTCCTGTTGCGCCCTCTGAAACGTGGTTAGAAGAAGATGAAACCTTTGTGTTGTGTTCACCCACCCCAACTCAGAGTTTGGACATCGAACCAACGCCTACTTTCACTGTGAGTGTGAATCCCACGCCAGTGTGGCCTACCAACAGCTCTCTGTGGAGCAAGTGGTCTGTTCCTTCGCTAGAATACTGGATACGGACTGTGGTGCGCACTAACATGAGTGAAAGTAGTCCAGAGTTCCATGAGGTGATGGAAGCGCGCCTAAACCGTGTGTACCGCCACGCGTTCGCCGCCATCTTGAAAAAGAAGCGGGAAACCGTTCAAAACAGGACCAAACGCGCTGAAAGTTCTCGTGACGTTCAAGTGTTGATCCACAACATTACCAGACCGGCCAAAGAGATGAGTGATGTGCATATGCTTTATTCTTTATACGACAAAAACGAAACCAAGTTTATTCTCGCGACAGAGGCAGTGGAACGCCTCCGGCGTCGGATCTCCGAAAGCCAAGTCACCATGGATTTGTGCACTCATCCCGATGCCAGTGCTGTGGATTTATGCAAACTCGTTCTCATCAAAGCTGAACGTAAGACTCCCTAAACTGTCGCTTTAGTTAATGATCATAACGTCATTTCTGTGTTCAATTAAATTTACAGCGTACTTAGCGTACACAAGGGCGTCATCCGGGAAGCTGTCCTCATGGCTAATAGCAGTGATTGTGATCGTGGTTGTGGTTGCGGTCATGCTATTAGTCTTGGTGGGTTTCTTAACCCGCAAAAATTTCAAGAAAAGCCAAAGAATCGCTCAACAAAGCTTGGGGAATCGTGCTTTCCAGGTTAGATCATTCATATCAAGGAAAAATAGGTCAACTTATTGGTCTTACACGTCTTCCCTAACTGCAGGTAGAGACTCCGGTCCGCAGAGTAGAGAAAGGAACGCAAATTACTATGGAAACTCCAAAATTTGGAGCGACTGACTCAAAGCACGTGGAGCAAACGGAGGTTAAACGACCCAAACGTGGTCAACGGCCACGCACCGCGCCTGCGCGGAGGGAGTCCATGTCCCCTACCGGCAGCGAACGAACCGAGTTCCGAAAGTGTTGCCAGGAGCCCAATAAGCCCAGTCGCGGGGTGCGGGGAGTGAAAAGAAAATCCAGGAATAAACGTAGACAGGAGGAAAGTCCCAATAACTCGACGGATTCTAGTGATTCAGCCGAGGAGGTTGGACATTCCAATCCCACGTTCTTGCAAGTGCCAGAGGTGGACATCCTGCCGTCAAAGCCAGTTTCAGCTAGAGGGAAGCACAAGCGCGTAAGTATAACGAATCTGGACGTGAGTGAACCCATCGAGCAAGGGACTAGAACTCCTCCGATGACGTCACCCACGGGTGAAGCAGTGAGACCCAGGTCGGGGATTTTGAAGGTAAAATCCGGGAGTTTGATCCCAACCAGGGTTTCTTCGGCGGTGTTTGGCCGACGAGAGACTACTACCGTCATGGTGGAGAATCTCAGGCCGGCATCGGCAGAGGAAATGCCGGTTACAAGATCTCCGCGTTACGTGAGCCACGCGGCGCAGTCGGCGTGGGCCAGCTCAGAGCCCTCTATCGGCGACCTGCATTGCTCGGAAACCCAGCTGATCGCTAGAAACGAATTAGATTATCAAGAACCCTTTGTAGGGGGATTACATGTACACGCCCAGTCGTATCCAGAGTGGCCTCATTTACCTCCGTCCGATCCTGCAATTGACCTCATTAATTCCATTAAAGAAGAATTGAAGAAATTTGATAGTGAATGTTGAATGAGACGAAACTGTCTACACTTGACAAGAAACTGAAGAATACAATTTGCGAATATTTGGCGTTATTTTCGAGTAATTCTTACAATATCACATTTTTAAGCAAGTTGTTTAGGAAACCGTAATGGTGGTGATGGGATTGACTAGAAATGAAGGGCAATGGCATTTCACTCGCGCACCACTACAGTAAGCCAACAAAGGATTGGCAGCTTAGTGCTATAGTCGTTTGAATGTATTGGAACACGAGATCCCTAATAGCAAATTCTGTTAACAATAGCCATCCTAAAAGCTTAATTTCTAAAGGGAAGAAAGAGGGGAATCTTAATTGACTACCGTTAGTGAGCAACAATGGAAGCGAACGTTTGCTCCTGTTAATATTTAACCTTTAAATGTTACAGTGTGACCAGTCATCTAATTTTCGTAGTGATATAAGCGGTTGAGGGATACAAACTGCTTCAGTCTACGTGTGCCTTTCCTGGGAGAAACAATGACTATTCTAAAGTTGGTGCATTGTATTGCCTATTGTTTGGTCTTGATTAACTCGGCTGCTAGTGATGATACCAGCTGGAATCGCTTCGCGACCAGTAAACTATACGAGAATACCAAATTGGTGTTAAATACGTACAATCCTTTCCAACCAGACTACAAATCTAAAGGTATAGCTTAGTATATTTAAAGGCTCTTCAGAGATGTGAAGAGATTCTTAATTAATTCGAATTTAATTGGTAGACAATTCTTTGGTACTAGCCAGATTGGAATGCGTGAGGAAATGTTCCTTGCAACTCGAATGTTACTCTTTCAATTTCTATGAAACGGAAGCTTTCTACGTTTGCGAGCTCATGACCGATAATTTCTGTGCTCGAAGGGGACGATTAGCGTTACAAGCCTGGCCAGGGGGGTCAGTTTGGGATAAACTGAGTTCTGGCATGAGCAACTCCTGCATTGAACAGCGTTTTCAAGGGATCAGTACAGTCGACTATTGCGAAACGGTATCACCAGGCTGTAACGGTACGTGGCCACACTGCATTGACTGCGTCCAATCTTGCAACGACTGCTTCGCGAACCGTTCGTATTCAAATGGAGGTAGCGACTTTAATTGAATACCAAATTGGTTGTAAATCTGTCCTAAGATTTTCTAATATGAACCATTTAGGATTTTATGATTGCACGCTATGGCCACAAGGACATTTTTTGGTACCTATTTTCAGCATTTGCTTTGGTAGGGGAACCTTTATAATTATTCGCAGGGTCGATACTACTACTGGCAATTCGCAACAACTATTATCCATGTCTTTAGTTGACATGAATCGGTTGAGCAATTTGAACGTGTATTCTTCCATGGAACTGTATTTCGCAAACTCAGCATCGGGAAGTTTCTTCAGTTCTTATACTTTCTCTGACATTGATATCAACGGCCATTTGGGCAACGTTTCTCTAAAGTACGGGGATGATGGATTTGGTTTAAATGGGAAAACCGCTTCTTTTGGCTTTGTGAACGTTTGGCCTGATACCGAGCATTGCGGATCCTTCTGGCTGCTCAACCCCAGCAACTCCATGTCTTGCCCTGGCGGCCAGGTGAGCGTGTTTGGTTCACCTACTTTTCAAAATGGAACGTTGTTGGAAACAGGAATTCGCTGGCCTCCTAGTGCAGGCCAAATTCTTTCTTATGTCGACATAAAACTAAACTTGTAGCAGAGAAATGCTCCATATATGTTTCACACGCTCCATCCGTTTAGTTGCCCATTACGTGGAGACAATTTTATGGTCACCTTTCCGTGAATTCCATATTCGAACTGTCTCAGTTTTAATTTCTCAACTTCGTATATGCATGTGATCTTTTGCACTATATAAATGTAATTTCCTCTGTGTTGTCACTCGAGTTTCTTCCCCATGTGCCTGGTTACGATTTGTAGCAACGTTTGCCTTTAACATACGGACGATTCTTACCAGACCTCAGTTCTTCGGTGAGTTTTTAATAAGTTGGACAAAGCCATTATTCTTAAACACTACGCAGGCCTCGTATTCCCAGAAATACACGTCAACCTCCATGTTTAACGCTATTTAGTCAATCCAAAACGATCAACCAACGCAACTTCAATACGTCCATCCATTATTCAAGCCAGTCTACGTAAGATATATCCTTGATAGTTTTACCCTTTTGACATAAGTGATCCGAAGCTACTTGTTACGTGAAACCGTATTTTGATCCGCAACAGACGAGATTTTCCGTCAAAACTTTCAAACCCGTTTAAATTTGCCATATGCTAAATACTTAGCATTATTTAGTGTATCTATTCCAGAAGGGCAATTGTTCACATACTACTGGCATTGTACAACATTCAACAAGAATCTAAAAGGAGTTTATCTTTTTACAAAACGTCTCTCGCTTGAAAAAACTAAAGATAAAACGTTATAAAATCACACAGAAATACAGAAATCCGTAATGTGGAAAAAGAAGTGAACTCATCACAGATAACCTTGAGTAAATAAATCATGAAATAAATGACCAGACACGTAAGTACAAAAAAAAACATAAAAATGTTAACAAAAAAGCGAGCAGATTCGAAATTATTTCAGCTGGTAATTAAAAAATTAACAGCAATTTTAGTTACAAAATTGCTCATGGATCTTTACTGTACATACATCAGTTGACTACTGTCAGTGATCCGTATTTCATTATGTTGTGAGCCAATCCACGCGTATACAAATTGACAGGACGATTAACTTCATCCAATTCTAAGACTTAAACAATTTAATCCTTCAACCGTTTCAAAATATTTAAGTGGCAACACTGAGCTAAAACCTTTCGCATCTGCTGGCTGTCAGTTATTGGCTGAGTGAGTTATGGCCTGACGCATTCCGCGCAATAAAATGGGCAGGCACATTAATGCATCATTCAATTACAGACGAACAATAACTGCTATTCGTGTATCAGCACGTTACTATATAAACTCGTTCCAGCGTACATTTACCAATGGCAGAAGGAGTTCGTACCTTGAAGCTGAAGCACACGCACTTGACGCGAAGTTCAAATTGTTCGAACGAAAATGTATTTCAGACCGTCTTTAATCTTGCTGTTAGCTGTTTTGCCAATTTTGGCACTGGCTGCTCCTGGTAGCGAAGATCAGAAGTGAGCTGCATTTAAGGTAAGCTCTTCCATGGACTATTTTAACTTCAATTTTGTTTAGGACATCTAAACTAATTGTTTGTTGATCATTTAAAAGGGGAGATTCAAAGGGCTACGCAAGCCAAGCAGAGGAGTCCAAACGTCGGGCCAACTTCGAATCCCGTGCCAAACAAATTGATGCGCACAATGACGAATACAAGAAAGGCTTGCAAACATTCACCATGGATATAAATGACTTAGCTGATAAGGTGCAGTTAAAATTTTAGTTTCTATAATGACATTTTGTTGATTTGAAAACTTAGACTGACGCCGAACTGAAAGCGATTCTGGGAACAACAGCGCCTTCTCAACTTAAAGCCAATCGCGATATCCACGATCAAACGATGGAATCGAGAGAAATTCGTGTTAATGTGCCGTCGACAAATGGAAAAGTAAATCTATGTGCATGCATATAAACCATCGCATTAATCCGGTATTGTCTTAGGTCGACCTCTGTATGCACAAATGCATGCCGCCAATTAAAGACCAAGGAACTTGTGGTATGTATACGAACAATTTAATGAAAAAAACAATCTTCCTCGGTGAACTTAACAAGGGGTTCGCAACTTGCTTGTAACCTCGTACACCCTGACTAGTCGGTTACAATTTGGCCTCTTTGTAACCGTACATTGTAGGTTAGTAACCGTACTTTTGTAACCCAGTTACCTTCCTTCCACCCGAAACTCCAAGCTCCCTGACTTTCGTTTGTATACCTGCTTTTTGGTTTTAAAAAAGTCTTGGTTCTGATTACTCAGACCTAACGCACAGCATAGTGGCTTTTCCTTCTCGCCATCACGCGATTGCCGTCCTGCCGGGCCGAGACCCGCTTCTCACGGCCTTTGGGCAAGTGTCGGTTCGGCTTAGCAAGCATCCGCGGGCAATGAGACCGCGCGGGGAGGTTTGGACTATGGTGCTACTTAGTCCATGGCGTACAGCGGAGCCTGAAAACCACGGCGCGAAGGAAAAGTAATTTTTCTGTGATTGAGCGTGTAACTTAACCAAAGACTTGTTTGAGCATTCAAACATTATAACGGTGACGCTTCTTGATATGCTTCTTTATGTTTCCTTGCTGAGTAACATCAAGTAAGGCGGAGTATTGCTACAAGTCCGATCTTCACAGAATTTATTTTTAACTAGTATCGGAATCTACCATATAGAGCTATGTATCAATATATAACTGTATATCGATATATAACTTTGTAACCATGGTTCTCCAGAGTTTGTAACTCTGCAATATATCAGGGTCACACAATTTTGGGTAACTTTCGTCAACCTGGAAACTGAGTTATGAACCCCTTGGAACTTAATCACAAATTAAAGTGAATTTTAGATCAATAGGTGCATGCTGGAGTTTCGCTGCGATAAACTTAGTTGAGGTAAGAACTTACAAAACTTAATAAAAACTTGCGGATAATCAAACCTGCTTTCATTTATTTTGAATAGTTCGCTAACTGTCTTAAAAAGGGTCTCACCTCGCCAGTTATTCTAAGGTATACTACCACTCTAATCAACGCAAGTTACATGTGACCATTCAAAGCACCACAGATGTTAATTTAATATATTTGAAACCTTCTTAACGTCCGTCATTTGCAGTGAACAAAACCTCGTCGACTGCACTTATACGAAAGATGGCTGTGTTGGGGGTTTCTACACAGCACCATGGAACAACGCCAATAATACTGCTAGCAATGCCTCGTACCCTTACACTTCCGGAAAAACCGGAAAATGGGTACGTAAAGCAATACGTAGATAGACCATCATGGCGGCGATACTATACTGACAATTGCTCACTATGTATTTAATTTCGCTTAGAATGGAAAGTGCACATTCACTCCTGCTAAAGTCGAGGCAAAAGTAAGCACTTACAAATACCTTACAAATGAAGCGGGAACTGAACTGGCTCTAAATAATTCACAACCTGTGGCTGTAGCGATCCAAGTCGTGGGCAGTAAGTTCTTCTACTATAAGTAAGTCTATCGAAAGTGTTTTAAGGATACTTGAAACCTTGGCTCTTGTTATTTCCAGGAGTGGCATTTACAACGATGTGGTGTCCTGTAATGCTTCCGTTATCGGTACGAGCATTAATCACGCTGTAACCTTGGTCGGTTATAATAACACCAACAGTCCTCCCTACTGGATTTTGCGTAACAGTTGGGGCGCAACATGGGGAATATCTGGCTATATGTATTTCCAGAAAAACATCAATCTTTGCAACGTTGGATTATATCCCTACGGTGCCGTTACCCTAAAATAAGACCTTATCCTAAAAGACCTCGTGCGTGTTGCTTTTAACGTTTTATGGGTCTTTTTCCGTGTATTTAACTGTTCGCCACGGAAATTGAATACAATTTTAGCCAGCATTTTTTCCTTGTCAATCATAATGTTTTAAGAGCTAAATACTCTCTGAAAGTTTACGCGAAATTAGAACCTGAGCAACACAAAGCGGAACTAGTACCACAGTCGTAGAAACTTGCTATAGTGAATTAGATTTAAAAGGGAAAACAACGATGCTGCCTGCTCCAATCGGAGGTTTATTTGCGCGTAATGAAGTGAAGTCTATACAAGGCCAAGAACAAACGATAAGAGACCGCATGGTTCGAGAGGATAACATAAAGAGGAGAGTCCGCAGGCGGGGGTCCGCATAGCTTTCTAACGCCACCATACGGGAGGTGCAAGGACAAAACACACAAAGCTCACCGAGTGCTACAGAATGACATACTAAAAGATCAGACACCGTAGCCCCACAGTGATTTTATAGGAGATTTAGAAATCCCAAAACACCCGTTTAGACGATTGTAACAGCAGATTTCTTGACCACGGGAGCTGTTCGCGAAAACCGGCAACGCTGCATGACGTCCTTTGTTTTGAATTTCAAAATGGCGGACGTAAGGACGTTGCGTTGGACAACATTGCATTCTTCTGTTTTTTAATTATTTTTTTCTAAGAATACACAACTTCTTGATAGGAATGGTGCTAAAACGTCCTACTAAATGTGCAGACTATAACTGTACACTTTCATTTCAATCTGTTAGGTGTATCATTAAAAATTTGATCGGCAAAGTTTCTTATGGGGAAACGCACGTTAAACATGATGTTACAATTGTCTCAAGAGGTTATACGGTTGTAACAAAGGAGGACCTCCTGTTTTGGAGGCTAGTTTGATCTAATGACCATGTACACGTATTTTCCAAGTCGTTTCGGGACAATGTTGGCTATTACGTACAATCGGCTATAACGTACAAATTTTCCGTCCCCTTGCGTGTACGTTATAGCGAGATTTTACTATATATGGCTTGTCCTCGTGTCAGACGGGGTTCAGAGTAGGTCGAAGTACAGTAGATCACTTAATGAGGCTAATAATAGCAACTGTCAAACGGCTTACGAAACTGAAGCCGCGATTTTAATGCTAATAGACATAAATCAAGCGTACGAGGAGTATGGATGTAGAAGGTCTATCACCATGTCAAATTCCCGTAAAAAAGGGAATAGCATAAGGATCTATAATGTCTCCCTGGATATAATTTAATTGACCGATAATTCTTGCACGCGAAACTAACGATTTGTTATGGTATAATACCAAATAGTTATGTGCTTTAAGTTAGTGTTAATTCGGAAAGTAAACTGTCCAATAAACTTAAAATGTCCAATACGCGCACTGAACATATGCCCCATATGCCCTAATACTGTATTGACTGACAAAAGGTTAGCCAGAAATTATAGGAAATGATCTACGAAAGATCGTAAACCATACTGTCGTAAATTCAGAATGTATTTAATATCTGACATAAAACGATACAATCAATGAACTGTCGCAGCAGCGTGCCGTATATCGAACATTGGGAAGTAACGTATGGGAAGTAACGTATAACGTATGGGAAGTAACGTATATCGAACATTGTCTATACGTTACAAGCATAACTTTGACCAGTTGGTCGAGGCTAAAGTTGAAACACGGTCGACATTCTTGTGAGAAATCTCAAGGAACTTCTACAGAATTGCAGAGAAAAGATATATACTGTAGGAGATGGTGTCTGTGACGCTGGTTAGTTATATCGCCTGGAGTTTATTTTTGTTTACTACTTTTGCCAGTAGTTTAGTACTGGACCGTTTTGCCACTAGTAAACTTTACGAAAATACCAAATTGGTATTGGAATTAGAAAATCCTTTCCAACCACAAAACATAACTAAGGGTATAATTAGTGGAACATGCCTTGAATATTTTAGTTGTTCAATTCCAATTTTTTCTAGAAAAATCTTTCATATGGGCCAGAATGGAATGTGCGAGGCTGTGTTCATTGCAACTTGCGTGCCACTCTTTCAACTTCTATGAAACTGGAGCTTTTTACGTTTGCCAGCTACTCGTTGATAGTTTCTGCGCTCGGAGTGGACGATTAGCGTTACAAGCATGGCCAGGAGGATTGGTTTGGGATAAACTCGGTCCTAACATGACCAAGTCTTGCATTGAACAGAGTTTTCAAGGAATCAGTACAAGCGAATTTTGCGAAACAGTATCACCAGGATGTAGAGGTATTTGGCCTGCTTGTATTGACTGCGTCCAATCTTGCTACGACTGCCGCAGGAATCGCTCGTACTCAAGCGGAGGTAAGATCGTTTTACAGGTTTTGGAGCTACATCTAATACCGGAGTTTGTTATATGATCCCTATTTAGGCGGTTACGATTGTACATTATGGCCACAAGGACATTCTGTGATACCAATCTTCGGCAAGTGCTTTGACACAGGAACTTACATAATTAAACGAAGAGTCAACGCTCTGACGGGGAATATACAAGAATTTTATTTGATGTCTTTTTCTGACATGAATCGGCTGAGCAATTTGAATGCTTACCGCACTATAGAGTTTTGGTTTGAATTCGCTGTTGGAGGGGGTGCCATTAACGCGTACGGGATTTCTGGCATTGACAGCAGTGGGAAACTAAAGGATGTTTATTTTAAAAACGGAAATGATGGACTGAATTTGAATGGAGCAACGGCTTCTTTCGACTTTGGGGAAGTTTCGCCTGATAAGTACAATTGCGGGTCTTTCTGGCTACTTGACCCTAACAACGGCACCTTCTGTCCTGGAGGACGAGTTAGCATGTTCGGTACACCCAAATTCAATGCAACGGGACACTTGGTATCGACAGGCATTCGCTGGACTTATGGTGCTGCACAAGTAATTCAATATGCAGATGTAAAGTTGGCACTTTAGAAAGAAGAAATCGAAAGATTTGTGTAAACAGAACACATCTTTAACGTTTTTAAGACGTTGTAAGACTAGTAATATAGGTTTCTGCCTAAACTAAAAAAACATACATTGTAAATCTCCACATTGTTCACATGTGCACCAGGGAATTTGCAGGTTGTTAATGAAGAGTATGTCTGCTGTAACCTATAAAGCACTCTAATACACTGTAAAACACATAACTAACGTGCTGGGAAGTTATATATAACTTCCCAGTACTGATATTTGTCCGTTTTTATGCAGTAACTAGGGAGCTGGCCGATTTTGTTTCCCTCGTTATTATAGATTTGTGTGTGTTTGTAAGTAGAACTGGCCTTGTAGACAAGAAATGTTCAATATCTTTTGCACGCAACATCTATTTAGCCTGACCATTATATGTAGAGAGTGTAAGGGCCACCTTTCCGTGAATTACGCATCGAAAAGGTACAATTTTAAATTTCGCAAAGTTCGCGTGCATGGTATATTGCAATATATATTTTTTTCTCTGTACTTTCGCTTTCAATATTTGTATACTGGGTGAATTCAAGCAATTCTATAGGTTTTCTAGTTTAGCTTGTGATCGGAATGAATAATGTTGCTAGAGTTAAGTGAGACTTCCTTATTTGATAATAAATAAACTCGACAGGTTTGCTTCAGTTTGCCTTGAAATACATTTCCGAAGAATGTGGAAATGTAGCAAGTACATTTGGAGACTTATGCATTAATGAATATATGTGATGATTAAATATAGAAAGGTTACCAAAAACTTTTTAGGAAATACTAAGCAAAACATATCCAAGCCGTGCTATAATGGATATGTTATCATAAAATAAAACTAGACATATATTCGATACTGTCGCGGGTCAAGGATAAAGGGACTGAAAATGTAAGGCCAGGGTAGCTAGATATAATTAGTGGGAAATTCCGGGGAAGGGTCGAGATCAGGGGACCAACGTTGAAGGGACATGAAAGGTCGCCAATGTATAAAAAGGCAAGCAAATGTTGAGAGCAGTGGTGCTGATGGGGGGGGGAGTCGTGAAGAGTAACTCCTCTTGGCCATGTTCTGGGGGGGGGGGTTGAATGGAATTCCCCCCTCGAAAATTCCCCCCATCATGTTGCACCCCTTTCTATGAGAGGGAGCGTCTCGGAGAGTCCCGCAGCGTCTGGGAACGTATTGGAGCGAGAATCTTGGAGCGAGCGACGTGGAGTCGTGCGGGAGCGACGTGGAAGTCTTGGAGTCGTGTGAAGGCGAGAAAAAATCGGCGTGGCCTTTTGTGGAATGCGGGGCGTGGGAAAGCTGGGTATGGCCCGGTCGCTCGGGGGAGCGACTTTTTTGCCAGGAAGGGCCGAGTGTCGCGGCCCTTCCTGGCATATCCAAACATATCCAAACCGTGTCATAATGGATATGTTTTAATAAAATAAAACTAGACATATACTCAATACGCATATATAGGCATTCAACAATACTGTACAAGCGACACGAGTTACTTGGACCAGTCCGCCGAACTCAGAGTTGAACTGCGGTCGACATTTCCAGTGTAAATACTTACCAATCCAGATAATCAGAAAAAATAAAAAAACTAGTTAAGAAATGAACGGTTTAAAGCTCGTTTGTTGTATCCCTTGGATTTTAGTATTAAACCATTTCGCTGCTAGTGATAGAAACTGGAATCGTTATGTAACCAGTAAACTTTACGAGAACACCAAACTGGTATTAAACTATGCCAATCCTTTCAAGCTGCAATACATGGCTAAAGGTAAAATTAACCTGCGAAACTGAACATTTTCCTTACCCCAAATTAATTTTCAGATAAAACCAAGATGACGGCTCAAATGGAATGTGGAAAATCATTCAGCTTGCAAAATGATTGCTATTCTTTCAACTTTTATGAAAATGAAACGTTTTACGTTTGCGAACTACTGGACGATAATTTCTGCACCCGAAAGTGGCGATTGGCTCTACAAGCAAACCCAGGAGGATTAGTTTGGGACAAAC
Organism: Lepidurus arcticus; assembly: GCA_003724045.1. NCBI lineage: Eukaryota > Metazoa > Arthropoda > Branchiopoda > Notostraca > Triopsidae > Lepidurus > Lepidurus arcticus. The sequence continues at coordinate 113,629 of RJJA01000154.1, forward strand.
TGAATGCTAGTTCTACTAAGTCTTGCATTGAACAGCGTCTTGGAGGGATCAGTACAGTCAACTATTGCGAAACGGTATCACCAGGCTGTAACGGTACGTGGCCACACTGTATTGACTGCGTACAATCTTGCAACGATTGCTTCGTGAACCGTTCGTATTCCAAACCAGGTAGCGACTTTATTTGGATATCAAATTGGGTCTAAATGTGTCCAAAGGTCTTCTAATATGAGCCATATAGGTTTTTATAATTGCACGCTATGGCCACAAGGACATTTTATGGTTCCTATTTTCAGCATTTGCAATGGTAGGGGAACCTACATAATTATCCGCCATGTCGAACCTACTACTGGCAATTCGCTACGACTATTATCCATGTCTTTAGTTGACATGAATCGGCTGAGCAATTTGAAAGTTTATCATACCATGGACGTGTATTTCAATAACTCTATAAGAGGTTACATCAGCTCTTATTTTTTCTCTGACATTGATGTGAACGGCAAATTGGGCAACGTTTCGCTTAAGAAAGGGGGTGATGGCTTTGGTTTACATGGGAAAATCGCTTCTTTCGACTTTGTGAACGTGTATTCTGATCCGGACAATTGCGGATCCTTCTGGCTGCTCAACCCAAGCAACTCTGTGACCTGCCCTGGTGGGAACGTTAGCGTGTTTGGTTCACCCACGTTTAGTCAAAATGGACAGTTGCTGTCGACAGGAATTCGCTGGCCTCCAAGTTCAGGGCAAATTCTTCCTTATGTCGACATAAAACTGGCACCGTAGCGGAGAAATGCTCAAAAAATTTCGCACACCTATATCTAGCGTGATGAATATATTTAGACATTTAAGGGCCACCGTTACGTTTTCAATCACCAAAAACTGTCGGAAGAAACGTCTCTTTCCAAATTTGATTCCAAATTTGCATTCTGCTTTGATTTGAGCCTATGCTATAGTGTTTACCATTGCACATTATGGCCTGAAGGCCATTTTCTGATACTGAATTTCGGCACGTGTTACAAAACCGGATATGTCCAAACGTTTAACACAAAATCGATTTTTATCTTAGTGGCACTTTGGGAGGAGATTCCTTTTCCTCTTATCACATGGATCGCATTGTAAGACAAAGTCAAGCCCTTAAATTTCCGTAAATGTATAAGTTATTCGATCGTAAGATTTGTCAGATTTCGTAAAATTTTGGACTTGATGGATTAGACTTGAATGGAAGAACTCTTTCGTTAGATTTTATTAACATTTTTCCTGACTTCTATTCTTGTGGATGCTTTTGGTTGCTTAATGATCGTTACGTACCGCCAGGGCCGCCCAGAGGGGGGGGCGATTTGTCCCAGGCCCCGGCTGTTTGGGGGCCCCACCTTGGATTTTTTTGTACACAAAAAACTGCTCAATACTTTTTTTTACAATTTGTTATGTGCACGAAAGGGGCCCCCATTGTAGGATCGCCCCGGGCCCCGTCTAACCTCTGGGCGGCCCTGCGTACCGCCCTGGAGGTCAGGGTAGCGCGTTTGGTACACCATGTCTCAGTCTGATACCTTTCTGGACGGTTGATATCGATCGGCATTGGTTGGTCTCGTTTTTTCTGTAGTATTATTTCATATGTCGACATGAAGTGGTCGCTTCAACCTGAGCGGGATTAACGAATGAGCCATGGTTCTTTTTAGCGTGAGTACATATTTGAGTCTTTGTTAAATTTCATTTTCAAAGTGTGAAAAAAAACACTTTGAGTTATTTTTAAAATTTGCTCATTTGAAAGTTAGTGTACAGCCACCAGTATAATGATCTGGTCTTCTAACAATACTTGAAATCAAACAATATATGCCCGATAAGACCGTTTCCATTTACGGACAGCAAAGGTTTGAAGACTACGTACGTATATACTAACGTATATCTCCTGAAAAATTTCCGGAGCTTTAGATTGTAATTAATTGTACATTTCCTTCCTATTTAATCAGAAAATGCAAGACATATAACTTCAAATAGTATGCAATGCTAAAACAAATAAATCCTGGGGAACTATTTTACAGAAATTATAACCTGTCAAATCTGAAGAGGTCCAGGCTGAAAAAAAGTCCAAACATCTTCCATTTCCCAGCGAGCACAGCACACATTAAGACAAGAAAAAAGAAATCCTTCTTACCGTCGTAACTCCGCTAAGAGAAAGGAGAAACTTTTTACCCGGGGTAGCATAAAGCACACACATAACACGAAACTATTTGAAACCTCATTTACGTATTTGACGTAAGTTCTTCAATGGTTTCTTCTTCATGACATTTACAGTCGATCCGCGCCATCTAACGGGTGCATTGTCGACTGCCACTTTCAAATTGAATGTTTTTTCGGTTTCTTCTCTGGTTCTTCGGAATATCTTTGGACTTTACAAATGTTGTTTTGAATGTGCGTGCATAGAGATCTACTTTTCCGTCACCACTTTTCAATCAAATGGTTTCTTTCCAGGATACTTATAATTCTGACTACCTATTTAAAATACAGATGACGCTAGTTCCTTTACAAGAAATATAATAAGTAAACCAACACTCGTCTGCTGATTATCATTAGATTTACGTAGTTAACTTTTATAGAGCTCGTTAAATCATGACTGAGATTAACGAGCGAATTCTGGTGCATCCAGATTTCAACCCTGAAAAGTGTAAGTAATAATCCTTCTATTCTCTAGTCTACTAAAAAATAGTATCCACCCCTTTTCCTAAGTTTCCTTTTGCGTTTTTCCACATTTTAGTCGTGAAAGATTTGACCATACAATGTGTGGGAGGCCACGAATTAAAACAACAAAGGCAAAAAATCCAAGCATTAGCTGACGAAACCAACCAACAATTAAAGAAGAATGTGTACCAAAACTACATGCAATTTATCGAAACTGCCAAGGAGATTTCATGTAAGAGCTCCCTTTAAATTCACTTATACCTTAGATTTTACTGAAACTAAACTACTTTAACTAAACAAAAACTTTCTAGTTTTGGAGAGTGAAATGTACCAGCTCTCTCATATGCTAGCTGAACAACGCACCTTATTAACTTCCCTACTCGAAAACTCAGTAGTGGATGAAAAAGTCCCTTCCAAAGACGTTTTAGTCAGTCTAAAACCTCATCCCAGGACATCCCAAGATGATGGACGTAAAAAGCTAGTAGAACTCCTCGAGAGAGTCGAAAACTGCGCAGTAAAACCTCTTAAATGCGTCCTAATTCCCATTTTTACACTTAATCCTCAAATTCTCATCTAGAACGTGGTTGAGAATCCGTTCAGAACTTTGCTCCATGAAGGAGATATGGTAGAACTGGACCCTACAGAAAATACTGCTATACAAAGGGTCAAAGGTTATCTATTAAACGACAGTTTTATGCTCGCAACGTGGATTCCAAACAGGTTTTTTCACTTACTTTTTAAAGATAATTTTTAAAAATTTTATTCCAGGCGTGGACCGATTCGTCTTCAGTTCCAGGAACATTATGAGCTCGATGGCTTGGCTGTAGTCAATATCCGAGACTTAGGACCCATTAAACATGCCTTTAAGTTGCTAATGTTCCCAGATACTCGTGTTTTCCAGTGCGCGAATGCGGTTTCTAAAGTAAGTGACTCAAAATCAAGCCATTTTTCATCAAAAATCCTTAATAAACCTTGATTTTTGCAGAAAGAATGGATTGACATGTTTGATAAAGCCAAGAAGGATAAAGCCCAAGCAGAAAAGTCATCTGACGTGATAAAACCAGCTAAAGAAGCTGGTAGAGAAGACTCGGAATCCAATAATCGTAACATTTCTTGAACATTTTGGAAATTTTGGGGTTTGACTTCATATTTTTGTAGCGTTTGGCGAAGACGATGATTTGCCGCCTTATGTTCTGGCGAAAGAGGACAAGAATGCGCCAGATGAACTTCCCGAATGGGTTTTAGAAGTGAGCGACGATTTGGATGTGTGTATTGCCCAACGAGATGTAGAAGAAGCAGTGGCTTTGCTGGAGAAATCCAAACATTTCTGGGATTCTGCAACCCCTGTGGTTCGCACTGTCCATAAGGACCTCAAGTAACCTTAATTAACGTTGAATATACCTTCTTAGTTCATTAGTACGTTTAAGTATACTTTTTTCATGTAATTTTGTGTTATTTAGTGTGAAAATTGAAGGAAAAGCGCGTGGGTTGACGGAAGTTTTGCTAAGCGAGCTGAAAGTGAGTCCAGATCGTTGTGTACCTGGAGGTCCTCGAGCTGCTAGGAAAGCTTTGGCTCTATTAGTCAAACTGGGTAAATCTACGGAGGTAAAGTCTCAATTTCTTCACAAAAACAGTTGTTGAGCCCTTTATTGTAAAAATTCCAATTTATTTTTAGGCTTGTGAGCTGTTCTTACGACAACGCAGTGCAGTGCTAAAGCACCAAACTCGACAGTTGAAAACCGAAGGAGCTACCGGCCTTTACGTGACTCGTATGGCGAGTTTATTCTTTCCGTTTATTGCCGAAACTGGTCGGGAAGTTTTAAGAGCCTTTCCAGACAACAGTACTTGTATTTCAGGTACTTCTTCCTAATTCAAAGCGTTTCGTTTGAAGCTAATTTCTTGTATTTTCATTTTTTTTTCTTAGCATTTATTGTGTGGGCTCGCCAGGAAGTTCACAAGTTCTGCAGCAACTTCCGTAAGCACGTGTTCACACCGCAGACGACTTTGTCGACTATTGCGGAGTGTATGGCATTCGTTCGTTTACAGTGCAAAGAGGTACAGTTAGCAAAACCGAGAAAGGAAAAAATTTATGATTCTTTGGTTCCTTGACAGCTGAGTGGTTTGGGATTAGACATTGAATTTGCGTTATGGACCGAGTTAGGTCAATGGTGTGAACGCAGCTTAAAGGAGGGAAGGGATAAGCTTCTAGAAGCGATTAAGTTGCGTGCTTTAGAGGAGAAGTGGCGGCCGTTGACTCTCCCTTCTCGACAGGCAGTATTACGTTTGCAAGAGGATTTGGAAGCTGTGGGCGTCGCTTCTTTGCATACTTATGTCTATAGTAAAAGGATCTTATGTTTATATTAACTGTCAAATGATATTAACTCTTTCTATGTGTTGCTTTTGTAGATGACGTCACTGTTTCCTTGACCAGCAGCAGTATTCAGTTCAGCAAATCGTTTTTGGCGTTTCTGGAGGATGGATTGAGGTTGTGTGGACCGGAAGCTCAGCTTCTTTTGGAATCGGCTTTAGCTGACGTCACTCGAGCTCAACTACGAGCTTTACTTCAAGCATTAGCGTCCAGCAAATACGTAAATGAGGTAATTTTATTTCTAAAAACTATTAGCGGAGAGGTTGATTACTTAAGTCTTGGAATGTTTGTTTAGAAACCGTTTATTCATAAGAACGTTTCGTTTATTATGAATACGGTCTTGGCGTTGGCCGAACAACGCTGTCAAGAAACTTGGGGTTTCCAGAGCTCGGCTTTACAACAGTTGCGACTTGAAGTGTCCAAGAGTACCAAGTCGCAAGACGAAGATAAGACTGGCGTGACTACGAGGGTTACTAATGCTACGTTTTTGTAAATCATTGTTGGTGAAAGGGCAAGGAAGGGAGATTACAGGGCACTTTATTTCATTTTGAGGCTTTTGTGTATGTAATGAGAAAAAACACAGGAATTATTTAATACGCAAAGCTTTGTAGTCTGGTTGTTAAAAGACCATGAAAGAGTACATGGAAAGTCAATTACAGTAATCAATTGAACTTGGCGGCAAATGCGTTTCGCAAAGCGGTTCCGCATTTTAGTACGTAGTTCTTTTGGCCTTGCTTCGGATTTCGCCGATTAGGCAGACAATTAAGCTGTTTATCAACAATGTTCACGTGTTTTGGGGGAAATGGCAAATAGAAGAGAATAATAATCAACGGCGAGGGGTACAATAAAATTCAATTACGTATTTTACTAATAATTTAGACTTACATATTGAGATTTACAGGAGTGTACAATAAAAATCTACAATATGAATGTTATTGATTAATTATTTTTAGCTGTTCTGTACTCTCAAGAACAAGTTTGGACATGAGTTCTACTAGTAATTCGATACAAAAGGATACCAAAGGTCAACTCATAGAACAGTTTGTGAGCAGAGTACTGGATTGTAGCTCGCAGTATGGAAGTTCAAGAGGATTTTCCTACGCTGCCCTAAATATCATTGGAAAGCCAACCGTTTTCCCTTCTTATGGAGATTACGCTGCAACCTATGCTCCCGTAATTCGTATTTTAAAATTAAAATAACACTTCTCGCTATTATAACTATTTTTTTTGTTCCAGAGAACTTACGGACCTTGGTGGCAGGAAGAGTATGCCATTTACCCTCCCATTGCCCCTCACCATGCCAGTAGTACTATCTCTAGCAGCGATTTCATCGAGCTTGAGTTCGAAAAGCCCGTTTTTCCCTCTAAAATCTACATCTATGAGACCTACAACCCAGGCAGCGTGGTTCGAATATGGTGTGGCAACAGTGAAGGGCGTTGGCAATTGCTTTACGAAAGCGAACCTTGTTACGTTGGTCATAATTCGCGTATTTTCTCGCCCTGCTTAAGAAAAGCTCGGTTCCCTGTAAAGTAAACTCCTTTGTTCTCAATTTTGTACAACGTGTAATTCCAAATTCGAAACCTTTTCCAAACAGGCTTGTTCGTCTCGAGTTCAGTTCATTGTTGTCCGACTATTACCCTGAATTCGATGCTGTTCTCCTCGCAGGAACCTTGGAAGAACCTCTAGAAAAAGGAAAATTGCAGTTTGATTCAATTGAGATAACGGAGAAAGTTTTGGAACTAAAACTTCATCTAATTCCTAATACGGATGTGGTAGCCACGTGGAAGAATTTTGAGAAAGAGCTCCAAAATATTATAAAATCCCAATTGCGATTAAACCTTGTCACGGAATACGACAATCCCGGTTATACCTTAGAAGCATTGCCAGTAATAACGTTAATAATTCAAGTTTTCTTAGTTCTTGATTAAGTTTTCTAAAATAAGAAACTTAAGAACTATTTAGTAATTATTTTATGTAGTAAAGTAAAGAATTATATTATTGTTAGGTGGAAGTAATTCGGCATATTTTGGAATTGCTTGATCTTCGGTCGCTTTGTGCAATTTCTCGGACGAGTCGATCCTTAAAAGAAGCGGCTTCAGATCCGCTTTTATATTCCGCGGTGAATCTCCAGGTAAAATTGAATATTCTTGCTAATTTCATACATCCAATTTGTCCTCTTTTGTGCCATTTTTTTCTATGTTATTATCTAGCCTTATTGGAACGTGGCTACTAATGCAACTCTACTTTGGTTGGCTGACAGAGCTATTCATTTACAGCGACTTGATCTGTCCTGGTGCGGTCAACATAACAAAATTTCGCCTTCAGAATTCCAGAGGTAATCTAAAAAAGATCTTTAATAATCTATAAAAATCTACAAAAAGGTAGAGTGTTTCTGTTATACTATTCTCTTTCTATTTTCCATTGTTTCTAATTTTTTAGAACGTTTCTATTTTAGAATGTTCACGTTTTATTTTCACAGTTTTATGAAGAAATTCGGTCCCAAGTTGAGGGTTCTTAGGCTTAGTAACTGCGGTTTCGTCACTGAAGAATGCCTCAAAACCCTTTCCAGGTGTTGCCCATTACTGGAAGGTAAGCTGCTTTTGCTAGATTTCCCCAGACATGAGTTTCTCTGTGTGACTCGATGACTCGGACTTTTGACTCAGTAGCCCAGTGCCTCACTGACTCACAGTCATACCATTACTACTTTGCGTTTTTTCGTTGCAGTATTGGACTTGGACGGCCTGGAAGCGAATATTTCGGGGTGCTGGAGTTTAGCAAATCTACTCAATCTACGGCGACTAGTCTTGGACCGATCTACGGTTGAAATCCGTGCTTTGATAAGCATTCTTCAGAGTAATCCATGTTTGGAGCATTTATCTTTAGGTAAACGAACTCTTTTGGTCGTTTTTTACCCGTAAATCTCTGGATATTAAACCAGAAAATTTCCCTTTTTATAGATTCTTGTATATATTTGGAGAACATAGACGAAATATGTATCGTGCTACAGCAGCATAATAGGAATTTGCAATCATTGAACGTTTGGCGAGGGAAATACTTAAGCACCGTGGGTTTAGTAGCTCTTTCTACCCTGAGTTCACTACAAGACCTGGACTTAGGCTGGTGCTCGGGTTTGCCTGCCAATGGCGGCAACCTTTGCCAGTTAATATCTTCGATACCTCATTTACGCAAACTATTCCTGACCGCCGTACGCATCGTAACTGATACGGAGTTAATTACCCTCGCCACGTACTGCAAAGAATTGGAACTTTTAGACCTTCTAGGCTCCAGTTCCATAACACCTAACGCCGTTTATAGGTATAGTACAAAGCTTTTCGGTGCATTAAGATAATTTAACATGTTTTTAAGATAGTATCACAATAGATTAAGACATACATATATGTTACGCTGTGTTGAGATGTACTATAAGGTACTATATGATATATTAAGAGAGATAAGAGAAGTGAGACATTATAAGAGATAACTTATGTTCAGGTAATGCAAGGATTTGAAAGTTTTATTAATTGTTTTTAGGGTTCTGTGCTGCTGTCCTTTCCTCAAACTATTGGACATCAGTTACTGCGGTTTAATACGCGAAGACCACGTGAACACTTGGCGCGAACAATTTTCTCATGTTTCCATCAAATATTCGCTTTCGCCTGAGGCGATAAACTCAGTTCCCAACCTTGCGGTGGAGTAGGAGCAAAACGATCGAACCTTTTTCTTTGGGTCCGCTCAACGCAGCCCTGCGTTGAGCGGACCCAAAGAAAAAGATTCGATGCACTCAAGTCATGACTGCGAAGGGAAGTAGGGCTTAAGTTTTTGACGCGTTTTCAGCCTTCAATCCTTACTCTAATACTATCTTATCACGTATTCGTGATGGTGTTTCTGACGTCGCAGGCCAACTAATCAGCCGCGCTTGTCCCGGTGTGTCATATGTCGTGTCATGAATAATGCACCGCAGTGTGTTTGTATTGCACCAAAAGCACACAACCAAGCTCAAATTTCAGTTAGGCTTGAAGGTTCGAAATCGCCTCAACCTCAAAAGTGTTGGTGTTGTATATCTTCGTATATATGTTGTTACATACAGGGCAAGTTTAGATCCAAAAGGAAACGGCCACTAAACATGGCAGCCAAGGAAAACGAACCTTTTGAACTCAAAACGGCGAATCCCGACAACAATGAAACTTGTGAGAGTGATATTCTGTTACAAATGCAAGAAGATGGGCCTTCCCGTTCAAACAAGCTTATTGAGGTTCCAAATACAAGGTTGTGGTCAGTCCAAGTTCCCGTAGCGGTTTTGCACGCTACTTCGGTGTTAACATTGGTCTTACTGCTTCCGGTCTATCTCCAAGCCATCAATTTACAAGGAGATGCCTACTCCGCGGTGCTTTTCGTTTCACTCTTTTCCGTCATTGTTTTATCCAGCTTGGGTAGCTTGCGATTGTTTTGGGATAAATCCTTCACATGGAAAGCCACTAATTGGCGCCCAGCAGCGAAAAACGGAATAGGACTCGGAATAGCCGCGTTGATGATGTTCTACGCGATGGATCGAAAACGAGTGCCTTGTCATTTTCAAGACTCGATTTATATGCTCATCTTTCCCTTTGCGGCATTCTTAAACATGCTAGCGCATCCACAAGGTAGATTTTACTTTCTTAAGTTATGAAATATTAAGGCATTCGAATTTTTTAATTGTATTGACACTGCAGGGATCGAAGTGAAGGAAGGACTAAGCTTGGCGTTGTTTATGATTGGCTTATTCCTTGGTATGGACCTCCAACTCGCTAATCGGTAATGCAGGTTCAGTTGTTTCCACAATGTTCAATTTGTATTTGTTAATTAGTTATGTATTCTATTTTCTAGATTTTGGTGCCGCGGTAGTGAATGGACCTCGCCGGAAAGTGATCGGGGGCCTTGGGACTACGAAACCAACACCGTGTGGGTTATTATAGCTGCAGGCGGGATCGGATTCTTCGTGTATTTCTTGAAGAGCATTGCACATGTATACTTTGGGTTCATTTACCCATTTCTTTTCTTTTAAATAGTGTCTCGATTATAATAATTATGTTGTAGACTCCCGGAAGTCGGTTTGCCAACTCCATTTTCAGTCATCTAACCGCGGTAATGGTTATACTTGCGTTGTGTTGGACAGACTGTATGAGAATCGTAGGAAAGGTATCTGCGTTTTTTGTTAGTTTTATCTTTTTGACCCTAATTTTTGTAGAACGTAAATCAAGGTTATCTGTTAGGGTTCTTCCGTGGGAGATATGCTATCGCTAATTAACGGCGGCCTGAGTTGCCATTTTTCAACCGTGCCAGACTGCGGAAGAGTATCAGCGCTAGGCTGGCCTTTTGGGGTAGCCTGGCTCGTGTACATCGGCACCTATCTGTACATGATTGAGCATAGCAAGTCATTTGTTTGGCCAATTGCTGTTGGGTGCAGCGCGTTACCGTTGACGGGCGTTTTCTGGTCCTTCTTAGTATTAGAACCGACTGGAAGCGTGGTTTTCCAGCCTCAGTTCTCGCTAGCATTGATCTCCAGCTTCGCGGGTGTACCTTTAACGCTAACTGGACTGTACTTCCTTGCTCGTCATTATCAGTCAAATGTATAAACACTGAAAAGTGATTAAAAGAAGCCATCGCTCCATTTTGTTGTAAAAATTTTGGTTCTACATTGAATCTGTATGTATTTTCACATGTAAGGGCTCAATTCTACAATCCACAACGTTGTACCATTTCCAGATAAAACTATTGGGCAGCTCCTGTAAGATCAAAAGCATTGCGTTAGTTTAATTCCAACTGCGTTGCTTCTTTTGGCTTGGCAAAACGCAAGCAAAATCCATTGATTCAAATTGGTTATAGTTCTTATGTGTAGATTCAAACAGCAAAAGTATTGATAAAGGTTAATTGTTTCTGATCATGCATTCCAAATAGCAAGATGCCAAAATTTGGAGAAAACCTTCCAAACCTACCCTTCTAGATAGAAGTGATTTTGGATGTTCTAAACAGTGCTCAACTTAATCTTTGGCGTCTGTAAAATAATTCAACCGAAAAATACATAGAATAATTTCATGGAACGTAAACATGATGAATGAAAGTATCTTACTGATAGGTTTTCCGTCTTTCCATAATGTGACTCGGGCGTGTTGTTCCTCCTTTTTCAAGGCATCGGCTTTTAGATCAGCTTTCAGTGCCCTCCGCACAATCTTGGCCGAAATGGCGGAATATTGGATGTAACTATAATATTTTCCAATCAATTAATTCAATTTATTAAGTTCAATCAATTCATTTCAATTTACGTGAGGCCTGCTTGACGCCAGAATGCCATTTTTAGGAAATGTTGTTACGCTGGAAAACGTACAAGACAAACGGAAGTAGCCAGAAATCACGGAAGGAGGAGCTAAGGGGAGGTGCTTCCAGGATACTCTTAATATTTTCTATCGTCATGGCCAGATGGCGTAGAAGTCAGTAAACGGACCCCAACGTAGGTGTTAGTGCGTAAAATGTTCTTTGATACTTGAAAAACAACATTACCAGTTTTAGTAAGTTTAATGAAAATTTTTGAATTAGTTTATTAATTTCATTTTAAAGGTTAAACATGGAATCAAACAGAGACCAAGTGGACTTTCTACAGAATCCCGTGCAGGGCAAAGAATCTACAATGACGAGTCAGCTCATCATTTCCAGCGCCAATTTGGAAGGTCGAGAACCAATAAACAAACAAGAACATCTTCTCCAATGCCTTGACAACTCTAATGTAATTCCGGATAATTCAGAAGCTATTGATCCAGAAACTGGTCCAATTCTACACTTAGTAGTTGTGGGCTTCCATCATAAAAAAGGATGCCAGGTAAAAATTATATCCATTATTCCATTTCTTTTACAATTTATTAGTATATTTTCTTTAAAACTAGGTTGAATACGCATATCCTCCATTGATCCCAGGCTCAAGTCCAGAATCGGGAGATACTCCAGAACCTTGGCGACATATAGCTTCCTTAGCGTTGCCTGACGGTTCCCATAACTACACTGAAGATACGGTCTATTTCCATCTCCCATCTCTCACCGAAGAAGGCAAAACTATCTTCGGTATCTCGTGCTATCGTCAGATCGATGCACATGTAAGTTTTTTATTAAAAATTTTAATTTTCTAGAAATGTATGGGGCATCCTTAAACTTTCGTTTCAGAAACTAACCAAACGCACCGCTGATATTACGAGGAGTTCAGTCCAAAAATCCGTCTGTGTTTTAAGTACTATCCCACTCTACGGCCATATCCAAGTAATTTCTTCATTTTAAACTGAAATTCACTTGCAACTTCCTCGAAATTGACGTCTCAAATCAATAATTTAGGTGAAAATGTCTCTAATAACGCACGCGTACTTCCGAGAAGGCGATTTTAGTCAAGTTTCCCTTCTCCAAGACGCATACCATAACTTACAGTCATGTCTTAGTCAAGAAAACATCAACCTGTCACAGCTTTTCGTTGGTACGTTTTTAATTCACGCCAATTGGTTCAATTCTTCTCAAAAAATTAACTTAAATGTATTTTTTATAGGTTTATCAGCACGTGACTTGGTTGTTCGGTTCCGACACAAAGTTATGCAGCTTTTTAAGTTGCTTTTGCTCGAAAAACGGGTTTTGTTTTTTCAGTCTCCTGTTCAGCCGCTCTGTTCCAGTATTTTAGCCCTTTTATCCCTCTTTCCTGGTTTAATCGAGAACGGTCTGCAAGAATCCACCCTGCCCAGGTAAAGTGACTCCTAAATTTCATGTTTTCTAATGAATTAGGTTATTTTTTAGTCGCCAGTGCACGCCCAACTTAAGTCCTGCTCACATTTGCAATACTGCAGCTGACACGAAGGAAAAGAGGCCTTCGGTTCCTGATGCGATGACGTCCTTGGACGATCTTTTAAAGCTGGACGAGAGGAAAGACAGCACGAGTTTGTCTTCCTCCGAAAGCGTGTCGAGTTTGTCCTCCAAATTGAACCAGTGGAAGGATCGCTTGTCTGGAGCGTGGGACAAGATAGGCAGTAATGGAAACGTGGAGCGAAAAGACAGTCTGGAGAACATAAACACGTCAAGTTGTGAAGATTTGTCGTTCGTGGAGGGCAAAGACATCTCTGGCTACATTTCGCCTTCCAAAATAGCGGGATTGAAGAATGAAGAATGCGGATTTCCACTAAAAATCTTCAATAACGTAAAAAATGTATCATTTTTCCAAACTTTCCTTAAATATTTTCGTATTTTCCGGAAAATTAGGGCTATTTGTGCCATCCCTACCTTTCCTTATCGTACATGGACTCGCTGGGCGATACACGAGTGCGTGGGTATGTGGTGGGAGCCACCAACGTGCTTTTTAAGCAGAAAAAGGGGTTATTTGACGTAATAGTCGAAGTAAAAAGAACACGATTTAAAGTCCTGGAAAACGGGTTTCTTAAGGACTTTCGTTCAGGTTGAAGCGGGAAACCTCGAAATCTTTGATCCAGAACTGCGCCGAATCTTGCATTTGACTACAGCTGATCTTCGTTTTGCAGATCATCTGTTAAAGCACGTCAGTCAAGACCGACATGATATTTTCTTGGAAGGAGTTGGCTGGGAAGGAGGAGAAGACTGGGTGCGAGCTGAAATGAAGGCTTATTTGCTTCAAATGTTGAAGACATCGTTATTAATGGGTAGAAATTCGTGAATTCTTATAAAGATTTGAGGAGAATTCTTTTTGGAATCAAATTTAACAGGGATTTTGTTTTATGTCTTTAGATAGTGCCAAAGAGTTGGAGGATTATAATATTGCGTTTATTCAAGCATGGAGATGCACGCGTAATTATGAATCGTGGGCGGAATCTGAACCGCATCCAGCATTAGGAGAAGTTTTATCACGTCATCCATTTTGCGGTCAATTAAGCGTTGCGGACATGAAACTGCGAATTTCTCAGTATAAACCATCAAAATGAGGGAAAATGTCGGGGAGTTTTATGTACTTTTCTTTGGGTTTTAGTACTATGCAAACCACAGAGAACGGACGGAAATTAGCTACAGCTGCTGCGAGTACCGGGAAAGTTGTGGTTCAAACTGGGAAAGCGGTTGGTAAGTGTTTTATCTAATTTGTGGTGAATTTTACGGTTGGATAATTCGGGTATGGGGAATGTATTCCTGTAGGCGGAGCTTTATCGCAAGCCAAAGGAGCCATTGCTAATTGGTGGAGTACGTTAAACACTGCCGAGAACTTGGATATTGGTAAGGAAGTAGTTGCAGATAAAGAAATGAAGCGGGAACCGAATAACGACGCTGCCAGGTAAACTGTCTAACTTTTCGACACCAGATTCCACATGTTTAAAAGCTTCTTTGATTATGATCTGTTTTTATTGTGTAAGAAGGTTCTTTGTTATTGTGGTGCTAGTCATCAGTGTTGGTCATGTATCGTTAGCTAAGAGATGAATATAAAGTAAAGAAACCACTATGAAAATGCAACTTTTCTACCCTTTTGTTCGATAAACCGCGTGCAAGTTTGAATGTGGTGCGCTCTTTAAAGGGCAATAGCCTCCTGACAAAGCGTATTGATATTTGATTTATTTTTATTGTACACATTATTCTAAGAACGGGAAAATTTGTTTCAAGTTTTTCTGACTAGCCGTTCCCGAGTTATTGACTTGCGAAATTTTGTCATTTTCCCGCCACGAGAGCTATGACGTAGCGATCGGCGGGAACACTACAGGCGTGGCCTACGAGCGCTTTTTGTTATTCAATGGCACTGTTAGACTTCTTCTGTGTTTCGTAGGTTTTAGTTTAAAAATGGCAAGTGAGCTGCCATCA
>RJJA01000155.1:0-127842 GCA_003724045.1 Lepidurus arcticus
TTCTCGGATAATTCCCGTGTGTCCCTTTGGATATTTTGAATTAACCGGTAATATTTTCTGCTTCCCCATTTTTGTAAAGTTTTTAGGGCTGCCTGAGAGTCAGACAGAATAAGGTATCCCGATTCCTGTACTGTTATGTTCAATGGCTTTTTTTATAGCAGTGAGTTCTGCCGTAAAAATAGACGTGTGAGGGTTTAGTGCGTATCCCCGTGATTCTTTCGTTTCTTCAAAAACCACTAAATAATTAATTACTCGGTTAATATGCATAATTGACATAGGGGTTCTTCAGCCAGCACACTTATTTTGGTCTCCTCTATAACATATTTTTTTATTTTTTTTGCACTTGACTCCCTTTAAAGCAACTTTAGTTGGTCTATAGGCACTCCGTCCCTAGCGGGCGAAAGGGCTTGCTTACCCGTCTCCTTTCTCTTCGGGGGCTCTTGAGCTATACGAAGGTATGCGTATCCTCCTTTCTAGGTCCCTGGCGTTCCCGGGCTTTGAATTTCTTAGCTGTTTCGGCTTTTCCAACCTTGGCGTCGTAGCAGCTTAACCTTTCACCTTGGTATTGTCGTGATACGATACTGCAGCATCTTTGGTCTGTCTCCTTTCGTTTTTCTTTTCTTTTATTCCCCCCTTTCTTGTTCTTGCAAACCCTTTTCTGGGATAGTTGTAAAAAGAGGGAGTGAATTCCTGGGATTCATCCCACCAACGTTTACTTTGACTGTATAAAGAGAGATCTGTACTGCGGAGGAAGTCAGTGAGCTTTGAGCAATGAGAGTATCGAGAGATATACAAATGGCTAAAGCAAAAAGTGCGACAGTATATAAGGTCGGTATTGTCATTGGGCAGTCATCAGTTGGGCAATCGCTCTGCCAGCCCAAAAGCCAGCGTTGCGACTTCCTTTCCCTACCCTCCCTAACCTTTTTCTAACTATTCCTCCTCCTGCTAGCAATCGGACTCAAGGTGGAGGTTGCTCTGGACCTCGGAATACGTCCCCCGGGACCAGAGTGGAAACCCCACTGAAGAGGCCCTAAAAGTATCCCAATAGCTCGACGGATGACGTAGGCTCAACTAATTCCTTTATTTCCCAACTTATACGATAACCCATCAATCCAGACAGAATCGTATGAGGCTGTTGGATCTAGGAAAAGAGCAATTAACACCCGTCCTTTCTTGTAGACCGCTTGACCGTCATTATTCAGTCTCATTAGTTGATCGACTGCTCCTTGCCGAAATCCCGACTGTAACGGAGAGTACCAATTGTATTTTTCAGGAGCCCAAATCAATTTTTTCGCTAATATTCGTTCAAAAACTTTTGCTAGGCAAGATTTTAAGTATATTGGTCTGTAGGATTTTATTTCCTCTTCATCTTTGTTGGGGTTTAAAATGAAATCCGCTGTTCCGCTTTCCAGAATAAAATTATAAATATTTAAAAGGGCTTTTCTCCAATTGGACGGTAGTCTTCCTATTAAATTGTAGTGTATCTTATATTTCCCTTGACTAGTTTTCTGGGTTTTCTTTTTTGTCCACCACCTTCCATGTTTCTTATCCATTTTCTAACAGTTGCTCTGTTTTGCATTACTTCAGTAAATAGCGAAATTTCCAAATTAAAAAAAAAAATTCATCGAAAAGTTCGGACTTCTTTCGTACTTTGATAACAGAAATCAATTCCCAATTAATCGAACAAATGAAATTATGTAGAATACATCGTACTCTTTGGCTAAGATTATTTACTTCTGATGTCTGTAATGGATTTTTTCTTTTCTTTTTTAGAACGTATGGCCCATTGAAAAACGCATCAAGATTGGTACCTTACTTCGGTGTGTATTACTGCGAAGGCTTATAGGACTTAATAAGGTTCTCGGAGAACAATTTGATTTGATCCAGACCGCGTACTTCGTGGTCCAATAAAGGTAATAAAGTCACATTAAAATCTTCGTATAAATCTTGGATCTAGTCAATAATATTTTATGAATAAAACAGAACATTCGAGTAACTTTTGAAAATACGGAAAATACCTGGTCAAGATATTTAGCTTGGATCCGTCGCCTAGCAGCACACAAGTTACAGGGTTTATTCCCGTCCGTGGGCGTCAGAAGCAACTGGTTAACAATAATATTGTGTGTGTCAATGTTGCTTTTAGCGAGTTCTTGGACTAAACGCTCGGTTTCATATAATGAGAGGAATTCCGCGATGCAAACACACACGAACGTTGTACGACTCTACGAAATACAAGGTAAAATATCAAGAAATATCTACCGGTAAAATAGAGAAAATATATACCGGATCCTTGAATTGCTCATTAACTTGGCGAATTACTGGCAACATACCCTCCAGTTTCGAGGATAATGCGTCTGTGTTAAAATCAGACATTCCTAACAATCCGCTAACCTTGAAAGAAAGCAAAAAAGATAACCTAAAACGTGAGGAGTTATCATTTAAGAAAGAACAAATCAATACTTGATTGATGAATGGTCCGATTTGGTTTTTGAGTCTCAGCAGTTTGCCTAAACCCTTTTCTACGACGGAAGGGAACGCCAGTAAACGTAATGTATGTCCTGTTGGAGCTGTGTCGAATACGACAACCGAAAAATTCATGCCCTGAACCAATCTATAGGAGAAAAACACAAGAAATTAGGGGTTAGGAAGGCATACGGTAAAAAAAAATAAAACTTAACTTACTTCATAACTTCCACGTAACTCATCGCTTCATCAATACCAGGAAACGCTCCAAAAACTTCTTGTAAAAGTCCGCGATTACTTCTCCAGAAATCTCCTTCGCCTTCGAAGTAATCATCCGGTAATTCATTAAAACCTACGTTGGGGTCAATTTCCTATACAAATATATTCACATAAGTAAATGGAGAACAGTTCTACAAGTTAGACACTTTCTCTTAGTTTTACCATAGCGAAGAGGTTGTCAAAGCCTTTAACTTTCGAAGGAACTTTGTTGAATTTCTGGTCAAATGCGTCAGAGATGTTGTGAGCAGGGTCAGTCGAAATAATCAGTACAGACTCTCTAACTTTTGCCAGTTGTGAAGCTAAACTACAACTAGATTTACAGTAAATTGATTATTTTCAACTTTTTTGAATTAAATATCAGTTCTTGTGATTTGATAGAGATAGGAAACTATTAACTAACCTGCATGTTGTTTTGCCGACACCGCCTTTCCCTCCTACAAAAATCCAACGTAGACTTTCTTGTTCAATCACATTGTTTAGGGTAGGCTCAGGGAGAGGAAGCTCTTCCGCATCCATAGCTAAATACTTTCAATTGGAACTTCCTTTGCTTTACTTTATGTGCTGGACCGGGAAAGCTGACCAAAACAAAAGCTTAAGTTAAAGTTAAACGTTTACAAAGCGGCTGGGCAGCGAAACGCGAATTGTCTAAACCTGAGAAGGGCGAGCGAATTGAATTTGAAACTTAATTAGCTAAACC
The DNA here is from genome assembly GCA_003724045.1 of Lepidurus arcticus. NCBI lineage: Eukaryota > Metazoa > Arthropoda > Branchiopoda > Notostraca > Triopsidae > Lepidurus > Lepidurus arcticus. The sequence goes on from RJJA01000155.1 coordinate 3,440, forward strand.
ACTTATACTTTTATTCACTTACGATTTGTTGATTCAGTTTGTCAGATTGCAATAATTCAGAATTGCAACTGAAGGAAAAACAGCAGAAGACGATAGCACCCATCCTATTGAGAAATTCAAGTTGGTTTTCAAATTGTATAAGGAATATGGAACGAGAATGAAAATTAACGAGAGAAATTAGGTATGATTAAAAAAAATTGACCAAAAAACTAAGGAAAAACACAAACTAATACCCCAAAGTAAAAGATTTGAGGATTTCCGTTGACTCATATTTCCACTTAATTTAGCGCCTGAACCGCCATCTAGCTTTCGAACCCTGAACAACATTGCCACAGCCGTGCCAATTGCCGTTAAATTAGTCTAAACGAAGCCGTAGGCGGGGTTCGTGCCAAAATAATCACAGTGCAGTAAGTCTAAGCTTTTAAACTTAAATATTACAACGACTTTCGTCATTATTAAACGAAATACTAAACAGATATAATCAAGACACTGATCTAGTGTAAATTGAACCTGTTTCTCCCAATCTTTAGGCACCCATGTTTTTTTAGTTTGTGTTGGCTGTTTGGCGTGTTCTTTTCTGTTGGGAACTCAATATTTTTATTTATTGACGCACAAAAAGGTTATACTCTCCGTTTAAAAATGGGCTGTTCCTTCAGCTCACACGACAAGGAAACAGAGCGTTCCAAGAAAATTGACCGACAATTGCGTATCGATGGCGAACGGCAATCTAAAGAAGTGAAATTGCTCTTGTTGGGAGCTGGGGAGTCTGGCAAAAGTACCATAGTCAAACAAATGAAGATCATCCACGAAACCGGATACTCCAAAGAAGAATGCGAGCAGTATCGCCCTGTTGTTTACAGCAATACCATCCAAAGTCTCATGGCCATCATCAGAGCCATGGGACAACTGCGTATTCAGTTTGCTGACATGACCGCGAGAACAGTTAAGTTCAACAAGAAACTTTTTAATACTATAATGCTTAGAAAATGTGAAAAATACACGAACTTCGATTAGCGAAAACGTTCCGTGGTGTTGTGTTCTAATGATGTGTCTGATTAGGATGATGGTCGCCTGTTTTTCACATTGGCCAGTGCAGCTGATGAAGGCGTGTTAACTGGAGAGTTGGCACAAGTAATGAAGAGACTATGGATGGATGGTGGCGTCCAGCATTGCTTCTCGCGTTCCAGAGAATACCAACTTAACGACTCGGCTGCTTATTACCTGAACGCTCTGGATCGCATCTCGGCGCCCCATTACGTGCCAACTCAGCAAGACGTGCTCCGTACGAGGGTCAAAACGACGGGTATTGTAGAAACCCAGTTTACCTTTAAGGATCTGCATTTTAAGATGTTTGATGTCGGGGGTCAGCGCTCGGAACGCAAAAAGTGGATTCATTGTTTCGAGGGAGTTACGGCCATCATCTTTTGTGTGGCTTTATCAGGTAATATTGGTTTATTCTGATTTCTTTACAGTTTCCAGTCATGTGTTCATAATACGTTTTCGCATTTCATGTCTAATTGTTTAATATTTTAAATATTTATTTTCTTGCAAAAAAAGGTTACGATTTGGTGCTAGCAGAGGATGAGGAAATGAATCGAATGATTGAGTCGATGAAACTCTTTGACTCCATCTGCAATAACAAGTGGTTTGTGGAAACTTCCATCATTCTTTTCCTCAACAAGAAAGATCTCTTTGAAGAGAAAATTACGAAGTCGCCACTTACAATCTGTTTCCCCGAATACAAAGGTAAAGCTCAGAAATTCTCTCCAATTTCCTTATGGACTTCGTAATTTTAATTTCTCCTTTTAATTTTCTTTTCGTTACAAAGGATCCAATACTTATGAAGAGGCTGCAGCCTATATTCAAATGAACTTTGAAAGCTTGAACAAACGAAGGGACCAAAAAGAGATTTACACGCACTTTACTTGCGCCACCGATACGAACAACATCCAGTTTGTCTTCGATGCCGTCACTGACGTAATCATCAAGAACAATTTGAAAGATTGTGGACTCTTTTAAGTTCGACACGTCTTTTCACCATTATGAAGAAAAAAAGAAAGAAAAAAACTCCGCCAGAGCCATATTCTCTATAACTCAAGTGACTCAAGTGTGCATTTCCATAAATCCATTCCTTTTTGCCTTCTCGGTTTCATTATGAGTTATTTTTAGTGCCAATTTGCTTTTTAATTCTTTTGACTTGTTACGTTTTCTTTCTTTTTTAAAAAAAAGCCCGTTTGCCAAAATTCCCTGCTCAACTTAAAAAAGAAAAGGTGAAACTTTTCCTGTGCCTTGTTACCCATATTTTGAAACTAATTAAGCTGCCGTAATCATTGCACAACTCGGGATCGGGAGAAAACCCGAACAAGAATTTTTTGTACTTTTCTTTCTTTCAAATTTGGATAGATATTCGAGTATTTGACCTTACACTATACCCGAAAACAGTTTGGCTCTTCAAAAGCTCTCTTTTTATTCCGTGTGTGATATTGGCTTTTCTATCAATACAAAAAAGAAAGTAAAAAAGAAAACAAGCTTCCCAAACTTCATGCCCAAACCTGCAGGGGATCATATTATCATACAGTACACACAAAAGTTTACATAATAAATATTGACAATAATTATATAACTGGGCAGTTTTACTTTTGTCTTATTGTGCTTGTTTTTTTTTCAAGTTTACACTTGTGCACCTTACGTAATGGGTACCGCATTACACTAAATAGTTGCCAAAAAAACGAGATACGTAAGTTTGTATGTGTGAGACGAGCACGAGCGGCAGAGGTAGCCATAAAGGAATTGATTTATGTAACTTTGAATTTGCTACAACATTTGCAAATGGACGTTGCTCGTTAAACGTTTTCGGACGACATATCAATATGAACAGTAGTATCCAAGCTTAAGTTATACACGGGGAACGTAGAAGTCCCATTAGAGAGCGAGAACGAAAGTACGAAGTACGACCTTGGAGTTCCCCAACGCTTGAGCTAACCGTTACCTTTTAGTTCTTCAATGTTTTTCAATGCTGAAGCGTGAACGGTAAGCGTTGAACCATGATACAGATAAGCATCTCAAGTGGAGGACAAGTGCCGAATTCGCTCTCTGCCTGCTGGACAGGGTATCTTCCCCATGTATGCAGGACACTATTGAACGTAGATAACATCATCGCCAAAAAGTAAAGAAAAGCCAAATGGAAAGAAAAAGAAAGATAATTAAGACGGATTGTTTCCCCTCTGGTCATATTAAAGTATAGCACAACCCCAACAACACGTTTGAGGGTAATCAGGCGCGTAAACTCGATTTTCGTAGCCGTATAAATAGAACTGGCCTTGACGGCGTTTCCAAGAGTATTGGGCTTCTGAGACGGGCACCATGCGGACTTGTTGGCGCTAAAAATAAAATTAAAAAATGGGTTAATTATTCTCTCAACTAACGCGTACAGAAAATATACTCTAAAGCCTCAATATCTACAGTAATTGGATCTCTGTCAAACAAATACGGCACAAAGTCTACGTAGAATTATACTAGTTAACTGGAAGACAGGCAACAAAGGTAATGGCGTTAACCTATAATCCGAGCGTAAAGGGTCTTTTGTGACCCTGTTGGAATCCGAATGAAGGCAGTAACTCGTTTTAAAATTGGAAAGTAAATACGAAACATAAGCTCACTTTTGAATACAACGTGTTACGATGTTTTCACGTTACCTTTTGCTTACTTAAAACCATAATACAGTAAAACCATTAGTTAAAACCATTATAGTTAAAACCATTACTTAAATACAGTAAAAACCGTTTAACACGCAATCGAAAAGGAACCGAAATATTTGTTCGTGTTAAAAAGATTTCGTGCTAACAGATATATGTAAAACTGAGTTATTAACAAAACTGTCGTGCTAACGGAGTTAATATTCAAGTTTATACTCGTACATTGACAGTATATACATTTTAAAGCATCTTAACAGACATTTTTGTAAATAATAGCGAATTCAGTTGGTAGGACCAGCGCGCCACCAGCCAATCGGGACATAAGAAACTGGCACTCAGTGCCAAAAGTGCAGCACCAGGTTGACCAACTGAATTCGCTATAAGGCTCTACATCAGGGGTGTCCAACCCTATCTTCAATTCGCCAACGTTGGCGAATTGACGAAAAATGTTGGCGAATCGGCTGTTCCAAAAAATTCAAAAAAAGATCTTAATTTCGTAAATTCAAACGGTGAATATCTTGAATAACGGTGAATACTTGTTCCTTGGGCTGCAGCACTGAAATAACAGTTTTTACTGGTAGAACCATTCTAAGTTTTGCGTTGCAACGATTTTGGAGAATTATATTGTGTTGGCGAATTTGGCGAATTCAGAGGGCATTTTCTAAGTGTTGGCGAATCGACAAAAACGGTTGGACACCCCTGCACATAACCCTTCTCATCGGCAGAGGGAGACGGTTGGTAAGAAGACAAGTATTTTGTCGTCCAAAAATATTTCGTCGCAACAAAACTATCTTGTCGTTCTTCCGAGACGCGAAATTTTTTCGTGTTAAGCGGTTTTTGTTTCGTATTAAAAGGTAACAAATGTATGGAATTACATAGCGTTTTATCCGGACCGGACTGAATATGGCCAAAAGCCAAACCCGTCCTAACAGGAAAGGGAAAATATAATGGAGAAAGACCTTCTAGGGTTGCCAACTACTAGCATATTTTTAGACTTTAATTAAATTAATTTTAATTGTTTAATTCCACCTCTTTCTCCATAGACCTCAACAAAATTTAACAACATCGGGCAACGCTGAGGTTAGGACGGGTTGGCTATATGCGAACGGGAATACCAGCTTGTGTTAACAGATTTTTCTTGTTAAGCGGTTTCCACTGTAAAAAGTATTTACAGTACTTCTGTGCTTATTCAGTGAACGTACGAGAATCTAGCCAATAAAAGTTGCCTGAAAAAGTGGTGCAATGTTTCCCTTTTCTTTTTGGTACGCAAAAGAACGAAGTCTAACGGAAACGAGCATTGCTCACTCCGTTTTACATAGTAAAAAAAAAAGAACGAAGTCATAACAAAATGTCTTTACCTTTGAGGCTTTTGGAAGACAATTTTCTTCTCTTGATATTAGAAATTCCTCTACTGCAAGCTTGACTACTTCCTTTGTATTGTTTGACTACGGCAAACGATTTTTTCTTCTTCTTTATTTGACTTGAAGTAAAAACACAGTCAAGAGGAATACAACTTGCCTAGTCGATCTACTTTAACCTACATTTTCCAACGCAATAACTACACACAATAAAGTCCACCGGTTCTTGTTCAGATGGCTTTCCATTGTCATAAGTCATAATATTAGTATCTATAAAAACATCGATTTCTTTACATGAAGAATGTAACTTTCTGCACTTAATGAAACATATTAAATACACAAATGTTCAACTCTAAATATAGGAGATAGTTTTAATACTCGTGAAACCTGATCTATAAACAAGTTTCTAATCTCTTTCTTACCTCCGAAAATGTGCTATGTCGAAAAAAAAAGAACGCGCAAAAAAGGAGCCGTCCAGTACACTTACGAGAGATTCTAAAGATATCCTTCTAGAATGTGCCCGAACAGAAGTTAAGAAAAGAAAGTATAAACACGCTATAACCCTCCCCCTCCAGGGAATTCAAAATCAATTCTAAACAATTCAACATCAATTATTATTCCAACAAACTGCTATCAATACTTTTTCCTTCAAATTATTATGTATAGTTATTTATTATATTATTTATTGTCTAATTAAAAATTAACATTTTATTTTATATTTTCAAAGTTATGAGGCACCCATAAACTTGTAAGGGCTTGGGATAGTACAAAAGAGAGAAAGAAAGGCATTTACTTGTGCCAAAATCTTCTGGTCAGCCCACTGGCGAGTATGTTGCAGTACAATCTGAGCGGACGCCAGATTGATGGTGGTTTCAGGGAAGCTGTTGAGCGGCAACAAACGAGATCCTTCCTCTTCAAAAACCACTTGGCCCGACACTTCCCGTATCAGCTCTTCCGGCAAGGAAGATTTCTCCACAATATGCTCTGACGTATTGGCTTTCCTATACAGTACTTTTAGATCTTTTCACGTTACTATTTCCACGGGGAACTTGTACAACTCGCGCCATGCTATAATATATAACTGAGGATACCATACAAAGCATACCATGTGATGGTGAGGCTGATGAAGCAACGGATCTGGCCGTAGGAATCACACGGCGGACACGCCACGCGGCCCTTGGCGTTACATTTGAGACAGTCTTGGCGGCCACGTCCGTGCGTCGAAGATTGACAGAAGAAGCAACGCTCTTTGTTCCCCGCTGAATCGGATCCCCACCCATCTCCGTGGCAACTTAAGCACCGCGTCTAAAAACCATACCGCACAAAAACAAGGAAGACAGAAATCGATAACGACCCTAGATATGACGCCTGCTGGGATTATTTTCCCATCTACCTCCCCTTTACTTCTGCCTAGTATTTCTTCACCATTTTCTTTCTTGTTTTCCTAAAGAAAAGGTCGCCTTTAACAATAAATGTTCCTTAATAATTAATTTCCGGGATTTCTAATTGGTTCTTAACGTCCAGAAGAAAACCCTATGCTCTGTGCATTTGCTACTATAATTTTGCAATTCTGAATTAATTTTTTCGTATACAGTACGGAGTTAGTTTGGGTTTGAGAGCTTTTTCTGCGTTCTGCCCATGCATAGCTAAGGTATACTGAAAGAACATTTCTATAAAACTGTCTGGCCTTTTAGGAACTTTAGGATGGAAACTTATTTAGTACTGCATACTTATTTATTCATTTTAGTTTACTTTTAACTCCTACTTTATTTAGGTGGGTGGAAAAGAAATTACGAAACTTACCCATCCTTTACCATGACATTCTTGGCAAAGAAGACTGCCAGCTCCGCGACAGCGATGGCATTGCTTGACAGAGCACGTGTGCGGTACCGGCAAGACTTTGACTTCGTTCCGGAACCATTCAGTGGGTTGGGCTTCGATATCCCATGGTCTTGGAGCGTTCCCAGTGCGTGGACCGTCAATTTCTCCTCCTCCGTAGGGGGTAAAAGCCCATGAGGTTTCTCGCTTCTCAGTAAAGGTCTGGAGCTCGTAATGGAAGGCAGAAGTGGAGGTAATTCTACTGACAGCCATGTCTCTGACGGCCCCTTTCCCCCAACAACAATGCGTGCTCACGTAGCCTGCTAATGCCGCGCGGGCTTCCTGCTCCGTCACAGGTGGGATGGCTGACAACTGAGTACGGGTGGGCCCCGTACCCTCCACGGCCTCGCCCACCAAATCAGGCGGAGGAATGCACACTAGATAACGACAAGGCGGATTTGCACAAAAATACACAGAAATTTAGTTGCAAGCTGCTAAGAACTAAAGCATATGTTAGGTGAAAGGAGACAAATGTTATACAAGTTGTAAACTCGGGGGCTTTAAAGGTTTAGACTAAGAAGGTATTTAAGAAAATCAGGAAATTAAGACTATGGCCACACGATTAGAAGCAATTTTTGCTCACAATTTAACTATAACCCCATTTACATTTACTACAGACGTCAGTAGTAAAAGTGCCCCAAAATTCTGCACATTACTGTCCAATAAACTAATATAGTGGGTTTTAAGACTTACTGGCGTAAAAAGTTGGTACCTTCTGTCTCTTAAATAATCCTAACGTAATCCCGCAATAGTAAGCCTAGATATTGTTTCCACTGCGTAAAGAAGAAATTTAAAATAGCGAAACGACAACTTTTATCGAGTACTGCCACGAACTGACACTAAATACCGGTAAATTCACAACCCCCAAAAGAGAAGAAAAAAAAAGATTAAATGGAGATAATTAAGCGAACTGATGCTTGAAAAGAGCCATTTTCTTTGCATTTTTTTTTTCACCTGCATCAAAAGAAGTCGTTTCGTAGCCGGAAACTTGGTCCATCAATTCTAAGGGCGGGGCGGAAGGGGTAATATCATCTTCTTGGACTTCTGAGGAATGACCTGTGATACCAAAAAGAAAAACAAAAATAAACCCCAAAAGCAAAAATAAGACCACCAGAAAAATTTCGTATCTATATATATACAGCCTCTTCTCAACCGCGCCGTAGGAGGTCGCATGACTTCCAAACTCGTCTCAATTCCAACCTTGAAAACTATGTTCAAAACAGATCAAAAGCGAAAACTGATAGGGGAAAAAAAGGTCTGGCTGCTAACGATGAACTGAAACCCGCGATTCTTTTTCAGAAACTGGGAAGTCGTCGGCGGCCCCCGAAAGGCAAAGAATATAAAAAATAAAGCAAGAACCTGCGAGACTTGTAGGTCCTAAATCTGGTTTATACAGTATATATGTACTGTATGTTCCTAAAACTACCAACAGAGCACATGGCCAGGGCCCCCAAACTCTCTCCATTGGCGACCTGTGCTAACACCCTCTCTGTTTGAGTTTGAATGAATAAACACATTAACGCCAAACGAATCACACACCCACGTCCGGTTATATTATCGGATCCAAGACAAATTCCCCCCAAAATACCTAAAAATACCGAAATATCCTTCAGAAACTCACAACCTGATCAAATTCCAAGCCCTCGTCTTTTTATGTCTGTAACAGTTCCCAAACCCCGCTCTTCTTTTTCCAGTTAAGGTCACTTCGAATCAAGAGACCATACACATTACCAAAATCATTAGAATCAAATGAATCATCGAAATCATAGGAAACCATACCGGAATACCTGCACGATGAGAATCGTGCGAATGACAAGAATCACATGAAAGATCACAATCATCTGCATGATTTAATCACTGCCAGTCGTCCGAATAATCTCATTCATCTTCATTCTGAGAATCAGAAGAATCACACAAAAGATCAGGGTCACGATCAGAATTCACGTGAATCACTTCCAGAGTCGTCCGAATAATCTCAATCCTCATTATTGTCAGAATCATTTAAATCATTGTGATCACTTGCATCCGCATAATCAGGTATATCTCAATCGCCTGAATCATTAGAAACACGAACTATCAAATTCACCAGAATCATCTGTAATTATAAGCATAATCTTCATGATTAGAATTATATAAATAATATAATCACCTACATTATCTGAATCATCGAAACCTAAATCACCTGAAGCATCTTGATCAAGATTTTAAAACCAACTAGAGTGATCCATTACACTCTTAACATTCCCCCTAATTTAAAGATATCCTATTGACATAACCGTACCAACCTTATGTGCCAATATCAGACTACAAATTTGCCATGCAAAATCGTTAGAATAATGAATAAAGACAAAATTTGGAGGCATTTTCTACGAAATCCAGACGGTATAGTTAAGAAATGGTTTAAAGAAATAAAAAAAATCAATATTATATTTCCGTTTCGCACAAATCATTGATATTGAGGTCGTTATTTTCAATCTTTGAAGGCAGTAATAATTCTGTTCGCTAGAAAACATTTCTTCATGGTGATTTAAATAATACTAGGCTACCTTGATGCCAACACGATTGATCAAACATTTGTCGTCGCCATGGTAAGTGGGGGCTCGAGAGGGGTAAGGGGAGTGGGGCGGATAAGGGGGGTCAAGCTAGACAGAAATAAAAATAAAATAATTAGAAGGGCGGCACCGAAGAGGTCGAAAAGCCAACTTTCCAACGTTTTTTTCGAGACTTCCTATAAGTGACCAAAATAAATTACCAGGAAGGCAACGATCCAACTCTTATACTTTTAAATATAACTTTTCTTTCTTTCTTTCTCTCACTCTCTCCCCCACATAAATTTAGATACTAAGTTGGAATGTAAGAAGATCCCGCAGTAATTAAGAAATCCAACTGTAATTGCAATAGGCTTAGCAGAAATGTAAGAAATTTCAGCAGTAACGTTACCACACCTTCGCAGTAACGTCCGATGCAATAATCTAGTACAATTTGGCAAGACTTAAGAAATTCAGCAGAAATGTAAAAAAATAACAGTACTTCAATTTGGAATTCTTTAATTAAGAATTGAGCAGTACTTCTGTCTCTCTCCGCAAACCAAACTGCTCATCCTTTCTTTATCTTCAAAAACTGGCCGAATTACGTCTCTACGTCAAAGGATGAATTACTTCTACTCTATACAGTATTTCTACACGTGACAGCAATGATTTTGATAAGGTAAGTCAAAAAGCGACAAAATAAGTTTAAAAAAGACAATTTAAGTGTCCTTTCGGCATAAGTCAATCTGCCATGCATGGACTCAATTGCTGCAGTAGTAAAACCCCTCCGGCTTTTCCCTTTTCCCATCAAACCCAAAGCTTTTCCCTACTTTACTTTCAATGAATAATCTGCTACACTCAGCATCCACTTGAATGCACCCAAGGCATCGTTCATCACGCTTCACGATCTCCTTTTTTCACCCCTTACACCCCCAACTCCTTCGACAGCAATCTCGTCCGCGGAAAACAAGTGCCACCAAATCCACTAAGAGCTAATGAAACTTCGTCGCCTTTGCACGTCGCACATAATCTAAAAACATTCCTAATGAAATCACCACTAAAAACCAGAGAAAGAGGACATAATGTTTAGCCTCTTCTATTTTAACTCTCATTTTTTTAATTGAAAGATTAGACGCGGTTTTTATCTATTTACGCTACTCGCAACATAACACTCCTCACGAGTTCCTAGGAATAGAGGCAGACATGGGGAAAAGGCGGGAAAAAATGAAGACTTTTTTTCTTTTCACTTTTTTCTTTTTAGTTGTACACAACAAGGTCAGCTTTCCTGTTCCCACTGATAGCCTTATAGGTCGCGTTAAAAAAAATAAACTCGATAAAAGCATTTTCTTCCCAAGGGCAAAAATATATAAGAATACCATTTTTCAGAGAAAAATTTCCGAGACAAACATTGAAATAAATTCGTTAAAATCAAGAAACCAAGTATAAAAAATAATAATAAATAAAAAGATATGTACAATGTTCTGGTATAAAATCAGTAGAATGAGGGGGAGGTGGGTGTAGTTCAAGGTTCTCGTGTTCGTTTCCTTCTTCATAATCGCACACATGTAACAAAGTAAGGCTATTGATCCGTGATCCCGTGTGTGCCAGGCAAGAACATCCGACCGTCGCTTTTTAGCCTTCTTAGCTTTACAAGCAACCCATACAGTTACGTTACAGACCTGGAAGAGGCGGTACCAAGACTTTGAAGCCTGCGGAAAAAAAATCTTTCTGTGTAGAGTTGGGATTTCTAATCAATCCAGTAATGGATTGTACTCAATTAAAAATAGCACCGAGAGAAAATTAGGAAGGGAAAGGAAAGGAAAAAAAGTGATCCTGGGTGGTGTACACTGATTTCAATTTCTTGAAAAGAATTATAGAAAATAAAATTGCGGGTAGAAAAAAATAGTGTGATGACAACAATGAACGAAGGTAATTGCCCTTGATTTGAGGCTACTCTGGATGACTTCACGATCTTTAGGGGTCACTTGAACCACAAACAACTTGAAACACTTGAATTCACAAAACCAGGTGAATAGACACAGCAATCCTGATTACACTTTGGAATCACTTCAAATCACTTGAATACACAAGAAGAATCATAACTACAGCTTCGAATCACTTCAAATGAGTTCACTAAAGTGAATCTGGACGGAAAAATGAAACCGATTATGACCGGAATCACTTCAGGTCATAATTGCAATATGGTAATTTGAAGTGATTTTAGACACAATTTGGACCACTTTCAATTTTCAGGGTGATTTTGGACGATTTAAATAATAGGGTTAAATCTATTTCAATGATTTCTTGGTTTACTTGTCTTAATACACAGTTATTGTTATGTCAATTTTTTATTTCCCGTGGCGTTTAAAGGGTATTCGGAAGTGTCTTAAGGTGATTCTATTACTGCAGTGCAGGGTTGTACCGATTTGAACTTGACTTGGATTTAAATCGGATTTAAGACTATTTTTATAACATGGAGAGACTTGAGAAATTTGCACAAGCTCATTTTGAAGTGAGTTGAACTTGAACTTGAAAGGCAACCGTATGACAGTGATTTGGAAAGGGCTTAAGTATAAACTAGAAAGCATCTTATACGAGGCGGGTATGAAAGTGCATTCTCTGAACTATTGGGGTAAAGTTGAGCTCAGCAAACGCCTTTCACTCTATGAAACGGGAAACGGAATTTTTTTTAAGACTAACCAACAGTCGACTCCTAATCGCTGAAAAGTATGGAGGGGTCGAGCATTTATAAATTCTTTTCCCTAGTAAAGGGTTACAAGTCAACAGATACCTGCTTTAAAGTTACTTGCAAAACTTGTTCTAAAGTTTACTCCGCGTCAAGCCGAGCAACTTCCAATTTAATTCGACATCTTAAGGTAATTATTATAAGCATATATAATAAGCTTATGTCATGAAAAATATTTTAATTGTATTTCGCTAATTTCCTGCAACTATTTCCCTTTACAGCGTAAGCACCCAGTCCAACATGGCAAGTTTTTGACAGAAAAAGAGCAATCCATTCGGCATGATTTAAGTTCTTTTGCTCAGGGCTTGGAACTTGATTTACCTTAACGGAACGAAATGGACTTGGACTTCATTTAAGTTCTTTTTTTTTAGGCTTAGGTACAACCCTGCTGCAGTGTGAGTTTGGCGGACTAAAAGTGACGCTAGGGGGTCTAAAAGGCGAGCTTGGGTAACGCAATTACGCACTGTATAGCGTAACATAAAGTTCTATGAAGTGAAGCGATTCCGCGTGTTTCAGTTTTCGTAGTAACAAAACTTACACAATCAAAGAAACAAAACATTTCATGGTGTTGAATTTTAAATGCGTCTACCGGAATCCCAGGGTGCGTCTCCGGAGTTGAGTTCGCGGAGTCGAGGGCCAAAGACACGCCTGGAAGGCTGGTACTTTTTCATTTGGGCGCGTAATCTGCGAGAACCCACATCGTGGCGATTCGGTGACCTCATAATCCTTTCGGTTTTTAACCAAAATACTCGGTATAGCAGCTTAAAACATGCTTCGAACTTGGAATTGTGCTGCACTGTATTATACGATGGGAGTCTATCGATTATGACAAGGGAGTGTCAGGCAGTCCCAGACTTTGTTGTGAACACGGAGGGAAAGAAAACTAGGGCAACAGAAGGTACTCTGCTGCTGTTTGGTTGGGCGCTGTAAATCCGTTACTAGAGCACTCTACTACAAGTATTGCGCGGCAAGGCAAGCAACAAGACCTTACATGGACGAAGTACAGGTCGCTACTAGTTGTATAGGGCCTCTTTAACTTGTGACCACGCCTCCATTTTTCAGGAACTCGGAGTTCTTGGTGGTGGGTTCTCAGAGACAACATAACGCAGACTCGAGCACCCGAGCACCACCAAATACGCTTTATAGCGTGAGCGCCCACCGACTGACTGTGCCCGGATACCGCGCTACGAGCGTGTGCCTTTTATAATTGCTATGACATACGGAATGGGTTGTTAGGATCTGCATGGGTAGTAAACACGTCTCTGTCAACTGCCAACCTCAAGTGACGGGAATATACGACAGGAATATATGCCCCATAATACATACGAGCCTATAACGTCAGGATCGATCCAGTATACGGATACATACCTTGAAAGTTTTACGACAACTTTCGACTTTCTTCACTTTTTTATTTACATGTTCTGTTTTCTCTGCTCCGCGATGTATTCTAAATTTGCCAATGTTGCGTAAAACCAGTCACATTTAAGTATGTAGGTTAACTGTCACTACTTTGAGTTTCTTTCATTTTCAATTCGCATAAAATTTAAGGAGAGTTAATTCAATAATTTTAACACAATAAAATTTAGTCTTAATTCAGTAAAATTCATAAGTAGTTTCATACAATTGCTATGAATCACGAAAACGTTTTGGCACACTTAATACTCTGTATTATAAAATCAGGAAGGGTGGAAGAGTATTTTAACGTTTCTATGTGGCTACGTCTGTCCACTGTAAGCATTGCTAGTTGGACCCACTAACTTCGCTCACTTTACTCGCACTTGCTGACTGACGACTAACACTTCTTTTTCTGGCTCAACTCTTACTAACCCACCTCCCTACAGTTCAACTTTTCGATTGTTTTTTCAACAACACGACATAGATAAACCTGCCCCAGGTCATGGGTCCTAACACAATTAAGAAAATATCCTAATATTACGCAAGCAAACAAACTAAATACACGAATATCAACGTATCATAATTAGGAAAATGGTGTAATAAAAATAATGAAATAATCTAACAAATTCATATTAATTAAGAAAGCTAATTTTTCAATTCTTCCTAAAAATGACTTTAGGATCAATTTTAATCAATTGATTGCTGCACTATACTAAAACGCAGTTAAAACACAGTTTGATCCATGTTGGGAGCACGTGCAGCCCAGCAGATACTTTTCAAAGGTGTTAGTGACAGCGACGAGTTGGCTTTCGTCCCATTCGCCGATCCCTGGAGGATATTATACCATATATATATAACACCTTTAGATATATATTGTTATTTTACAATGTGCCGTACTAAAGTGTCTTCAAATTCGATGTTTTTATTGTAACATCTGGAATCTCTAATCGTAATTTCACAGTATTTTATTGGCACAGAAAATTACTACTTGATAATAGGGAACTAAAAATTTCCAAGATATTCTGCCATTACATCCTCCGGAAAGCGCAATGAAGCCTCGCTAATTAGTCACAAATTCCATTTCATGTCAAAAAAAGTTGACAAAGCTACAACAGGTGTTTTTTTCTTCCCTGCCACCCATCTCCTTCTCATTTGGACCTCGAACCTTGCCTCGAACGTCAAAACGTTCGAATCTAATCCCACGCCAGCCTCTTAAAAAAGAAAAAAAGAAGCTGAACTATGACAACTTGAAAAAGCACAGGGCCACGACAGGAACGGCAGGGCAAACTAATGAATCTTCAACCGCATCCATAATTTTCAAAAAAAGTATATACCTCTGCCGCGGAGGCTGCTGACGCGGAGCGAACTCCGTCGAATACTTCCTCTTGGGCCACCCATTTTCTCTCTGTTCTTCTTGTGTGTGTTTTTTACGACGAGAAGACACTTAAAAGAGACCCCACAAGTTCACCATCAATATTTATTCCTTGTCAATCACCGTTCCTCGCGGTTAGTAAGATGAGTATATAGATGGAGTTAGAGTAGGAAGGACCTTAAACTTCAACTTGACAATTCGCGCACTCAAAAACTTGTGGAATTCCTTGCCCCAACTTTGACAGCGTCCCAGAGACACGAGCGACTCCAACAGAACTAAATGTCTTCTCGCAGAGGTTCCCAAACTACACGTAGAAGACCGCGGAATTGAACACTGAACACTAAACAGGCCCAATCTTGGCACCTTGACATGGACTCTCTATACATTGTAATGTTTTTTGTTTTTTCTTCAAAAGGGGGCATAGCTGCAAAGTTTAGTTTAGTTTCTTCTATCGTTTCCTTTTGTTTTCTTTTCCCTGTTAGAACAATCCTGGTGATCCTGGTACCTTCAACAGCTAACAAACATTCCAAAAGCCCACACACCTCGATATAACCAACAAGTGGGCGTTTATATACATGTTGCTGTATATTGGCCCAAATAATGATGCTGGTCGGTGTTAGTTATGGTGTATACGTTGTGTAAGGTTCATTCCCATACGCTTGTCTTCTAAGAATCAATTTTCCGACAGAAATTAAACTAGGTCTAGGACGCAAAATTATACAGGGGGAAAATGCCAACGTCGGAGCAGTCGATAATGTGTCTTTGTAGTCGGCTATTTGGCTCGCGTCCTTCTTTTTCCTCCTCTCTCTCTCTCTCTCTCGCCCGCTCTCGGGAATAAAAGTATTTTAGCTTACGTTCTACGTTTTGTTGTCTGCATGGCTCCCATTTTCCCATTGCGACCGTTCGAGAGAGTTGTTTTATTACTGTTGTTTCTTTATCTACAATGAAAGATTTCTTAATACGAATTTACGGTGAAATTGAGGCACGTCAAGCAATTGGCGATGCAAGAAATCATCCGGAAAATCAGTTCGTTTAAAAGAGTTTACAATTTTAAAACAGCAAGAGCTAGCATAGCTTTATCTTCCAAACCCACATTTATTTAAGAAAAAATAAGTAAGTAAAGATCAAGTTGAGAGCACAAAATTCTCCGCATTTAGAGCGGAAACTTTGTATTCCCTCACCCGAAGCAATTTTCGCCTTGAGGGGTTCTTTAAGGCAAGAATACTTCGGGTTTGTGTCTGTTGTTTTCCCCCGAGAGTCAGACACGATTTTCGGTGAGTTTTGACAAGAAGACAAGTAAAGATGACGAATGAGTTGGAGTATACTGTTCCACATCTTTTCGCTTAGCTCAGGAATAAGGTTGAAAAACAGTTTTACTGCAGTTTTAATGTATTTGCGTTTGTAGTTTATGGGTAAAATATGCCGTGCGTCCAAGACGGTGTATATAAAGACCCTTGTACAAATTGAAAGGAAATGGCAAATTGCCCAAAACGGGTGATATGGTATGGCTTTTATAGTTTCGGATGGGTAATGAAACTCGTTTGGCTTATAGATGTTGTGTTAGAAGAGAGTGTTAGACGGACTGTGATAGAACGTATATTTTATACAATAAATTGTGTCGATTTATATAGATAATTATTACGTCGTTTTCGATACTTTGTGTTTCTGTTATATTGTGTTCGTACTTCTCTGTCTTTTCCTATTGACACTGTTTTCATGTTTTTGTTTTTTCGTTATATTTCGCACATATCGTTTTGTTGAAACGAGTTTTTCAATACCTATTTCTAGAAGTCAAGAGGTTTTGCGGAGGTTTTTGCTGTATTCTGTTTTTCGATTTGTTTATTATAGTAGAATCTCCCTATAGCGTATATCGGTTATAACGAACAATTGGCTATTGTGTACAAGGCCCACTGGTCCCGGCGTTGGCTATTATGTACATCTAATTTTTACAGTACGTTTAAAAAAAACGACTCAACTAAAGCACACCGTCCTAATGACCCGCAACTGTGCGTCTGGAAACAGCACTACGAAAAGCAGGCTTTTCGCAGCACTGTTCTCAGACGCGCAGTTGCGGGTCCTTAGGACAGTACGGTTTGATGGGTCGTTTTTTTAACGTACTGTACAATCGGCGTTGGCTATTACGTACAATCGGCTATAACGTATTAATTTCCCGTCCCCTTGCGCGTACGTTTTACTATAGCGAGATTTTACTATATTTTCCTATTTACTACCAACCAATCTAATGTTTCTTTACCAGTAACACCATTATTATACAATGCCTTGATATTCATGCAATGTATTGATAGACAGCAACCACGAACACCCTATGTTTACGTGAACCATTTGTCGAGTTAACCTTACTAAGGAAATCGAATTACCACAATTCGGTTCATCAAAAGTTATAATTGTAAGCATTAATAACTATTTATTATGCTCAAAGCAGTGATTTTTATATAAATATCGTATTTATTAGCTTACCATGTAGAAAGACAGCAGCAGTAGGTTCAAAATAAACTTCTTTAGGTGGTTTGGTCCCATGCTTAGGAAGCGTACCGGTTGGGAATGGTGCAGTTGGCACATATTTGGGCGAAAGATTGTGTTGGTTTTTACTTTGAGGGTATTTATTGTTACCCATGGCAGATATCAACACAAAATTTTGAAATGGAATCGTCACGAGATCACAGAAAACATTTCGAGTTCGTTGGAAATGCAAGTTTGGCACATCAACACAACATCACGTGAACCGAAACAATGCCGACTGTTTTCAAATGCCGTCCGTTCGATAACCCCCCTTTCGAAATATTAATATTTTCCTCCGCAGATGGCGTGTACATATGTGTTGACGATGAATCGTAATTGTAAATAAACCAAATTTGCATCAGCGTTGGAAAACTTTAGTTTTATTTCCAGTAAAAGGCATTTACTGGAAATTCCTCATTCCTGTCGGCTATTGTTTGTATGTATTTAAAATAAATGTTTTATATTGACAAGTACAACCTTTTTTAAGAGAAAGTTTTGATCTAGATTAAAAAACATGGCTTTCCAAGCAGTAGTCTTGGCAGGAGGAAGAGCTTCGAGGATGACAGATTTAGTGGCTGCTCGACCTAAATGTTTACTGCCAGTGGCTAATAAACCTATGATCTGGTATTCCTTAAAAATGCTGGAAAAAGTGGGATTCCGGGGTAAAATTCCACTTGGACAAGAAGTATTTGTTAGATTCTTTCTTGATTAAAATTTTTCTCTTTTCTTTTTACTAAATATTCTAGAGGTGATCGTCATCGTTCAAGAAGGCTTTAAAGACGAAGTAGCAGGCATCCCAGAAAAGTACAAGCTTAATCTCAAATTAGACGTCGTTGCACTGCCCAAAACAGAAGACATGGGAACCGCTGATGCTATCAGACACGTCTACGATAGAATTCATGTAAAATCACTTTTGTGTTACATTCAAATAACATTAACCACCGTAAAAAAAACACTGATTGATTTGAATCACTCACTTTTTTGTAGAGTGACGTTTTGATTGTGAGCTCTGATTTAATTACGGACGTGGCGTTATACCGGTTAACGGACTTGCATATGAAGCATGGTGCGAGTGTCACTGCTTTATTTAGCCCCATACCATCTGAACTAGGCCAAGCGGCTGTTCCAGGTCCTAAAACCAAGTACAAAACTGGTAATTTCTAACTAAACTGCCTATAAACTTGCTATACTTTTATGTAATGTTCAATAAATTAGAACGTGACTTAATTGGGATCGATGAAACGACGTCAAGACTAGTATTCCTGGCTTCTGAAGCTGATTTTGAAGAGCAGCTGTCTTTACGCAAGTCAGTGCTGAAACTCTTCCCTAAAATTACCATGCACAGCCGATTGCTCGACGCCCATTTGTACATTGTTAAGAAATGGGTCTGCGATTTCCTTAAAGCCAGCAAGTAAAATTGTGAAAACTCCTTCACTGACTGCTTTTTAAACAGTTTTTGATTACTTGTAGGTCGTTTTCGATGCTGAAAGGTGAATTGATTCCCCATTTAGTGAGGAAACAATTTGCTAAAGCTACTGCACCTAAAACGGACGCAGATGCTGCCTTTCAAGGTCAGTCTATCATAGATGATAAAAGTGAAGAAGGTAAAATCAACCTTTTCTAAAATGTCATTATTTGTTTATTTAATTTTCACTATTTTCTTGAGGCAGCGGATATATTATCATACGTTGAAACCAATAAAATGGAGCAAGCGTTATTAGACATGTCATTTTGGAGCGATCAAGGTTTATCTCTCGCGCGTCCTTATTTGAATCAACCGATTCGTTGCTATGCCTACGTGCATCATGACGGATTATGCTTGCGTGCCAATACGCTGTCTTCGTACTGTGAAGCGAATCGACAAACTCTGAAGCAGTGGTTGACTTTATATCCGGATGAAGTTGGTTTAGGTTCCTCGACGAAGGATAAAGGCATGGAAAAATTTATTGGAGCGGATTGTTTGGTTGGAGAAGAGCCACAGATTTCAGAAAGATGTTCTGTGAAGCATTCGGTTATTGGAAATCATTGCAAAATTGAAGATAAGGCCAAGATTACGAATTGTATTATCATGGATCACGTTATCATCAAAGAAGGGTATGTTTCTAAACACTCTTAAAGGGTGTTTTAAAATTAAAGCTTAATTAATTAATTTAATTTTGTCTTGGATTTTATTTTGTGGGATGTAGGGCAAGTCTGCAAGGGAGCATCGTTTTAGATAAAGCTACCGTGAATGAGAGATGTGATATTAAGGATTGTCTGGTTGGGAATGCGCAGAAGGTGGGACCAGGAAGTATGTTTATTTTATGTTTTATGTGATATTATAAATACTCTTGTATTTGTATTTTATCAATTTGCGTAGTGATATTACAGTTTCGCATTACTTTTTCCCTTTTTGCAGTTAAAGTGACCAACGAGTTACTGGTGGATGCTGATCGCATGATGGAAGTGTAGCTATATTCATCATTGGAAGCTGTGTACTTGGCTGAAGAAAAATAAAATATCTTGGAATTAAAAATGAAGATTTGATTGAATGTTGCTGCGAAATTTGTTGGTAATAATGTGTTCAGTGATCGTTCATTAATAGATATTATGCAAAGTAAAATGTTGAAGTTTTGAAATTCGGTGATTGGTTAAACTGTGAACATATAATTGAGTTATTTTGTTGAATTTTGAATTTCAAATTGAATTTTTTTTAAGAACTATATCACAGGGTTTTGCAGAACTGTAAACTAATAATACCAGCGTTGTCTATACGAGCACATAATGTTATAATGCTTTTTTTTCCAAAATTGCGGGCGTAGGCTTGAAAGCCTGTTGCCTGACTTGTTTATTGTCAAATCATTTACATGATTATTTAGTCTAAAAAAATGCTTGTTATTTTATTTGAATTGACTGAACGCAACCGAGGACCACCTAACAACCGTGGTCGACCGTATTACGGTTTCGCCCCTGCACCACCTCTAGACGACATGATCTTAGCGGACAGTATCAGCAACGCCTTCCTTGGCCCCGGGATCTAAACACAAAAGAGCAGTAGGCTCCGATAGCTACATGATGATGTGGCGTATAGTCACTAATTTGCTAGTTCAAACGCAGGTTTAAACGGGTATTGCCATTTCTTCGTGATATAAAATACAAGTTCCAGCACTTAAACAACACTTCTTGCTGCATTTTCTTTGGGCAAGTTAGACAAATACGAGTGCCATATATGCGTACAAAGGTCAAACGTGCTCAAATACTTGCACATTTGCAACGTTTTCGTGAGGGTCGCAAATAAGACGAATGCGTGAAAATCGAAAATACAACCAAGCCAAAGTCAAAGTTGATATATTTGGCTGCTTTTTAGTTTCTTAGGGTGCGTTTTATTGTGAACTGATCCGTTCACTAGTTCTTCCGTTGAACATGCATAGGTAATTCCCCATTTCAAGGAATAGATAATTGATTCCGTGACCTGGTTCAAAAACTTCCATTTAAGCCATTCCAGGCTCGCCTAAACCTGGACTTCCTAAATATCGAAAAATCACGTGTCTCGAACGACTGCACAAAAAATGCATCGTTAGCAACTACTTCCACGTACACTTAACTTCCTTAGTCCTTCAAGGTCTCTTTAGTTATTTGTATTGTTGTACCAAAGCCAGATTACAAACAGCGCTGGTACCGCAACATTTATTGCTAGAAATATTTCTGCAAAGGTTCGCCCAAAGTGGCCTCCATTTCTTGAATAGTCGATTGTGCTACAATTTCTACCTCGTTCTCATCATCCTCCAGTAATTCAGCCAAAAATGGAATTGCTTCGGGTAGCAATGGTAAGTAATCTTCCCCTAACTTGGCCACCAACTTCCCCAACGCTGCCAACGCCGCCAAACGAACCTAATGAAACCCCAAAACAAAACAAAATTAATTACATACATCCTTTTCTGCCCAAAAGTCTTCACTCCTTACCTGCGGTGCTATATGCCGAGCTTTGAGCAAAATCTGGTAATGCAACGCCTTCCACAAAGCGTCATCACTCGCGGCCACCGCCATTTGCGCAATAACCGGCACAATCAGCTCCTCCAACCGTTGCCTGGCCTTCTCCTCTCCTCCAAGTGCGTTCTCCAACTATGTTAGATTTTACAAATGAATGAAGGTCTTCACGCTACTAAAACTAAGGCACAAAGCTCTAGAACTTCGTACGCACCTGATTGACCAACGGTTCCATAAGCGCTTCAAACCGTTCTTTATTGAAAAAACTCTCGTTATCGTACAGGCAAACGCGGTACAGACACGCGAGGATGTAATCCAAGAGCAGAGTCGAAGACTCGGCGTCATTATAAACCAACTCAGATTCTTTTGGCTCCTCTCCTTCAACTCTTGGCTTGTTCAACTTAACCAGCAACTCCGCCGCGTTCTTCACAAAATGGCCAGCGAAGAGCACAAAGAGTCCTTTCAACTTATCGGCGATTTCGGTGGTTAAACTGAAGAAAAAAGGACATGATTCGTTAATATCCAAATGATTTAGTAAACATTCAACCGAAGAATGCCACTTACTGATAAAAGGTGATAAGCCGCTGTTTATGTTCTGGTAGACGGATGGCCCAGTCATAGAGGTGGAAGAACAGCGGTCGGAAGGAAGCCTCGGATAACTTCAAAACCATCGTCACCAACGCACTTACAACAGGCGCTTCTAATAAGCGGGATTCTTCAAATGGCAGTTTTGGCTTTTCCTCTTCGACGGACGCCTTCTTGCTCTTCTTCTTCAGCGGACCACCAGCTACATCTTCAGCTTTGCTTGAAACTACTGTGAAAAGCAGTCTTCGAGCGTCGAGGGCCTTCATGAAAAAGGTCAGCAGATTGGGCTGCTGAGCAGATAGATCCTCTCGGGACATGCTAGTCAATGAATCCGACAAGACTTTCATCAACGCGGATAACGCAGGCGTCGCGTGGGGTAAGACGGCCCCGTCTGGGTATACTAGGTTCTCGTAGACCTGAGCCACGGCAGGAATCAACACACGCGGAGCAATGGAACCCGAAATTGCTTGCCTATTCATTACTTTTAAATTAATACTTTCCTATTGATTATTCATTACGTATGGAAATAATTCTAATGACAAAGATAATACAAGTGTTAGAACAATATACATCATAATTAGTCTCCAAGAGTGTAAAAACAGTACTGATTGTGGTATTTAAGAATCTAGAAAGGTTACTTACCGTACAGACTGCAATCTTTGCTGCAAAAGGGGCTGTTTCTCCTCGGAAACCGCGGAAGTACTCAAACGGCATGCGTGTTGCAGAATACGGGTTAAATACGGGGACAAGAAGTGTGGGATCGTATCCACAGTGCGTTGAAGTGCAGTCACGGCACTCAACAACACCAATTCTTGTCTGCAAAATAAATAAAAAAATTATAATGATAATAATATTCATGAAAATAAAAAGTAAACGTAACTAAAATAATTAAGGAATCAACGTAGAAAGCTAAAAATGAAATAATCAAAAGAATCAACGTGATTAAACGCGTATTTACGTATCAGCAAGCATAGGCTGCCCTAACGTGGAAAGCAATGGCTCCATCCATTGGTGCAAAGTCGGAATAGAACGGGACCCCACCCCTTCCACTAATTCAGCCAATGCAAGCAACGTAGAGGCTAATAAGGGCGGCGCTGGTTTGCTTTTCAGAAGCGCAGTAACTGCTTCCAATACCTTAAAACAAAAGTAATCACAAATAAAGCAATTGCTAAAAATGAGAGAGGAAATTATGAAAGAATAACACTAAAACCCCCAAATGACTTAATACAAACTACACTCAACACAATATTGATTAACAACATCTGACAGAATGAAAATATTTTCTTTAAATAATGAATTTTAGAATGTCAAAATGTAAAGGAAATTACGAAAATGAGGAAAGAATTACAGAAATAAAGTAATTAAAAAGATACCGGCGAGAAAGAAGCGGAATGGGATTTGCTCATCAGTCGGCAAATGAGTTTGAGCGCATACAGTGCGGCCTGTTGGTACACGGTGGTATCGGCATCATCTACTGTCTGTATTTCAACGTCTTGTAACCGCGCTGCTCGTACCAATGTGGGTACTAGGGCGAGTAAGGAGGCAGCAACTTCTGGTTTGCGTTCCACCTCGAAGAACTCGGCCTGACGGTGCAGTTTCGAACTGAGAAGTTCCATAGCACGTCGACGGATAGATAAACTGGGTTGAGACACCAAACGCTCCATTACGGACAGGAACTGTGTGCTGGGCAAGAGGCTGTTCACCTAGAAGGATTAGAAAATATCTTATTAAGATCTATTCATTTACATTTTCCTCATTCTTTTTTACCCTATCAACGATATCGTAGCATTTTTGAAGTAACGTCTTCCAGAAACGGGCTGCAGCCGCTGGGGTTAATACAGTAGCATTAGCAGTTGGTACGGCCATTTGACTTGCGCGTAAAAGTAGAGCAGAGGATCTTTCTCCGCCCCTAGCCACAGTCTGGGCTAATCGTAGTGATTCTTCCACAAGTTGACCATATAAAGCTTCTAAAGCTGGTCTTTCGCTGTCTTCAAGTTCAATCACCTTAGCAAAGATAAATAAATTAAATTACATCTTTTCACATTAAAAAAAAACTTTGCTTCTAAAAGTTTCAATATGACGCATTACCTGTCCCACTAGCTTTTCGGACGACAGCAAATGAACCAAACAGGTGACAACTAGGAACTTGAAATGACACAACTGCCTGGACGTGTGCACTTCCACGTGGAACGGCACAGCTTCTAAAGCCTGTTGCTCCCGCTGAACTCCAGCAAGCTTGACCGAGTCAACTGTCGAAGCACAAATAAAGAAAAAAGGATTATAAACATTAAAAATGACTAAATGTCTTGCCTTTGTCGTGAGGTAAGGTCTGCAAGTACTGTAGAATGCGTACACAAGCCTGGAATTGGACTAATGGCGAGTACTGAAGCGAAAGATGTAGCGCAAACTCCATTTCGGGGCTCTGCTTAGCTCCGCCTTGATGGTCGCCCGTACTGGCTCCGCTTCCTCGTACTGCTTTGACCTTTTCCCAGCGCGAGCCTCGCGTCGCCACAGAGGCGCACAAAAGTGTCGAGACCAACCACAAACTCCGATGTGGGCTTAAAGTCTCCAACAGTTTCTCCATTACTGGTAAACGACGATGTTCGGGTACATCCGGTAAGGCGTCCACGAAAACTTGCGACACAGCGGTGGCCACGCCCTCTGCTCTCTGTGGTTGAGTATCACTTGCCTTAAATCATCATTTTTGAAACAAGAAAACACTAGTTAATAAACCGAAATGCTTGATTAAAAAACATAAAACAGTTACCGTAAGCAAAGCTGGAACTACGGTTTCTAAGGTCTTCGCCAACACTTGAAAGCTATAGGCGTCATCCTGGCGCAGAATAGACGTCCCCATGAAGGTGAAAATGGTCATCATATTGTGCAGCACAAAATCCTAGGAAGAAAAGTGAACAGAGAAAGTTATCGGGATAATACAGCTAGAATAAGTTTACCGGGAAGAGTTTAGCGGCCAAAGATAGGAGCAATAAGGCGTGATGATGAGTTTGGGGATTGTTGGATACGCGGACGCATTGCACCAGCAATCCCACGTTGAATTGAAGGGGAGCAATGGGACTCTTGCCTGGAGTGGAAGGGTTTCCTGACACTTTTTGGCAGACGCTCAGCAGAACGGAGAGGATTACTTGTTTTGAGTATTCCACGCCGGCTTGTTCATCGACTTCCACGCACCTATGACCAAATGACGTCAATTGTATTCAAGAAAAAGGACTCCGGGAAATCTAATTTGTACTATAGGGAAAAAATCTCACTTTTTAAGTAAATCGAAGAGCGTAGGAACCAGCAAGTGAACGTCCTTGACTTTCTTCTTATTTTGCAGCAATTCCAGAAGCAACAATGTTCGTTTCCAGTCGGTACTTTCACCTGGTACATTAACTTTCGCAGCTTGAGCTCTAAATAATTAAAGCAAACAAAAGCACTAATTTAAAACAATTAAAAAAAAAAAAAAAATTACTTTTGAGCTCGTCGACCACGAATTAATGACCCCGAAGCCACAACAGAAGCTTCTGGTGCATGAGGTTGCCCAGAAAGCTCCGGTATCAGTAATTGGGCGTCCAAAGATACGCGTTTCAGGGCTTTGCGCACGCGCTGAGCTACCGGTGTCACTCCAGCCTCCACCAAAATGTTTATTAAGCATCTCAGTAGCTTCTTTTGGGTCTCGGTAGCCAAAACAGTGAAAAATTCCTTCGAAATCTGTCCACCATTTTAAATTGTTTAAAAAATAATTAAACTCCAGTCAAACATGAAAGTAAATCGCTTAAGAAAGAATACCAGCTCAACAATAACGCCCTGGGGACAAATCAACGTTCCATCAACCGACAAAACGAGTTTGACTTCTAGCAAAGCGCTTTCAAAGACATCCCAGGCAGTGGGCGCGGCTAAGATTGGAGCTGTCACTGGAGTGAATTTCTCCAGCATTGCGCAAAGCAGTAATGATTTCACAACCGATAATGGTTGATTTAATTGTCCTTCACTAAGCAATGCTTTAATCGCAGGCAAAAGTTGCGTCAAAATTTCCTGGAAAATACAAACACAATTTCGCGTCAAATTACATTTTTTAAAAAGAGGTTTTTGTCCTCATACTTGCGAGTTTATGTCAGATAAAGCTTGAACCAATCCCCATCGCACGTACGCCGGCACAGACGGACTCGCTACATGGGCAAAAAGGCTGCGCTCAAGGCCCGGAAACTTAGGAACCACACTCGCCATCACAATTGATAATTGCCTAAGGAAAACAAAATTAAGTTTATCACAATGCTGCAACTGAAATAACAATTCCTAAAATCTTCTTAAATAAAGGATTTACTTCTTCTTTATGCAATTTATTTTTAATTGAGAATTATTCAGTCACAACGAATATTATTTAATTTCTGATATTTGATCTTGATGATTAAACACAAAAAAACAAGTAAAAACCATTAAGTAATTAAATTTACTTAAAAAATGAAACAGAAATTACCCGACATCCGTTTCAACATCATCGCTGAAGTTACCAAAAGCTGCGCAAACGTCTCCACAGCTTCCTGTCATTTTCGCTAATACGTTCATCAAGCTCAGAGCTCTTCTGCGCAATTTGGGATCCGTTGTTGTCAGCGCCGCCACTGCGTGAGCCAAAATGGGATTATCGTACGACGTCCAATCAAGGTGGTGCTTGTCCAGCAAAACTATCGCCATTTTAAGCGCCCTAATTTGCATCGACGGTTGTACGACCCTCATTTGACCTTGGGACGAGTCCATTAAATGCCCACACCATAGCCAACTGAGAAAAGATATCAGCGATTCTTCCGATCCCAACGAATCCTACAGAACCGTCCACAAACAAACAAAGTAGAGTAAAATACAAATAATAAATAAGATCAAATCCATTCTTTGGATTTATATTTGAATTACCATAAACAGGCCGAGGCTCATGCGATAGAGCAGATGGACACTACGTTGACTCCACAAGTCCAGGAGCTGGACCGTGATGCGCCAGACTTGACCAGACGGATCCGGAGCTTCCAAATCTTGGAAAGGTCCGACTACGATCTCAGCCGGTCGCGTTAATTGCCAGATTTGCAAACTAGCATGCAATAAAGCTTCCATGACGACCACGCCTCCTTTAGCTTTTACAACTACTAGTTCCGGGGACCGGTTGAAGAATAACTCGTCCGGTATCGCATGATCTGTTCCCACTTCCTACGAAAAATTAAAAAGTTATTAATTAAACCACCCAAATTATCACGGGATTCCTTCACACCTCGCTTGATTCAGATAAATTTGACAATGCAGACACTAAACGAGTGAAGTATGGCAACGGATTTCGGAGTTGATGGATCAAGGGTGCAATGTAGAGTAAGGCAAACGGAGCCAAATGCAAAGATCTTCCTTCCAACGATTCCAAAAGTTGTTTTACAACAAGTTCCAGTTCTGGTGCTTCGGAGTTTAGCAGAGGCAACGCTAAACTCCGCTTCACTGCTTCTTGATAGGATGCATGGTTACTCAAACCTATTTTAAAACAAGAAAAATACAAATGTACAATATTACAATAAAAAACAATTATTCAAATCGATTGATTCTTAATCACTAATAACAGTTAGGTAAGTATAATAATTAGAAAAATAGTAACTGAGATGAAATTGCCGTCAAAGACACACCTGTGCTAAAAAAACGCTAAAAATACAATTTTACGAAGAAATATAACTAAAAATTTAGTACCTGTAGATATGGATTGCAAGAAAGGACTGTTTGTGGCCAACCAGGATGAAGTCACGATTGGAAGGAAATCGGCCTCTCGAAGACTCAGGGAAATCATGTAAGGCACCAAATTGCAGCAAATTTGCCCTCGTTCTTCCACACTGAACAAATTTGTCGCTTCCTTGTGGCACAACAACTTCACGACATGCAATCTAACCTATAAAGAAACGGGTGTAAGTTCACAAAAGTGCATCCTCCGCCAACAACCCCAAAATAACAAGCGTAATACAAATATTCTAATAACGATAATACAGAAAACAAGAGTTCGAACTCTGAATTTTACCTTGATCCAGATCTTCCAAAGGCCTGGTTGGTTCAGCACTTTCAGTAGGCAAGACACGCGACGACGTGGAGGCAAATCGGTGAGTAATCGCTCCCCCAATTTCAAAATGACTTCGGCTACTTCGGGTTCAGCATCTTCAATACGATCTGCCAGCGCTCCTTGCCACACTTGGCCTACTGGACCCTGCGAAAATTTAATTCTTAACGTAAATATCAAGGTAATAGCACGTTTTTTTAAAATTCACTTTCTGCTTTCCCAAGTGTTCGACCAACATCACAGCAGCTTCCAGACGCGTATCTTTGCGGTAATGGTTCAACTTCAAGAAAGTCTCCAAGTTGTCTTGTTCCAGGGCAAACGCATGGAATCCTAGCAAAGACTTCATTTCTTGGCTTAAACTCTTCCAGTTTTCTTTTTTGGCCGCTTCTCCTAATGCTTGGTGCAATGCATGCTCGAAAACGTCGGGGTATTGCCTCTCGAGCTGTTCCAGACGCTTTTTAGCGGGCAGCTTAAACTTTTCGGACGAATTCCCACCCTCCAAGACTTTAAATACCCCTCTGATAAAGCTCCTAGTGAACTTGTGTTTAGAACTGGGATATTTAGGTTCAAATTTAAGGATTTACGTACTGGATAAAAGTCTGGGCGTCTTCAAGAGCCAATCGAAGATCAAACAAGTTGGTTATCAAGTGCTCGAAACGATCTCCGTTTAAATGAAGCACCAAAGTCTCGATCATCGGTCCCAGCAATGGTCCAATGTGATAAGCAGAGGCCAAAGTGGCCAACGAAGGCACAAACGAGCCCAGTTTGACTAAAACTTCCAAGAGTTTTGTGGAAACGCTCGGTAAAGATGCGCTTTGGGTTTCGTACAAAACCAACAGCAAAGTAACGCTTTCTGCCGGTAAAGTTCCATTCTGTATACATTTAGTGAAATAAACAACTTGTAGTTATGGTAAGTTTCGGAACTCTTGTGAAATTTTTCAACGATTCGAATAGCGAATTCAGTTGGTAGGGCCAGTGCGCCACCAGCCAATCGGGACATAAGAAACTGGCACTCAGTGCCAAAAGTGCAGCACCGGGTTGACCAACTGAATTCGCTATAATTTAATGATATAAAAAAGCGGGATTTATACTTGAGCCGTTTGAGTAATCAACTCTTCCAAAACCGCGCGGGTTAACGAGGTTTTGCGCGCCAATTGGGCAACAATCATATAACTTGCCGCCAAGTAGTCCACAACAGTCGAGCGCAATCCTTTAAGCAAAAAAGGCAATAAAGTGGACACATGTTCTTCTCGAATCACTCCTGCATTTTCCAAAGCTCCAATTACTGTTGTGGTATAGAAAGCGATGACGGGATTCAGAGGTGCTTTGCTCTGGCGATGAACCTGCTCAAAAAAAAAAGAGAAAGAGTCATTTTGTTCCACTTTACTTCAAATGAATGGTGAATAATTCTAAGTAACAAAAAGTCAATCAATAACAGCGTCTCTACGCAGAACTTCGAGTTTCTTGCTTAAAAGTCTCTTAGATAAAAATCAATTTTGATCTTATAACTGTGAACGGCGACTTTGAGGGAATTTCACCTTGAGAGCTTTGATAACCAGCTGAGAGACAAAGTTAAGGAAAGCCAAATCTTTGGCTGCATGATTGTAGAGCGTCGTTTTAGGGAGAGGAATTCCGGCCTTTTGTAATGGGAACAGCCAATGCCAAGGGTGAGTGGCCTCGTCGATTTTTACCAGTTGTAAAGCTCTCACAAAGATATTGGTGTCATGGTAAGGCAAAATGCAAGCCAGCCACTCCTTCATATTAAACTGGTGGACGTGGAACCTAAACAAGGAAAAGTTAAAGAGCCGGAATCATAGGAAAATGTTAGGCGACAGCTTAAACGCTTTACCTGCTGACGAGCCATTCTAGAGCTTTGTGAGTAGGTCGTAAAGGGAAGTACGGAGAAGCTAGCGTGAGAAATTTGCCAATCTTGGCATCAAGGTCCTTGTTCGCTGTTGAATTGAGTACTGCGCGCTCAACCGCTTTGGATTCCTCAGAAAAGAGACTTTCCTCGAACTCGTTAAAGCAACTGTTGAGCTCCTTAAGCTCTTCGAAGCCACTCCTGCCTGTAAAAAACAAAACGTTGTATCAAAAGAACAAGTACTGTGAGATTTTAAGCACGAATGAAGCCAAGCAAGCAAAGTACGATAATTTACCAATGGCATAAACGGCATCTCGGGATAACCCACTGGCATCCTTAGGATCAAACAATAACGAAGGTTTGGTTTTGTCCTCGAGCAACAAACTCGTCTGGGCAGTAGTTAATTTCTTTAACTGTCTGGCTAATGACGTCGCCATGTTAGAGATTGGCGGAACTCCTAACAGCAAAGCAGAAGTTGGTTGTTTTCAATTTTGTTCGTAACACGAGGAAGAGCACGCCAAAACACGTGGAGGTTTCGAAGGTATTACAATAAAAGGTGAAATTCTCGGTAGAGGGACTAGGGTTAAAAATAGGATTCCAGATGGCGATATAAGCGCAAAAAATGATTTTTGTTGTTGTTTGTTTTAGAATTTATAACGTTATTATATTAATATTATGTTTTTATACCATACATTTTGTAACGTACATTTTTATTTTGAAATTTAAATGGGTAATTTGATTAATGTATGGTATCTGTATGTATTTGCTTTTGGTTTTGTATTGTATTGTATTGTATTTGGTTTTGTATTTAGGGAAATTTAAAGTAAATAAGATGTGAAAGCATATATTCGTACTTGTTCTTAAGTTGTTATATATGAACTAGCGCACGGTGAAAATGGGACGTTTTGACTCGTACCTGTAAAAAAAGCATAGGTAAAAAGAATACCATATCGAGGGGAGTTCGCGTTTCACAACTCTGCCGCACGAACCTCATTGTTTCGAAAGGCAATAGGCAAGATCGATGTATGCCTTGCACTGAGAATTCCATTCTCACGCGAATAAACCATAATAGTGCATACAGTGGATTAATTACGTTAATTAAATTATTTAAGCGTTATCACAAGCACAACTTCTATTAACAGGACGACAAGTTGGTTTGGTTATGTCTTCCCTGGCTGCTACTGCCAAAGATATAGATAATATCGAGGCAGAATCCGACATTGTGGTTGTTTACCATCATAATGTGGAAGTCGGAGAAGATGGGGCCATCGAAGTCTACGAGAAACTGCCCTCGGTTATAGAACAGGAAATCGACCAACAAATCCAAGAAGCCTTAGCTGAAGATTCCATAGATTTTGATGCTTCTGAAGCTGCGCCTCAACTTCCCGAGTTGGAAACTCTTTTAGTTAAACCTAGGAAAAGGGTATATTAATCCCTTTAAACTATCGATATGAATATTAGAAGCTCATTTTTATAATATTCAGGTTTGTATAGCTAAAAGTCCTAGTAAAGACAGCTCATTGTCTTCTTCTATCAGAGAAGGGGATGAAGACGAAGAATCCCAGACGGATCAGAGCGTCGATGTTTTAGAAGTGCAAGGAATAGATGGAATCGACGGAGGCGAAGAGTCTGACTTTGATCTGATGGCGCTTGCTCTTGGTGCCGCTCATTATACCGAAGAGTTCCTAAAACGAACTTGGGTCAAGATCTCGTGGAGCGTTTCGCATTTCCATGCACTGCCACGTTGGCTCCAGGACAACGATTTCATATTCCATGGTTACCGACCCCCTCTTCCCTCCTTTTGGCAGTGTTTGACCAGCATTTTCAGCATTCATACTGAAACGGGGAATATATGGACTCACATGTTAGGTAGAAAATCAAAATTCCCGTTTCATTTTAAAGACAATAACTTAAAACGTCAGCAATCTAGATTGTCTAAAACCACATCTCGACGCTTTTATTAGGTAATTCTGTATTTTATCGTGTAGGTTGTATCGCATTTTTGGGATGTGCGTTGTTCTTTTTGTCCAGTCCCGAGCCTGAGATTCGCGGCGAAGACAAAATGGTCTTTTCGGCGTTTTTCGTGGGTGCGGTTTTATGTCTTGGATTGTCCACATGTTTTCATACTTTCCTTTGCCATTCCGAGTGGGCTGGGAAACTATTTTCCAAGTAAAGAAACATTTAAATTAAACAGTTGAGGTCTTTTAATCTGCTGTCATTTTAGGCTGGATTATGTGGGAATTGCCATGCTTATCATGGGATCCTTCGTACCTTGGCTTTATTACAGCTTTTATTGCCATCCATTGCCCAGACTAATTTACTTGGTTTGCGTCACCGTGCTAGGGCTTACCTCCATCGTTGTTTCTTTATGGCCCAGATTTGGGGAGCCGAAGCTCCGCCCTCTTCGAGCAGGTTTGTTGCTAAATTAAATTGTACATTTCATTTATTATTATTGTTATTCATAATAATAATATAACTATATAATAATTTGGATCCAATTCAAGATCAAAAAGACAAAAATATACTATTAATATATTAACTTTTTTGTTCACTTTAGGAGTGTTTATGAGTTTTGGCTTAAGTGGAATTGTACCTGCCATTCATTATTCCCTAGCCGCGGGTTGGATGCAAGCGTTGTCACAAGCATCTATGGGATGGCTCATTTTAATGGGTCTTTTGTATGTTTTGGGAACTATGTTTTATGCGCTAAGGGTTCCAGAGCGTTTTTTTCCTGGCAAATTTGATATTTGGGTAAAAAGAAAATAACATATATTTCCCGAATGAAATGCATGCATTAACGTTTTTTTTTTACAGTTTCATAGTCATCAGATCTTTCACGTGTTTGTCGTGGCTGCCGCTTTTGTTCATTATCATGGTATAACGGAAATGGCTATGTATCGTATGATGAACGGCGAATGTTCTTTGGAAGAAAACTTGCCTTGGTCTTGACAAGTTTGGGGTAGTATAATCCATTTGTATAAAACCTACGTATGTACGGTAGTACTTAACCTATCCGAGAACTGTATGCTGTTCAGTTGAACATTACTAAGGAGAAAGAAAACAACAAAAAGAGAAATGAAATGAAAAAGAAAGGTACTGTAAAGTATAAATATATATACAATATAAGCTCACATAAACCTTTGTTTCATTCATTCTTGTATAATATTTTTTACGTCAAATAATATTAAATCAGTTAAATATTTGCCACCCTAGCATCAAGTGTTCTGGATCTTTAAAAAAAAATGGATCTGTGATCAGGCCCGTGCCCAGGAGTTTGGTTTGGGGGGGTGCGGTTAGTATGTGTATCAGTGTTCCGGAACTTCTTTTTTTCCGGAACGTCGTTCTCTATCGTTCTTTGGTCAACTTATGTCGCTCCGTTCCGTTCTATTTTGGCAAAATTTTCAAAAGAACTAGTTCTGAACGGCCGTTCCGCCTCACCTTAAAGATCCGTTCCGTTCCAGATCCGTTCCGCTCAAAGATCCGATAATTTTATGGAAAACAATTTTAAAAATCTAAAAAGTTTCTAAGCGTGGCGTCTAGACGGCCCAAACACTAGATTGCCTAGCCACTAGATGAAGCGGTATGGGAACGGTAAATTTCCCGAAAAAAACGTTCCGTTCCATGCCATTTTTGGTGCAACGCCGTTCCGTTCCGTTGGAGCGGAACGGAAAGGAGCGGAACGGAGCTTCCCGGAAAGTTCCAGAACACTGATGTGTATATCGTTATGGAGAAAAAAAAATCGGGGGGTTGGGTAGTGGGTACGGGGCTGGATCTGGTCAATTTTTTCGGGATATTTACCGGTCCAAAGTCAGACATCTAGTGCCCAGCGTTAGAAACGTTTCTATTCTGTTTCTAACACCGAAGCGCTTCGGCAAAAGTAGTTTACGCGAATTAGCGATAAAAAACGATTTTAAGTTTGTTTGTTTTGTTTTTAGTGACAGTAAAGGAAGTTAGATTCCTCAGAATTGCATCGTTCCATCATTCATTTAGATTTTAATTTCCATTTACTGAACTTTTATCCAGTTATAATCATGAATTTTCGTTCGTGCGTTTTAGCACTACACAAAAAACTCACGTTACAAGCTTAGGAGTGTAGAAAATGTACCCAAACAGACCAAATCACTCTGGAGTGCGGTTTTACTGCTCTTCCCTTATTTTTTTAACCGTTGTTAGCAGCTTAACAACCGAGTGCAATGGCTATAAGCCACAAAATGTGAATCAAGACAAGCTACTAATGGAGCTCTCTATGGTGGACGATCAGTCAGAATATTTAGACCCGTTTGACATGGGATCTTACGATTCTGTGTCCAAACCTATGGAAGAAAGTCAACTTTTACCCGAGTATGTAGATATTGTGCATATCCGTTTTAAGGACATTACAATATTTATAATTAGTGTGTTTCTACTTCCAGGGCAAAAGAAAGCGGAAATCAGCAAGCTTGTGAGCCTTGTGTTGATTTGGAGTCGTTCTTGAAGCCCAAATTGGATTCATGTGAGAAAGAAGTTAAACGATGTCATCGTACCCTGAGTCTCAAACAATCGCTGTTGGCTGAACAGAACGAATCGCCTCTTATTAAGCATCTTATACTTGCTCTTTATAAACAACTGGGTTTGGAAGTAAAATTCTAAGTTATAAAAGAAAACTCCAATAAATGTTTTAATATTTGTTTTTTATTTTTCTGGCTTTATTAGCAAGTAGAGATTCTAGAAAATGAGGCGTTATACATTCGTATGAAAGCAAAAGTGACAGCTCATGGGAAATCTGTTTTAAAAGAGTACATTTCTTCCAAGAAACCGTCTGCAGGGCTTCTAACCAATGTAGAACAAGTTCTGCAAGAATTGTGGCAACTCCGGGAGGATTCTTACAGCCAACATTGGCTCGATTATTACTTAGAGATTGCCAAAAACGCCATCTACGCAATTAATACTACTTTCGGCTTAGAGGTGCATAGTACAAATTTATTTACATGAAAATTAAATTTATTTTAATGAAAATTTTGTTTTTAAACGCAGTTTTTGGTACCTGTCATGTGTTTTTTACCAATACTTTTGGGTGCATGGCTGGCGTACCAGAATCCATCCCCTATTAGAGTAACGTTTGTGTGTGCGGACTTCATCTTCTGTATTTCGTGGTATTGGCATTGGCAGCACATGATCCGAGTAATTATAAATATATATTGTATATATGTTTTTTTACTTAGTGTAACGAAACTACAATTTTGGTCAATAGACAGTCGTAGCGAAAAGACAAGCTGACCTTTTGCTACATTCAGATTTACCTGATGAATGCAGAACGAGACCTGTGGGGTTATCTGCTTTCTGGACGTTCACTCGGAATCTTGTTATTGGTAAGTTTGGAAGAATTAACGTTTCTTAAAACATTTCTTAAGACTACAAGTGTAACTACAAGATATTATTATTATATATTTTTTATTAGAAGATCCTTGTCAAAAATATCAGCAACTTCTGTCAGTTCACCCGATCTTGGAAGTATCGCCTACGTTGGCGTTGTCAGAAACCATTTCTAGATTTATCTTGCATCCCTTGGGATTCTTTGGACATCAAGTCAGCGTATTCTTCGGTGCTATATTAAGTAAGAAATTACGTATGATGTAAGTTTCTGCGAAATCCGCTTTCTGATAACTCCGCTGAATCTAAAAGAAAGAACTATTTTAAAAACATGTTTTTTTCTTAGTAAATTTTATATTTTATATGTTTTAAGATGAGATTAGTGTTGTTTGAAGGCGAATTTTTTTTTATTAACATTTTCTCCTTGTTTATTTTTCAAGAAAATTTGTCCTTCCAACATGGCATCATTGTGTTGGTAGTGGTAGTATTTCTGAGCGTCGTGCTACTATTGGTGTTGAGTGGTTACGGGTGGGACTTCCCATTTTGGATGGGCGGCATTAGACCAAGCACCCGATTTCAAACGGCACCTTTAGGCCAGACAGCGGACGGGGAAATTCTTCAACAAAGCGTAAGAAATTATCTTCCCGGCCTTAAGAACTTACAAACTTGTAATGCATTGATGGACTGTTCATATATTTATTTTTATCACAAAATTTTGTTTGAAGAATAACTGACCTAAAAGTATAAACCGAATTCCGTATTTTCTTCTTCAACGCGCGGATAAGTAAGCATGTCTATGAAGCTTGGGGTGCAACCGGATTGAACTCAGGTCCAAAGACTGAAGTCCGGAGATTCACGCTTAAATCCGCGTATTTGAGAAGGAAAGTGTATATTTTGAAAAGTTTAAGCAAATCAGTTGAGGTTTGTCACGTTGCTTTTAGGAAAAATAGCTCGAACTGATCTCAAGTCTTGGTACTACTAAGCCAGGGGTGTCCAACCTTTTTTTCGATTCGGCAACGTGTTGGCGAATCGGGGTGCCAATTCGCCAACACTTAAAAATGCCCTCTGAATTCGCCAACACACTATAATTCGCCAAAATCGTTACAACGCAAAACTTAGAATGTTTCTACCATTAAAAACTTTTATTTCAGTGCTGCAGCCCAAGGAACAAGTTGAGAGTGCTAAAAAGATATTCATCGTTTGAATTTACGAAATTAAGATCTTTTTTGAATTTTTTGGAAGAGCCGATTCGCCAACATTTTTCGTCAATTCGCCAACGTTGGCGAATTGAAGATAGGGTTGGACTACGCTCTAATGGACTACTGTACTAAGCTCTAATTGGATTACGCATCAATTCATGTTCAGCCACGTTAGCTTTGGTTTGATCAGTGGCAAGCACATGAGGCATTAAGGCCGGCCAGATACACGCTATTAGTCAGACATTTATAAATGATCATGTTTTATGGATAGGTGGCCTTACTGAAGGAAGTGATAAAAATTCAGGAGCGTCAAACTCTCGTCCAGTCTTTGGCGCATCAAGGCTCAAGAGTGCAAGAAATCCAACAGATTCGTCAAACCACGACCGCAGTTACATCCGAATTGATTTGTCTCGACGAGGTTCCGCAATACGCCATTGCTAGTACTTCAACACCTCCTAATTCTCCCAGGAGCTCTTCTGAGGCTTCCTTGAGAGATAAAGAAGAAGTAGAAGAAGAAAAAGCTGAAATTGAAGCCGAAGTTGAAGCTGTAGGAAGCACTCAAATCCCATTTCATGATAAGGGGGAGCCTCACTCTCCGCTACCATAATTTTGATTGCCATTTCTGTTACTCATGAATCAGGGACTTTCGAGGTTCTTCCTTGTCATTTTGGGAAAGCTTCTCAAGCCACGTAAACTACTGTCGGTCAATTAACAAGGCATTAATTAAGGGGAGAGAAGTGTCCCTTGTAAAAGTGTGTACAAATTTGTTTCTTTCTGGGGGAAAGTATATACAATATACCGTCGAAGGAAAACTGGTGTGTACAATTCTGGAAAAATACTTGGGAGACCTTTCCTCAACCAACTGGAAGTCAAGTACTCTTGATAGCAAAGTCAAGTAGTTTTACGGGCCTGAGGGGTTTCCTTTTTTAAAAGACCTCTTCAGTTTCCCCTTTGTTGACCTACGTGCCTTTTTGTGGTTCTTGTAGTGGGAAAACTTGTGCGACGGGCATGTCATTTTCTTACCTTATGAACAAATCCTAAGCTGTGCTTTGGAAAGGAGCCATATAACAGACAGGGACTCCAAGAGACAAATATGACACCTATTTTCAAGACTCAATGAAAAAGTAGGCAAATACAAATGATTTTGAAATACAGGGCATAGTGGTGCCTCGCGCAACGAACGTTCCGCATTACGAACGCGCACGCGAGCGTGAAATGTTCCGCATAACGAACGCGGTCCCGCATTACGAGCCGCACGCGCGCTCTATTGTGTTTTCTTATTTTAAATTTGTGGAAAGTTCGGTGCTTTTTTAATGTTCTCAAAATGGCACCTAAAAAGACCGTTAGTGGGAAGTGTAGAAAAGTACTTACTATTGAAATGAAGCAATAAATCACAGACAAAAAGACCCAGGGGCTCTGGATACTCATGCTGATGCGGATGCTGGAAGATGTGGATGCTGTGGATGATCTTGCTGCTCAAGTCAACCGTAGGAACCGTTTTAGCCAATAGAGAATCAATCGTGAAAGCTAAGGTGGCCAAGTGAGTCTCCGTAGTTTGTTCACAGGCGGTGCACAGAAAATCAAGTAGTGATAAATGGAGAGGTTGCTGTTAGTTTGGATTAATGAAAGGACATCTAACCGCGCAAGAAATAATTTGTGAGAAGGATATAGGGTCATCTATGAAGAGCTTAAAAGATCCACTCCGGGAACAAGCTTTTGAACAAGACGAAGAACATTTCAAAGCCAGTAGAGAATGGTTTCGTAGGTTTTTGGCATCCACCGTGTCCTAATGTAAAATTACGATTTTTCGCTATTTTGAACCAGCCTCGCGTACAATTTTGATCCGTTCCCGCGCGAATGGATCAAAACGGTAACATATGGGAAACTGCGTCCCACATAACGAACGCTGTCCTGAACGGATTGGGTTCGTTATGCGAGACATCACTGGTATCTATGTCAAAATAAGTCGGAAATCTGTTAAGTATAGTATCTTAGAATTAATTGTGGTATTTTCCTAGAATTACTGAAAGCTGTAACACATTGCTTATTTCGGTACAAGAAATTCTTGGACAAGTGTGTCATTCAAAATGGCAACACTTTTAATACTGTAATAATACTATAATAATACTACTAATAATAATTGAGAAATTTCGTAGAAATTTTGTATCGTAGAAATTTCATTATAGAAAATTA
Source organism: Lepidurus arcticus (assembly GCA_003724045.1). Taxonomy (NCBI): domain Eukaryota; kingdom Metazoa; phylum Arthropoda; class Branchiopoda; order Notostraca; family Triopsidae; genus Lepidurus; species Lepidurus arcticus. The sequence goes on from RJJA01000155.1 coordinate 42,158, forward strand.
ATTGTAGTGAAAGACAGCGGTAGACGATAAAACATCCATTGGTATATAGAAATCGTTCACTTTTAAAATGACACTCAATTCATTGTAGATTAGGGGCCGTTGAGCAAAAGATGACGCGAGATGAGCAGATGACGAGAGGGTGGGAGGGGTTGGTAAGAAAGTGATGCCATCCTGTAACTCTAAATTAAACTTGTGATTGTTTGCAAACCATGCTTGCGTGAATGCAAAAGCAAAATATTTCCTCCCAAAAAATGATTTTTTTAATCTATGAAAGGGGTCAACCAGGTATTGGCGCCATTTTAGAAGGTGGGGTCTGGGGTGACACCAAAACTGGCGGTTGATGACGGACGGGAGGGGGTTTTAAAACATCACGATTTTTGGGTGGCGCCATTCGTGGGCGGCCCCGAAGCTATAGTAAAAGAGTAACGACATACACTAAGAAAATAGTCAATAATGTGGTTAAAAGAATAAGGGTATAATATCAAGAATTATAATAACAAAACTTATTTCTAGTTAGAAAAATCACTAAATTCTCCAAACGAGGGAGACATTGTAGATCGTTTGTTTTTTCTCCCTTTCCTGCTTAACATACCTCCAAACAGGCTGAATCATTGCGATGAAAAAATGTATTCCCCTTAGAAGCGAAAAAAAGTTCTGATGCTCGCAAAAAAGGAGATAAAAAACATTAATCACAGCTTCCCAAGCTTCTTGAAAAAAAACTGCACAGGAAGTTGAAACTCGCCAGTTTTTCTCAACACTTTCTGGAGTATAGTTTTCTTCGAGAGGAACTCCTTCATCCAACAACAAAATTAGACGAAAAAGTAAATCACCTATTCCAAACAACCGAGACAGTTTCTTGTATAGTTTGATCTTTGGGGTTGGATTTATTTCTGTGTGGTGAGTTGATAAGAGGTTGCCATAGAAACTCGATATAATGGATTGTTGTTTTTACATCCCAGAGAATCCCTCTTTCTTTTATTTTTACTTCCCTTTCACTCGGGAACCATATCAGTCTTATTAGTCCTCCCTCCGAAAACATTCATACTCGTCTTCAGCCAAACCCTGGGTTAATTTATGAATTCCCCCTTTCTTTATAAGCATTTGTCTATACGGGGATGCATAGCGGAACTTTAGCATCGATCACTCCTTTGTCCGAATCTTTCGTGTCAGTGTCCAGTTCCATCACGCGTGATTACATAGCAAAAGCATGACATAGCAACGCAAACCTTCCAAACCTCCACCCTCTGGAAGAAATCCGGACGCGATAGACAAAGAAACCAAAAAGTGGCAATCGGAGTCCAGGTTCTTTAGATTTTCTCTCTGTAACTTACGCTGTGGGCAATTCGAGCACTACCTGTGGCTGCACAACTAAAAACTGGTGTGCAATAGATTAGGCCTACTTGAGCGCAAAAATATCATATTGATTAAAAACTTACAAAGATAAGGAGTCCAGTGGTCTGTGGGGTTCTTGGCTCCCATTTTAGCTTAATGGGAAATGTAAGAGATCAGGCAAATACTGCATGCTTTATAAAGCAACCCCCCAATCCTAAATAATTCCTTTCTTGTGAGGCTCATTAATGGGAGCGACTCGCGTCCTCCTTATTTCTTCCCGGTGGTTCCCTCACTTTGATCGTGGAGCATCGTGAATGATTGTTGTATGTAAGGGGAGAAGAAAACAGAGGGCAAGCAGATTAGTTTTGCTATAGTATTTTAGAACAGTATTTTGTGACACGAGGCGGTGTCCATTGTCACCTGAAATCATTTGTTTGACTCAAATTTCTGACGCGTTTTCTGGCGCCCAAACTCCTTGCATAACATCGATTTATTCTTCCTATTTTCTTAGCGCTCCTGGAGGATTTTTTGGGAGGGCTGCGCTTCCATTAAGCTTTATTTGCCCATCTCTAAAGCTTTTGGTTGCACGTATTCAGTTATTCGTGTGAATGCTTGTGTGGGTATGGTCAGTCGCGAGTTTGGTCGCTTAAACCCTCTACCTTTTTCTCTCGCTGTCTCTTTTTTAACACTGGCGAGTATTGTATCATCGACAGGCAGAGTCCAGCTGGTGTCCTCAGCTTCTTTATCCCCTTAATATCTACGATATGACAGTCGGCAACACAAGAGTGTATGCAACATTTCCAAGCCATGGGAAAAACACCCGTCCTAGGCGGAGGATTTGTCCGCTAAAGTGAAGCAGGGAAGCGCAAGCGCTTGGCGATGTCCACACTTTTCTACCAACTGACACACGTTCCTGCAGTATAGTAGCAGTGGGGATGTTTTAGTTCGAGCTTGGCCTGAGCTGGTTCTGGTTGTTTGTAGTGGTTCGAGTGGTTTGGAAAGGAGGAGGACACTTGGGGAGTGGCGTTTGGCTCTTTTTTCCTGGAAAAAAATCTAACACATTTCATACAAAGTAGTTCTTTTGGTTTTCGTGCGTTAACGTGGTACAATAACTATCACAATCATGGACTGCTGGTTGGCAATATGTACGTCATCTTTCCGGTAGAGGAAGTGCTTCACTCGGCCACAGCACTATCGCCTGCGACCAGCACTCCGGTCACAGGATTGCGTAGACCAGTCAACTTCAACGCTCATTCCTGGGCAGTGCCACCGTCCCAGCAACAACAGCCGTTGCAGACCTACTCACTTGGCCCCAACTCAGCAGTGCCTAGCTGGTCCCATCAAACACAACAACCAGTCGACCGAACAACGCAAAGGAGTAGCAGCAGTGGAGCATCATCATTACTCGTCCATCGGGGTGGGTACACCAGTGCACCCGTCACTCCAGGTCAGGAGAACCGTACGTGGCTACAAACCTTAGGCTCTTTATCGCTCCGGAAATCCCCTTCGGCTGTCAATTTCTCTGCGTCCATCAGTGCCTCGCCTGGAGCCCTAACTGTAAGTCAGCAAGCCTTGGGTCCAGGCCGGAATCCTTGGCCCAGTAACGTCGGGAGCAGTACTAGTAGTAGTAGTTTTCATCATAATCAAGCCCCCCAACACAACAAGGCCGCACGGAGCCATACGTGGCTTTCCTTAAATTGCCGCGGCTGCAACGAGAAGCAAAACACCAGCAACAGGATGAGCGAGCCTTCTTTAAAAGATGTGGTGCATCCTTCACATTCGGAGCCGCTGAAAACCCATTCCGCCGTCACCATCAAGCTCCTCAAGACGGGTAAGATTTTTTTCCCTTTTATATTTGTTTACATGCCAAGAGGATGACGATGATGGCGATGGTGTTATAATATTGAAAGATTTTCTCGGGGGTTACCAAAAAGCAAATAAGGGATTTAATTTTGGAAGAAGATGAAGGGAATCCATTTTTTCCAAGCGTTGCGTTTCAAAAAGCAACAGGGAGGAATGAACCCGACGACACACAGCAGACTTTCCAAGAAGAGAGCGGGTTATTTTTAAGGCTGGGTGGGGTGGGGGAACATTCGTGACTTCTCGCTTCAGGCTAAAATTAGGGTGGATTTTGGGAGATTTATAGTGGATCGAACGCACGTGCCTTTAATTTTTTTCCTAAAATTTGTGGGGAATAAATAGGGGATTTCTCTAGAGGCCACATCGATTCATCCAAGACCTGCTCGAGACCGTCACTCTAAGCTAATTTAATCAATAATAAATGTAATTGATTAAATTAATGGAAGTTATTTAAATTTTTTAATACAGTTTGTGTAGCGCCTAATTATAATAAATGATCTCTATTTCAGTATAGATTTTATAATTTTACAAGCTTCGGTAGTAAGTTGCTTCCGAATGTTGTATTTGCATTTTGAATTCTAAAGTTTTCATTTTAAATTCATTTTGGTATTGTACATTTTAGAATAGTTATTTCTATTTAATTCTAGGATTTGTAATATTATTCATACGATAAGGAGAAAGTTTGAAAGTGTTTTTGTTTAATTTTAATGCTCCCGAATATCTTAGCTGGTTACATCCCAGTTTCCGCAAGGTGGCTCTCCTGTACTTGGGTTTATGTGAACGCACGTTTCTTCTGCGCATAAAATGGCGACACGATAACTTGATAGCCACTGATCCAATCTGCGTGTTATTTTCTTTTTTTAAACATACAAAAACCTAGTAACGTAATATAAGGAGAATATGACAGTTTCAAAGTTGGCGATTTTGCTTTTTTCCCTTAGGTAGAAAATTGATTTGCGTTTTACAAATTAATGAATTAGAAAACTAGAAAAGTGAAACTAAAACTGCCATCCCTCTCTTTATTAGCTACATTACTGTCAAGAGATTTCGTGAAAATCTTCTATACCTTCTGCGTAATTGTAGTTCTGCTTTCTCATGCTATCGTGCCAAAACTAACGGGGCTAAACTGGTACGGGGGCTTTAAAACGATCACTTTTCAAGGTTTTCTGTTTGTTGTGCTATTTCTACGCGAAAAGGCGAAAAAAAGAACAAGTACTATGCGTTGTTGAACTTTCCGAGACAGTTGGTGAGCTTGAGCTTGGCATTGAAAGACAGTGTTGCTCATGGGGTGGGTGTCGTGAGGAGTAACGCATCTTGACCATTTTCTTTTTTCTTTTTGGAGGGGGTGTGAATTTGTAGGGGTTGGTGGGGACTCCTCTTGGGCCTGGGGGAGGATGGGGGTATCTCACTGTTGAGAGATACGTATTTTCTATGCCAAGCTTAGGACAGCGAGAAATATATCGTTGATCTTTCTTCTCCCAAGATATTTTTTCTGTGACATGTCCCATGGTTTCGTATTGACTCTCATCCGACGCGGGGAAAAATATATTGTAACTATTTATAGTTACTTCTTTAAAGCTACATTGGGAACGCGGCTTGTATAGCTTGTACTTAGGTAAACTTCTAATTTCCATCCAGACATGGAGATATATAAATAGCCGAGTGGGTGTGTATATGGATGGGCCCAGACCTTCCTGAGTTTTTTTATTGGAAATAAATTATATTTTTTATTGGAAAGAAAGCGTCAGCTTTCTTCCCAATCAGTTGAAAGTATATTACATCCGAGAAGCTTTCTCACCCGAACGAAAAGAGCCAGACTTTTTCTCCATGTTTGACGGACATAAATTCCCCTTTAGACCAGCGCTAGTTCTTCCTAAACTTGTAAGTTCTAAGCCAGAGAAAAATAAGATCAAGACGTTTTTAAGTCAAGCTTCGTCCCTTGTACAAGATACTCGGTTACTTTTGAATCAGAATTTGTAGTTTTGAAAAGAAAAAGAAAAACAACATAATCCAATCAAGACAAGGATAGTAAAGTTCCTTTAAAGAAATATTTTGAAATTAGGGCAGCGACATAGCCTTATTTCATTATGCCATTTAGTGTAAACGAATTTTCCGTAAATTAACTTTATAGTTATGTGAGTACGTCTTTTAAATCTTCTAATTGCTATGTTATTAATTTCTACAGGTAATAATTTGTAATTGTACTTGTGATTTAAAGAGGTCTTCTTTTCTAGCAAGGTACTGTATATTACCAAGGTACTTATCCTACTGCTGCTGAAGGGAGCGACTGCCAGATCACGTCGATTCATTCAGAGCTCATTTGAATGAATCGATAGTTCTAAGGTTTTCTGGAACTAAATTCTCGCTTGGCTTTGTTTTGACATGACAATTAATTCCGTTTCCGTCTCGTGGAATCAGAAAATTTAGCTTCTAGCAATTTAGCTTTATACTTGTAATAGCTAAAGCGTTACTTGATGACCCGTCGGTCGTAAAAGGGCGTAAAAAGCCGCGTTAATTAGTCCTGGTCTGGCAGTGCAGCTTTGTAACCCCTTTTTTCGCTCAAAAGCCGATCCCATAATAAAATAACGTGTGTTTGTGCTTTGTTCTGGCACCTGCCGAAAGTAATAAGTACTGTATATAGCAGCAGCCCACCACTACATAAACCATTTTGCCGGGTTTTAATATTTCTTCGGAAACAAAAATTCCGAACGCCGGCGGTAGCTGTAATGATTATCACTGTTAGGTGCTTAAGAAGAAAGAAAAACTGGATTCTCGTACGAACGACGTACGTATGTTCGCGTATTAAATTGAACAGTAACTCTGTTATCACGACGTATTTTTGATTAATTAGGTTTTTTGCCTACGGCTGTTAGCACGGATTCCTTTTAACACGAAAAAATATTCCGGTCCCGTCGACTGCGGTTTTCACTGATGTAGTTACGATTCCAAGGACATCGACACTTTAGAGTTTCCCGGCAAGTGGTTTTATACGCCTGTCTAAAAAAAGCTGGTATAATTTAACAAGCCCATAATCACACCGGCCCACGGGCTTCAGTTGTAATCAGGAACTTACGCAAGCCAGACGCAAGGATATCATAAAGTGTAGCGAGAGCTGTAACTTTCAATTTAGCCAATGAGTTTCTGAAACATCCTCGCGTTGAACTTAGCAAGAATTATAATTAATGAGGTCGATCTAGCTCTTCACATTGGCCCCTCCCGTTGGTTACCCTTGACTACCGGGGTACCAGGAGCAGTACCAGTACCCCACCCTTGCGTTACCGCTCGCTGTCTTCCCCTCTCGTTAAAATAGATTGATTCGTCAAGTAGATACACGTGGCGAGTACCAAGTCTTCAGGATCGTCTTCACGCGAAAGTTTCAAGGTTCCTTTCCCTCTATTATATTAAAAAGAAAAAAAAGCTGGAGGACAGGGACCAAGTACCGGCACTTAGTAGCATTCCCAGTACGTTTTAAGGAATTTTCGCTGGAAAGCTTTAGTAAGATGCAGGATGCAAACTCGTGATGCATGACAAAGAAGTGACATTTGAATTTGAGCTTTTCTCTCCTGACATTTCCCAGGGAGAACGAATGTTTTTTTAAGAAAAAAGGATCAAAATAGTGTGTTCACGGCGTACGCTTTCAAGCGCTACTAGCCTATACGGGAATGCTAGTCTAACTACAGTTCTTATATCTTCATACAGTATGCGTTGGGTAGGAAATGAATGTAAATGTTAATGCACGAAGGTCTCCCTCGAGACACGCACATACAACACAACACACAAGTACTCTCTCCCTTTGCCTCTCCGAAGAAGATCGATAACGAGTCAGAAGAGAAAACCTAATTGGAGACACAGAGCAGGCAGACACCCCCACAAGTACCACCCCCCAGTACACAAGTACCACCCCCCAGTAGTATACCGTATATGCAATAGCAACAAAATGTTCGAGCTTCAGCCACATGTTCCCCTTTTTGCTTCAATACTTCCACCAAAACTAATTTGGACTCAGTCAAGAAAATTTTACCAAGTGAAACGTATGCTTTCTGGATCCGTTTATTAAAGGGCTGATGAAAGTCTCTCTTTTTGTAGCCCGCCTTTTTTGTTAAGTTTCTTGGCAAATCCCTTGATTGAAACTTGGGAATTAAAACCGTTGCGAGCTTGCTGGTATGCCAAATGTTGCCTCATAAAACCAACTACCGACGCTTTTCTTTTGGGGGCTTGAGTTCACGAGTGTTGGAACCGAATCCGTTTAACAGCCCGGCAAGATGCCAACGCATATCGTAAGAAAGTTGTCGGTTCTAGTCTAATGGATGTCCTAGTTCCGAATCTCTTTTCCGTTTTGCGCTACGACGAATATTAACGGAGCTGTTCACAATTGCCCCATCCTCGCCCGCGGCCAGCGGTGAGGCGCGCCCCCCACGGGGCTGTACGAGGAGGGAACAGCTTCAGCCGCCGAAGAAGCAACGAGGCGGCCCCCGCCGCGGGCGCTCCATACCAAGCGCATAAACTTCAAACAGTCATAATTCTTGAAGGGAAAGAGCTATCGATACCGTTCTTGGTATGTAGACTCTATTCATCATCCCTACTAATACCTTCACCCCGTCGGTCCCAAAGCTCGCTTCCAATTGGTTTAAGGATAAAGAAGGGATTCTTCCCGTGGACCGGGATATTGTATGAATGGATCCACCGAAATGAATTTACCCACAAGACAGGGCATTATTTAAAAGACATACTGTTTCCTTTCAAACGAAGAACCATGGTGGCGGACTGACGCTAAAAGGGAAGACAGTTGCCTTTGACCAGGATAAAGACAGAGGGAGGGGACATGGTTCTGTCGTCAGTCTTGTTATCCCCCCGGCATAGAACAGAAAATAACAAGAGTCCAGATTAAGTATGACCCTAAGCCCTTCCACCTTTCAACGGTTCATTGGTCCCTATCTCTCGGCCTAAAAGTATACTAGACATACTGCATACTCTACTTTCGGACCAAGAAGTTGGTCAACATTCAGTCCAAGCAAGCGTAACCGAACGAGACCCCAGTCGTAACCTTTTTTCCCTACCTGCCGGTAGCCATGGCAACCCTTAGCTTAAAGGGGACCGGTGCGAAAGGGGCAAGTCTGGCTTTGAAAACGCTCTGTCAGAACAAACGCACGAAAAGCAGGAAGAAAAGAGCAAACGAGGGAGGGAGAGACGGGCATGGTCAGGTCACGGAAATCGATACGTACAAGAAGTACACTCTCGGCTCGGTAAGCCCAGGTGTGCCAAACGGTGACGGGCTGGCAACGGCAGCTATGACTGCCTGCCAGGGCTTGTTTGGTGGATCTTTTTTTTTTCTTGGGAGAGGGAGTGGGGAGCAGGGAAGAAATCTTGTGAAGGTTCCATACCGGATGCAACTTCCTTACCACCAAAAGTGAAGAGAAGAAAAATGACAACGTCTCTTCCCTTTTCCTTGAATAGAGAGACAGACAGAGCGAGAGAGAGAAAAGAACATAATAGAATGTTGCCCACAAAGCTAACATTCTGAGATGGATCTTTTACCAACACGATTGGGCAGATCACACAAGACATTTTCCCTTTTCTATGTATGTATTGGAATTGGAAGTTTGGCAAACCCGGAATCCAATTTGCTCTCGCATTGTCTATCCATCCATGGGCGAACACATTTGGGTAGCTAAGCTTAGCTTAGAATGTTTGCTCTCCTGACCTTTTGAAATCGATTTTCTCCTGCTTAATTTAACTCGATTGCCAAAGGATGGTGGATTGCCTTTGGTGCACTTTAGGGTAGGTCTTCCGGTGGCCAAAGATGGGGAGGTTGAGATAACTTTTTTTTCATTTATTTTTGTTTTGTTGTCGTTGTAATTTATTTGTTCTTAAAGGTTAGACAAGTTTGCCTTCGAGTCATGTTTCTTTGGGATTTCAGGAGTAAGACAAAGGGGAATATGTTGCCATTGCGTTTTTTATGCGGGTATTGACGAAACCGTAAAATGCAGGGCGATTAGGTTTTCTAGCAACATCAGAAGTGCTGTAGGAGCGGGGTTGTAAAAAGCTTACGAGATGGGTTCGGGGCACGGAGACACGTTACCCTTAAAGCCTTTGGCAAGTGAAATAAGACAGGCAACGATGCCGGGGAAGACGGTTTCGGGTTGCATGGTAAGCTGGTATAGATCCACGTTTGGGTAGTATACAACGACAAGTCGGACTATACAAACAAAAGGTCTTGTAAATATTTGGTGTTGAATGCTTGCCACCGGGTTTTGCGAAACGGAATAATCTCCAAAGAATGATGTTTCACAGTGGCGGAATTTACGCAACAGCTGTCACAAATCCAAGAGCAACACGCGGACCATCTGCAACAGCTGGTGGAAACTTTCCGAAAACGTAATGCGGAACTCCGTAAAGAAAGGTAGGAAAAAACCCTCCTCTCCTTCGTAAATCTCCCTTTGATGTATTTTTTTTTGGAAACTGAGCAGGATCCAAGGCGCTTGGAAGGTATTGGATTCTGTTTCATCCGGCGAGTTTAGTTATGTTTCACACTTGTAGTCTTCTGTAAATAATTCCAAAGTAGTAAAAGTCTCAGCGCCAAAGATGTTGTTTAACGGTGTCGGTGACGCTGCAAGTCAAACTCATCGGCTGCCACTGCCTCTAGCGGGGGTACGGGATATGTCGTCAGCTAGAACGTTCGTTTCTGGAGTTATCGCTTGACTTTCTATCATTATAGTTCTACAATGAGTCTTTCAAGTTAGTGCTTCCGTGGCGTACTCTACCAGACAAGACAAGACAATGAGTCTTTTGTATTTATAGTTTTAGTAAATAATTTTGGTGTAGTGTTTAATGTTAAGTGTTGAATTTTCCCAGGCCTGGCGGCCCGAGTACGCTGTTTCAATCTTGGGAGACATTTTTACAAGAAGTGGAAGTGGATTCCGCCGTGGCAGGAGAAGTAGCGACAGCTCTGGGGCGTCAAGTAGGACGACCCTTATTGGAAGGCACTTTTCATCGCAAATTGCAAGCCAGGAAATGTTTCCTCCAGCGAGAGTCCTTGGAAAACCAGCTTGATAAGGCCAGTGATCAATTAAAACAAGTATGTCCGCTATTTCCTTCCACAAACATTTCCTTTTCATAAGTTAAACCACATACAACAGTACTGACATTAGTATACACTTAAGGCTCCCGAACAGCTAAGCACGCCTAGTTATGGCGTGATTGAATGGGAAACCCGCCAAAACCCTCTTACATACAAGTTATAAAATATTTCTGCAAAAGCCCGTGCAGTAATGCATCTAATATAAATAAGGAGTTCAAGGCAGTTTCGTATTTCTTATTTTTGCCTTAAATAATTGGAAAAATTTATAAAACTAAACGTTTCTTACCATTTGTTTATCTAATAGAAGCCCTAAAGTAAAAGTTTGAATTGCCTAGCTCTCATAATTTTGAAGCTTCATGGACGTCTCTTAAGAGTATTTAAAAGCTTAAGATATTTTGGATGATAGAAATATCTACTTATAGGAAGCCGCACATTTCTGTCAATCGGACAGCCAATCGGACCACATTTTGTATATTTGGTTCGACAGTCTTTCAGTAATTCTAATTCTATATATTCTAATTCTTGGTGCTATAGTCTTTCAGTAATTACGAAGCAACATACCAAGCCCATCTATCGTCACCCAATACGATGACACTAGCATCCTACCTGGAAGCACATAATGAGCACGTCCAGCAGCTCCGTGCCACTAACGCCATGACGGAGAGCTACTATAGTACCGTGCTTCCTCAAGTCCTTCAAGTATGTGCGATTTGATAAAGAACCAGGGCAAAAACTAAGGCAAAGAATTTGGCGGTCTGTAATGGTGTTATAGGAATTAGAAGACATCTACACAGATCTGAGCAAAATCATAGCCGATTCCATAGGCCAAGCAACCGACATAATCGCGACCAGAGTAAGTCCTAAGAGGATTACCTTTCTCATTTTTTTCGGCTTCGTCGTATTTCTCCCGAGAGCAGATTCCTCAACAAGTTGTGTGCGATTTTCTTTTTAGGCTGGCGAGCGGAGCAAACGTTACGAAGCCTTAGCGCTCCAGTGCAGAAATGTAGCGCCCAGTTCAGATATCGCGTCTTTGGTCAGGGGATTAGGATCCTTAGGACCTTCTCCTTTCCAGAAAATTCCTTTCACAGCTCCAAGACCACCAGCTCACCTTGATAATCACACCCAAGTAAGTTTTACAACGCTAGAAGTGAGAACGTAAAAAAGTTAAGCTCACACGAAGTCCTACAATTTTTAAGTACGAAATTTTAAAAGAAAATAGGATAGCTTGGTTTGATGACGTAGTTGGCGTGACTGAGTTTTAGTTGACATCGATTTCTGAGGCGAAGTTTACATCTATATAATTAATGTTATATCATTATATTGTTGTACGTAAGATATTGTTGTGTTCTCTGGTCTTTCTTTCACCATTTAGTGAGCAGGTTCGAATAACGTAGTAAGCATCCTAATATGCTTTTACAAGCCACACCTTGTAACGGCGTCTACGTCACAACCCAAAATTTGCAACTCAATAACTCTTAAACGGTTCTTCACCTAATTTTGAAATTAATCTATTATATTTAGAATAGTGTCAACTACATGAATCAATCAAAACATGACACATTGATTTTGATGGTAGTGTTTCCCCCTGGCAAAAGATGAATGAATTTGCTCATGGGTTTTGACTTGGAGGATCTAAACGAGTGAAAAGAAATGTGGTGCCAGACTCATCTGTTTCAATATAATAATTTAATCGAGTGACAAGTTAAAAAGGCGCGGATTCTTTGTAGGCGTTGGCTCCCACTTTGAAAGATGAAATGGTATTTGAACGTTTGGCTGGTCTTTCGTTAAGGAGTCGCCATGAAACATTGCGCCGCGAGATGGCGGATAGCGAAGCCCAAATTCGTCAGTTGCAAGACGCTCTAGATACATTGCTCCGGATACAGCAGCGGTAGGAAGTTCAGGATCTTTTCTCTCTCTCTGTTTCTCACTTTCCTTAATTACGTTGGTATACATATATTTTTATACTGTATTACGCTGCATTTATGGCCATGAATTTGGGACTTAGGAGCCTGGATGCCAATGTTTACAACAAAGCTAATGAGCTCCAAGAAGATATTTGCTTGAAGCGAGCAGAAATGCGTCAATCTATGCTCAATTTGGCTGCAACTCGAGCTCAGGTAAAAGTTGTAAATATCCCCTCCTTCAGGTTCTGAAACCCTGAATCCTTACCTGAAGGGAACAAAAACGGAGAAGAACCCTAGCTCATCACAGCTGACTTGTTTTTTTTTTGGTAACGCTATAGAAAGAACTATTTGCCACAAGAACAGACCTGGTACCCGAAATGAAGGAAAAAGATCGGGAGCGGAAATTCTCGTCCAGTACTGCGACCGCTACTTCCATGAAGACCAAATGGATGAAGGCTCTCAAAGGTTTACGATCGAGCAGCAGTCCCGCTCCGGCGGCTTCCGCATCGTCCACTAGTGGAGGCGGGAATGCCTCTTTAGGGTCGTCGGCCAATACTCCCGGAAGCACTACTGCTGGTAGTAATTTCCGCGAATCTGAAAAGTAACTATTACTTTCTCTTGGTTCTTTTCTATCTTTTACTACGTTTGGGCCAAACAGCATGAGTGAAACAGTAAACAAACTTGAAAACGGCTTTGCTATCTTAATTAATGTTTTTTTTTGTTCCCAAACGTTCAAAACTTTCTTCTTTGTGGCTGTCTTTCTCTACTTTAGTTTTTAATGATTTTTCTTTAGTAACCAAAACAGCAAATATAGGATATTTTTGCTGCCTTAAAGTGTTATGACCGTGTTATGTATTAGGGACAAGGGCTTGCGTCTATACCAGACCGTTATCTCCGTCATGGCAAACAGGTATAAAACCATAACTCAAACAATACCATTCTGACTTTTCTCAACCTTATTCATTCTCAACACCTTCTAACGCACCTTTATTGAAAAGAAAAGTTCCAAAAATCCCCTCACTGGAAAATCTTATTCTTCCCCAATAGTTAATAAAACCCCAAAGCAAAAGAAAAAACAACCATCTTTTTAAGACATTTCTCCGGAAACACTATCGTCCTGCCCTCTTGTGTTCGTCCTTTTACCCTCCGTGTCCGTACGGTACGAAAATTCACAGGTAGATTCCACAAGGCATGCGTTTGTTAGTGCTTTTTTGGTATTGCCTATGTCTTCTTGCATTTCTCTATGTCTTGCATGTATGTGTTCCCAAATGGAGAGAAATATATCTTCCTCTTTTACTACCTAGATATCTAGAGCAAAGTACGTTCACTTAACCCAAAGCCTTAGATTTGTGGAGAGCAAGTATTCTTAATTGTCCCTGTACTCATAGCTCCATATTACTCTGCCTTCAAAATTTAATAAATTTGTAGAAATGTATGAGTGAAATTCGTGAGGGGAGATTTTTAGAAATCTGAAAGTAGAACCTTTAGATGTTTAGAAATTTGCGGTAGTACGCGTTGCCTTATTGAGCGCATGCGTTACACGTCAGATATATTTGTGGAGATATATTTGTACCTTGCCAAGTATTCGCTAGAAACGTCAGTTTAATTTACGTCCTTTTTAATTTTTTCTTCAATTTTTCAATGACTTTTCTCTTTCCGCTCAAATATTCTAAAAGTTCAGGTTTATTTATACATTTCTGAAATTACATAAATAAGTACGACGGTCTTTATTTCCTCGCAGTTTTGTATATGTTATCGAAAATTGTGATAAGATTTAGCGAGAAATCGTTCAGGAAATGTCTTGCGAGTAAGAAACACCCCGCGGGTATTCTTATTTCTCCAGCTTACTTGTGAAGAAGTTTTTCGTTTGTTGTATCTTTTACGCTCTTATAAAAGGCTTGTGCATTTCGTTTCCCTGACTTGCAAATGATTTCAATTTCCTATTTCTTCTGTAAACCGAGAAGAAATTTAGACAGCCGCTATATTTCTGTTTCTAAAGATGTACCTTTAAATCTGCAGAGTACTACATTATCGAAGTTCTCACATTTCTTAGATAGGTTCCTACTATAAAATTTCAAAGGCTTTCGTAGCAATTTCTGGATTGCCTGAGTATTTCATTACTGGCTGAAAGCCATAGGAAATAATGGGGTGTGGCTTAAAGGAAGAACTATTTTTTTCTCTATATAATGTATTGGTATCACATCATTGCTTCTTTAGGAATGTGTGTTATCCGTGACTGTAAATACCTTTGCATGTTCAATAACCAACAGTAATTTTCAAGGAAGTAATATTTCTTCCTATTTCTTTTTCTCTGTGTAGGAAGAAAGAGCGATTGGATTTACCGACGGTAGTCTTGGATTCTATTCACGTCTTTCAGGAGTACACGTATAAGAAGATTACGCCTTGTGATGCCTGCTCTCAAATATTACGAGGTGATTTCTTTGCATAAGTCAGAAATATCTTGTTTATATATCTTCTCGATTACTGCATGGATGGTGAAATTAGGTCATTCGAGACAAGGTCTCAAATGTCGCCTCTGCAAGCAAAATGTGCACGTGGATTGTCAAGATCGCCTAGGCAAATGCTTAGCCAAATCAAAATTACTGCGTCGGCAGAAATCCACACCGGACATCGAGGCAAAAATTACCAGCACGCCCGAAGAAGACCGTAAGTGCTTGTCTACGACAATTCCTTGTTATGTCTCTTAAATCAAGTTGAATTCCTTATGTTGTAATGTCTGCGAGAACAGAAGAAACGGACCAGATTTACGCAGTTTTGAAGCAAGCGGGCGAATTAGGCGGGAAACGGAGCGTGGCGGGGTCGTTAGAGAAAGATATGGAAGGCCAGGGCCTGCAACAGCCTCCAATTCCTCCCACTACGGGGCGTGGAAGTCACGGTGAAACTCCTAATTCGAGTTTGAGGAAAGGGGGAGGATCTAGTGGGAGGATCCAAGGCAGTCAGCATTCATTGACAGTCCATTCCACAGCTTCTTTACACGCGTCTAGTTCAGGTAAATAACAACAAAACTTCCTTTTCCTGTGCCGCACCCGACCAAGTCATCTAGCCCCGCCCCTAGCGTGGTTGTCCTGTTTTCGGAATTGGGCGCCTGAATGAATGTTACGAGATACTCTATGGTTACGAGAGACGAAGGGATATCGTTTTTAGGACTGAGATGATGATTTCTACCGTTTTTTAATAAAAAAAATAATCAGAAGGTTATGGTTTGGCAAGTCCTACGCCTTCCATGGGGGTTCCGGGTTCGCTCCGGTTCCAAAGTCTCAGATTGGGGCCCATGAAGAGTCTTTCAGATGATTGGGAAGATGCTCAGGAGAGAGCAGCACTTGTTTCCGTCCAGCCGCAGCACTCGTTTCGTTCCCATCCACACAGTAATATTGACCTAGCTATTCACAAAAAACCTTTCCAATCCGCTTTGCTGTTTGGGGGCGCAGCTTTTTGACTTGGGAATTGGTAGCGTAGTGTAACTGTAGTGTATTGAATTGCATTGCAATTGCTGGTAGTTTTTTTTTTTTTTTAGCAAGAATGTAGATTCATTTGTCCTTGCGCTTGGATATAATGTCGAGCCTTTTTGGGTGATTGTTTTGTGTGTCTTTTTCCCTATTTTGTTATGGGCGGATGTTCATACAGCGCCACATAGTCCTCGTCGCCATAAACTCAACCTGCGTATGAAGAGCTTTTCCTTGGACTCACCTGAATCCAGTGACCACGCCCAACGCCAACGTTGCCACGCTTCCAGTTCCGCCAGCATCGTTGCCTGTACCAGTTCCAGTTCCGCCAACGCTGTTGCCTCAGCCACAGGTGGCGCCACACGCGTCTCAGGTCATGGATCCTCCCACTGCCAATGTAAATCTTTCAACCTCCTCTCCCCTGTGGGGACCTGTCCTCCTTTCTTATTTCTAGTTTTTCATAAGTATTTGATACTTTCAACCTAAACGAAACATTCATATCGTACTTGAGCTTCTTTAAAACCTCTTTGATACTCTGTTTTCCTTCGACCACCCTAACTTTTTCTTAATCTAACACCTCTACATCAAACACTTGTATTTTCCCTCATCATTAACTTTTCTAATTATTTGAGAGTGTCTTTTTATTATTAGTCATACCTTCAGTGAGAAAGTCTGAATAAGTAAATATTACTACAAATATTAACATACAATTAATTTGAAGTACTAGGGAATCTAATTCCTTTAAAATAGAAGAACACATTTACAGTATCGAACTTATCGATCGTATTATGGAGTTTCGGAATTGACCAATCACAGTGATTATCCCTGTTTAGACCATTCCTTTTTGGTCGGCGGCTCCCCTGACACAAGCATAAACCCACCGCGGTTCCCTCCAATGTTTAATTTGCCAAGGAATGTGTCTTTTGCAAAGAACAGCGGCTCCCATCCTTTGCAATTCATTCGCTAGGGTCATATTCAAGTAGTCTTACTCTAAAGCCTGGTGCACACTGGAGTGTCGTTTATGTCAACATACACAACATACGACATACGACTAGTAAACAAACCAGAAAATTTCAGTGTATATCAGTTGTGCCTGTGTGCCAAAAGTTGAGCAGTGCTCAACACGTATGTCAGAGTGCTTATGTCGGCTTGTGCCGAAATTTTCTGGTTTGTTTGTCGTATGTTGTGTATGCTGACATAAACGACACTCCTAGTATAGCTGGCTTTACACTGGCCTGTCGGCGTGTCGAAACACGCGACAGACGACAGACACCCGCGGAAAAAAGCAGAAACTCGGCATCTGTCGCTTGGTGTGCCGACGCCAAAAGTTGAGCAGCGCTCAACCCCGTCTGTCGTCAATCTGTCTGATTGTTTCTGCCGGTTTTTCTGCTTTTTTCCGTAGGTGTCTGTCGTCTGTCGCGTGTTTCGACACGCCGACAGGCCAGTGTAAAGCCAGCTTAATACTTTAGTCTTTCTAACCACAGGATATTTTTTAGTACGGACGCAGTTTATATGTAAAACTATATATACCGTGTTTATAACTAATATTAAGCTATTCTGAAAAGCTGGGGAACTGTAGAAGTGTGAAAGTTTTGCTCCGCTGTCATTATTGTTTCTTTATATGTATAGAACGAAAGTAGGTCTTACTGGCTTAGGAATCTATTGGTAATGTAATAATCCATTCATGAACCAGTACGCTGGATATGAAAAGGGTATTGTACGGCTAACGACTAAAAGCATGTCTCCTCCCATTGTTTCCTTGGCTTTATCTGACGTTATATGAAATTTGCATTAAATTTAGTACAATAGCGGAATAAATATAAACTAGTTATATTTTGCGCACAAACTATACTTATAATTATATTTACCGTATTTGGTCCTGCCAATGTAATTTGTAATTACCCAAACGAAAATCCCTTAACAAAATAGTTGGTTTCAAGTGCGATTTAATTTGTATTCACTTTTCCTGACTGTGCCTAGCTATAAACTCTGTTTTAGCTTTAGATTTTGATGTGGATCAACGTTATTTTCTTCAAGTTATCTCTACTTCACCCTTTTCAAGCACACCAAACACGACGGCACCCATGCGCTTATTGATTGTGTGGGTTCAATCATGTTTTTCCTTTCTCTTTTCCTTTTCCCTCTGTCAAAATTACTACTCTGACTTGCCCCTGTATAATCCACGGTCCCATCAAAGAACGTTGGTGTGATGGGGCAAAAAAAGCTATAGACTTGCATGACTGCAACCTTTTTTTCCTCCTTGCCATTTTTTCACTCTCTATGCTTTCTTATAGGAAATGGTTGGAAGTTTTGTCAATAACACTAATTAAGGAATGACGTTGCACTTTTGAATTATGTTTTACATACCGTACGTGCATGGCAAGGATCTTGTGCGTGCTCGTTTGGGGGTTCTATTGGTAGTATTGAAAGAAACATTTGCCTTCAACTGAAAAAGATGGAGAAGACTCGAATATTAATGTTCGTCAACTTTTTATTCCCTCTCTTTCTTTCCTTTTGATTTTTTTACAGCGCCGTCCAGTCCGGTCCATAACCGTCGCTTACTGAGTGCCCGTAACATCCGAATGAATTCCGTCGAGTTGCCTGATGACAACGAGAAGTCGTTAAGTTCCGCTAGTAATTCTCCTTGTCCTTCGCCGGTAGGGTCTACACGTTATAACTGTTCCTTGGTCTCTTTTACCCCACTTTTCACCCTTTGCTCCCACCCTGGAACCTCTCTCCTCCAACAAAAAAAATCTGCCATTTTTCTTTATTTTTTGTTTCTCTTTTATTGTATTGGGAAGAAAAGGGAGAAAAAGTTCCTTTTTGCGTTGACAAGAAGAGTTGGCGCGCTCTTACTCGGTTCGGGTTTATGCCGCAGGAACTTCATTTGCATATGAAACAGCCCTAACTTTGACGTCTAAACTGCCCGAACGTGGCTTGGAGGAAACCCAGCCAAAAGCGAGAGAGACTACAAAATGAGAGAAATAAAACAAAGGAAAAAGAAAGACTCCCCAAAGATAAAGAAAGAAAAGAGAATGCAAAAAAGAACCTTGCTTGTAGAATCATTTCATTAGCGCCCCTAGTGAGCCGTTTTTACATTTACAATTCGAATTTTTGAAGGCTAAACGCTTGCAGGGAGGTTTGGAAAGTGGCACAAGGGGCTAGCCCTGTTTAAGCGGTAGGTGGGAGATTGGGCAGCAGAGTAACAAGAGGGGAGGTGGGAAAGGGACATTCATTGTTGGATAATTGGTTCAAAGTTTGAGCCCGAAGAGTGGGACTGTAAAAAGGAGTTAACATTTTGAGCCTGCAAATGTTACATGTTCGTTAAAAGACATTTAAATGGCAGAGATGTCATCTTTAACTTTAAATACTTGCCAAGATTAAATTAACGCAATGAACGTTTCTTGAAGGGGCTAAAGCTTTTAGGGGTTAGGAGGCATGACTCTTTATTATCTTCTTTTACAGCTGGCGTAGGATTCGCAAATGACCTGAAAGTTGGGGTTAAATATATAGTTTAGCAAGCATGTCCGAACTCGTACATTTGAACTCCCGTTTCATCTTATTTTGGGAATTTATTCTTGCACACATATAGAAACCACACCGGCTGTTGCCCACCAATTTGTATGTGGTCTTGTTCAATTTTAAGGCTCGACAACCCGACGAATTGGATCTCAAGTAAAGAAAAAAAAGAAGCAGAAATGATTTATAGTCCTGTAATTAACTTTTGGGGATTTTTTTACTCTTGTATCTTTTATGTTGGTGGGCATTATGGTATCGTTGTACAGAGCTGGCTACAAAGTTACAGTTGTGGATACCTCAGATCCTGATTGGTGGCAAGGTAAGTGTTTGGGACGAACAGGGTACTTCCCTTCCCAGTACGTTACCAAATTAATACCGGGCGAACGGCCGCTGCAGATGACTCACAACATACAACTGGCTTCGGACACTGAGCCTGCGGGATTAAAACTCTTACGGGACCAGGTACTGTTACCAGCAAGTTTTACCATCAACAATTTTACACAGCTAGCACGAATACTAAGATATTTTTTTATTTTTTTAATAAAGTATCTCTGCCGTCAAGCTGTTTCTAAGATACTAAGCTTTGTCAATAGCTTAGCTAAGTGACGTTACCTAGGATTGCTCCCTGCTTGTTAAACATCCTTAAGGGTAATGGAATCATTACCACATTCGCTCCCTAGCGGTAAGAATGAGCGAAATCCACCATTTTACATACGTTTTCTACAGATGACTGTGTAGAAAACGTACGTAAAATGGTGGATTTCGCCCATTCTTGCTGCTTGATAGGGAGAGAATTTGGTAAAGACTATTGGATACTATTTGTAATGCGTATGACAGGCTGGTTCACGTTCCTAAGTCTGCGTCCATTAATTTAAAAAATGCTATATTTGCAAGAAAACACGTGAAAATCTCTCGTAGGAGTTGAGTTTTCCTTTTAAAGATACTACTAGGATTTATCTCACATCGTTTACAAACTTTAGTCCGCGCAGATTTTTCAAGAGAAACTATTCTGGAGCGGAAATGGTTACTGAATCTTTGTTGTGACGCCCTTAGTGTCAGCACATCTTAATATGCATCTAGTAGGTGGCTATGGAAGGTTTTTTGTAGCACGTAAATAAATAAATTAATTTAAATAAATGTAGTGACTACCAGGGCATTTATCTCTAACAAACACGACACTGTCTAAGAAAACATACACTACTTAAATTAGACTGTATTAGTATTTAATAAATCTATATTACTTGTTGATGTCTAGTCTCAAACTATTTTCCATAAATCCACGCAATTTTGTTGAAACTAACGGACATTTATCTCCTCTCTAAACTAGATTGTGATCCAAGTTAGTGACGAAGCGGAAGGATCAGTGATGGTGAGAACGGGTGAAAATAAGCAAGGCTTGTGTCCTTTGCAATATTTGCAAGAAGTGTAAATTGTAAACATTCGATTACGCCTGAAGTGAGCGAAATGATTCATCCGCCGGAAGTTCCATGGGCAGTGCAAAACCATCATCCAGCTCCACCCAGATGGTGGAGCTCGTTGTGGAGACAGAAACGTTCGCCAAGGATGACACTATTATACTGCCTAAGCTAACACCCAGCAGAGAAAATTTCAGAGAAAATCCAGAGAAAAAAAAAAGAAAAAAAGCTTGACTTAAAGCATCAACACATATCCTATAAGCACAATTTCCTGAAGGTCCACTGAATCTATTTATTTATTACTCAACCGCTATATTGTAACTAGAAGGAGGGAAAGAAAATTCTGGTCATGTCAAGGAGGGAGAAATGGAGCTGTCTTGTCCATGGCTGTTTTTGTTCCCCTTTCCACTTGTAATCTGGGAAAAAATTGCAATATTTTGACAAACTCCGTCAAATCATTCAAGCGTTTGGCCAATAACCAGACAAACCCACAAGTGAAAAAGAAAGGTCGTCTGCGTTATACTGACCAAAGCGACCAAAAAGAATACCTTTTTTTTTGCTGTGTGAGTTCTCGCCCCAGCAAATCGTTGCCCCAATCCATGCTCTTGGGTTTCTCTTTCCCTAAGGAAAAGGATATTGGACATTTGGTACACTGCTCGTGCCCCAGAACCCTTCACTTTTTTTATATGATTTTCTCCCCAGGTTGTTCTGTGCTTATTTTCCCCTTTCTGTATTTCCATTCTCTTCGCTATGGTGAAAAGCCATGGGAAATAATTTGTGACAGAGCATTGTACTGTATTTAAGAAAGGCTATGACGGGAAAGTAAAATGAACACAAAAAGTAAAAAAAGAGAAATGAAAAAGAAAAGCTAAGTATGGGGACCCATGGAAATGGAAATAAGACATTTATTGAACAGTCTACGAGGTGACCATTGGGAATTTCGTTTCCTTTTTTTAGGCGGGAAAAAGGTTTTGTTATGCAAAATGCATAATGGTCTATAACAAGCAAGAAAAAATAAGTTTCCGTAGCAACGAAAAATCAATGACAATTCCCAAGGAATTTGGGCCCAATTTTGGACCCTATAGTTTTCTCTAGAAGATTCTCGCGATGGAGTTGAGGTTGGAGAAAATCCCTATTGTCCACTACGATTCTACAGCAAATCTCCCGGCTCTACTTGTCTACATTTTTCTCTGCCTTTTCCCTTGAATTTAAAAAAAAAAATTTACCAAACATTCCTATTTACTTATAGGCACTCATTGTATCTGTGACGTAATTTTACACCTTATTCGCTGACTTAACACTAGATTAAAGGATGAATTGTAAACTATAATCCATTAATCTAATAATTTTACCTTATATGGCTTTATTGTGTCATATATAATGAAATTAGTTTGCTTTAAAATCAGAACATAACTGGCAAAGTTTATAGTTCTTATTTATGAGTAAAAGTAGCTATTCGGTTAACGGCTTTAAGGGATCTCAAACGGTTGCGGTTCCGGTTTTCCCGGGTTTTCGTGGTGGGGAATATCAGCGTTGCATAGTGCTTACTTTTCCCGTTTTATTTATAAAAAAATATATACTGCTTCTTAGATACTGTAAGATTTAGTTTAGGGTGTTCCGGTTCCCCGGGATTTTACCTCGTTTCACAACTTTATTTAAATTCACTGATACATTCCTCTATCCGTTTTCCCATATTTTTTTTTCTGTGCGTTAGGGAAAAATAACTTTTAAAATTTTCAATATAAAGTTATTTCTCTATTCTTTTAAATTTGTAAATATATTCGTTCAAACAGCGTGTTTACATACTCTTCGATATAGATAATAGGTAACAGTCTATGCATAGTTTATTTATTTATTCAAAATTCTTGAATCTATTTATAGAGTACAGTATAGCATGTTATTTTATAATAGTTATTGATAATCTGTTGGATAGTTATTTTAAACAAGAACATAAAGTTAACCGTTTGAAATATTAAAACCAATACTGTGTATTCCAGTGCTGAGGTGACGTTTCCTTGCTGTTGCGGTTTTCCGGTTTCGTAAGGGGAAGTCCCGTGTTGAGCTCGCAAGCGTTGGGAAATGGGAAGAACGGCTGAGTCATGCATTCCTGGTTATTGCACACCAGCTAAACTGGATCCGCCTAGCAGCGGGTTGGACGCCAGACCGCTGTCCCCGGCCATTAGTCGTTGACATACAGAGAAGACGGGTCAGTTCGCGTGAAGTGGCAAGAGTTTAGTGCGAAATAATCAGCATAACTATGGTTTATCAAGTCCAAAGCAAGGTAACTATGAATTCTACAATAACTATAATTAATTTAAGTATAAATTTTATTCCTTACTGTGTTTTTAAACACGCTTTTATGGTAAGTAAAAAAAATGAGGATTTTGTAAGTTTAGGTTAGCGTTAGGTAATGCAACCAACGCTTCGCTTCGAGCGTTGACAGCGTTTTGCCATGCTGGGGTTCGGCACT
Source organism: Lepidurus arcticus (assembly GCA_003724045.1). NCBI lineage: Eukaryota > Metazoa > Arthropoda > Branchiopoda > Notostraca > Triopsidae > Lepidurus > Lepidurus arcticus. The sequence goes on from RJJA01000155.1 coordinate 65,200, forward strand.
TCAGTCTATTTTTTGGCGGGATAATTAGCAGTTCACTTTAAAGACAATCAAACGTTCCAATGTTATGGGGATATGTTCTTTTATAAAGCAAAATGTGTTTGTTGGGTCTAGAAGCTTCGGCTGTAAGCGTTGCTAGGAGGAAATATAACCATAACAAAATGTTCTTTATTGATTTGCATCAGTCTTACGACTTGAGCAGATCAATATCATTCCGTGTCAGCTTTTCAACTACACCAGCCAGCAGAACATATGCTTAATGTGTGGGAACCACTTACGGTCCTGATCAAGAAAAAAAAAATAACGCCCTATGTTTCAGCCAAAAATAAGTTTGTTACTGCAATACTCTAATGTGACTCATTTCTGGTCTTTATCGTTTTGTAGAGCGACTTGGAAGACAAGCTGAAGGAAGCGGGCAATAAACTCGTCGTTCTGGACTTTTATGCCACTTGGTGTGGACCATGCAAGCTTATTTCGCCCAAAATAGAGGTAAAGTAGCCCGCGACAGGTTATAAGCCTTCCAAGTTCACCCAACTTGACGGAAGTACGTTGAATTTTGCTTCAAGAGAAGCAAGATCCCTGAAATTCTCTTCCATATAACACTAGTTACTTTAAATTGGATCTTAGGTAAAACTACAAATCAAAAATAATTTTATGTTTTATAGAAGTAAAAAGTTTTCACACACATTTGAAGCAAGAAGGATCGATCTTGTTATTAAAATAAGCGTAACGAAACCGAAGTTTAGCAAAAAAAAGTCCAACCTGCAAGGCCATATGGGAATATTTTCTACTTTTCGTCCCAGACAGGGACTTCAAGATCTTCAAGAGGCTTATCAAGTTTCAGCGATAAGCGTTTTGTTGCAATCAAGTTAAAACACTCTCAGCAGATAATAGTCACCCTTAAGTCCACTACTCGAAGGCAAGCAGATGGGTTTGGGTAGAAGATAAAGCCGGTTTGGCGAGGCTAACAATGCATGGAAAACGTATTTCATGTCAAAGCAGGCGCAGCAAATGTGTTGAAAACCGGAGCATTGTAGTCACGGTCCGAAAAAGGAGGAATAGAGTATGTATTACATAAGGAAAAGAGCGAAAGGACTCTAAATTGCACATTTGTTCCGTCAACTCTCAACTGTTGGGCCAAGACCAGCTGACACGTGTCTGGAAGCCGGGCTTTACTAATACTCCATTTTATGAGACGAAGATAGGAAGCGGGAGGCACAGGAAACCAGCCCAGAGTCCTTATAAGCTCGACAATAAAATAAAAGGGGAAAACCCCACGAAAAGAGTTAAATACGAAGAGCACCCACTCGCACAGTCTCAGTTTCAGTGGGCTTTTAGTCCGGAACGTGGCCAGCTTGCTAATGGGCAACTTGTCAGCTAGCAATGGCCAAGATGATGCAATAACGCTAGCCCAAGGCACTAAACACGGGGGGGTTAGCGTATGAAGTTTTGGCCGCTCTGTCTCAAATAATAATCTTCAAAGCGGGAAATTGGAGAAGCCGCGAAGCAACGGAACTTGGGTACTGTTATTGAGCTCACTATGTTCTCCTCGACTGTTTCCCCGAACAGCTTTCAACCTTCTTTTTCCTTATTATCATTTTTTCCCGCTTCAAATAATATATTCTTTTTTCGTTTTGATCTTATAAAGATAGAAGATATGGACAAAACGATACGATTTGTTTTATTTCTGCAGGCATTGCAGAAACATGCGTTTGCTGCCCGAGTGATTCCATATGCAATTTGAATAAGAATGGGGACCACGGTTGACATCTGTTTGTCTGGCTTTTTTTTTATTCTTGTAGGCAAACTATTGAGGAGAGAAAACAGAAAGTAAAGCTAAATCACACGATAATATAAACGCAACTCCAAACTACCGTTTTTAGGAGTAAACAAACAATTCATAAACAGGAAACAGATGAAAGAGACGGTTAACCAAATATGTTGTAAGTTGCATAGTTTTCCGCGGAGGATTTTCTGATCTTGTTGCGGTTTTCCAGGTTTGTTTTTACGGGATATTTCATTTCGTATAAAAAGGCTTTGGAAGCAAAAAAATTGGGGCGTTGTTTTCTACGAAAAGATAAGAGACGGGAAGGTCACTAATACCGCGTGCTTTTATTATTTAAACACACTTTTCAAGGGATTGTTACCTCTGAAATGTGTGTGTACAAAAGCTCCCGAAGAATATGCATATAAGCTTTGCCGTGCTTTGGAAATTTCAACAGTGAGTTCGTGGAAAGCAAGAGTGAGTGGGACAGGAGCATGCATATTTCAGCGTTTTCCTTTCTCCCAATCTTGTACGCGCTGCTCAGCTCAGTAATGTTCTTATTGAAGTATTGAACACAATAACTCGTGTGTGTGTGTCCATGGGACTCTTATAACGTTTGTTTAGTTTTTCAGATACGAGTCAAGGATCCGTTTCAACAAGAATTCCAGTCAAAACAACGCTTGAGATTTGAGCTTTCTAGGAGACATTTTAGACCGTATAAGAAAACATGAGCTTTAGTTTAAACTGCTTATATTTCGAAAAGGAGGCTCGATTGTAAAATGCCCTATAGGAGACGTTTGATATCTTGGGAAATGGAAATCTGGACCGGCGTTCACCTTGACAGCACAACAACGTTAGCACTTCAGTGGCGATGCCAAGGTTCCCGGAGTAGCTTTTGTGATGCCGAAGCGGGTTCAAGATGACCAAATCATCTGCATAATAGAATCTTGGTACAAAATCGAGATGGAAAAGGGGAGGGGGAGAAGGTTAAGTTAGCATAAGGGAAGGAGTTAATTGAGTGTCGATCATACGTGTCAAGGAGCGAGACAGTTTCCGTGACTGGCTATGGCATTCCAAAACAAGAGATAGACCTGCGATGGGTCTCGTGCTAGCAAGAAACTTTAATTGAAACGGCGGGGCTTCGCTTATAGAAGAACCGTCGTGTGCATATACTGACACGAATGGCTCGGGTGCGTTGTTGGGAAGAAGGTGGAGAGGAATACCTTGCCTAAATGTAGAGTGTGAGTCAGAGGAAGGTGGTAAAATGACATATTGCTTGAGCCCTTTGAGCAATTTGTCATGCTACCACATCTCTTATTTTCTTAAGAAAAAAGTCCCTCGCGTAAAAGGAAATCATATCTCGTGATTCGCGTACGAGTTTTGAGTTTCAAAACGTAGAAACATTGGGTATAAATCAGAAACGGAGACAGACCATTTGGGAGTAGGCTTGAATAGGATAGGATATCGATTTTATGCAGATTTACATGAAAAATAGTTCACCTATAACAAGAATTAATGACGAAAAACACGAGATTTTGCTTTCATTTAAAGAATGATGGGCGAGTTTTAGTGCTGACAGAAGATCTGGCCGGAAATTGGCTCCATTGGAGTTTTCTTTTCTAATTTCGGTTAAGGCAGGCGTAGGAAGGAAGAAACTTCAGCTTGTCGCTGGTTGAGCAAGAGCACGAAATTATGAAGAGTTGAGCGTGCATGGCAAGAAGGAGATTAAACGATTAAAACCTAAGCTTAGCTCGGTGTTGGGTCGGTCTTTTTTATGTTATTTTTCATATTCATGGTGTCATTTGCTGTACTTTTAACATTTTCATTTTCTGGACTTTTCTGGGCGACGCCGTTAATCGCCAAAGCGAAGCTGCTGTCTCCGTTGTGAGGGAGGGGCCTCTAAAAATAGGGTGACGAAAATACAGGAAAATGGGTTACAAATAGAAGACCTATTGAGCGCGTTCAAGTTTACTTACGGCTAGGACTACCCTTCATTTTTTATGCGCTTTTAAGTCAATGTAGCCGTTATAAACTTACTCAGTTCCCACAAATAACACGGCACTCTTCCCAAGCTACGCGCGGAAAAGAAAAGGAAATGACAAAATTTACAAATTGGATCCTCACACTGTGTCTCCAATTTTTTTCTTGGAGAAGGGGAGCAAAAAACCTTTAAAACCCACCACTTTAAGAATGAAATGAATAGTTTTTCCCCGGACAGCAAAGTCACTCCCCTAATGCAGAAACCTATTAATTCGTTCCGCCTTAGAAACGGAAAAGAAGAAAAATGTAAAGAGATTGGAGAATATTTTCTTTGCAATTTCAGCTAATTAAAGTGTTAAAATGGCCAGAATTACCAGAAAATTCGGTTAAACGCGACGTTGTTAAACGTCGGTTAAACAATTCGGTTAAACATCTCTACCTGTACATCTACCAAACGTTGCTATTGCCAAAGCCGTTTCGAACAAATTTTTTTTCGTATTTTCGTGATAAGAAACTGTTGGATTGGACTACCAGATAATTGGTTCGAAATTATGTTAGGAATTGGTTAAATAGTAGTTCTGTAGATTGGAAGGTTCGCTTATCACTGTCTGCGAAAAACTGTTTATTCCCCCCCCACATACATGTGTTTTCTTCTTAGAAAAATACGTTTTCGCGTGGGCGGATTTGTTTCCTGGCCCCCCACAAAAAAGGTCTGGTTTTTGAGGAGGAAATGTCTGGTTTTTCGGCCGTATTAAAAGGGATTCACTTGGTTTCTTCTTCTCGTCCCGGGTTTGCGATGCTGCTAAAAAGCCTTGAATCATTATATCCCCCGAATTTTTTTCACTTTCCCCGTACGGAAAGTGCACTCGGCCAGCTAAAGCGAGCAAGAAGATGAGTGAAACAAAAAATGAACCATCAATCTTTGTTTTATTTTATTTTTTTCTTTGGGGAGGGGGCGTTGTTGGAGCTAATTCCGTAACGTCTTTGCTAAGCTGAATTATTAATACCCTTTGCCCCATCACGGCCATCACAGCTTTGTACAAAAAGGACGGAAATTGATCAGACTTTTTTAAAAAAAAAAATTCTGCTTGTTTGGTATTATTTTTTTAGTATTGCTGTGTTAAGAATTTCTTTATTATTTCTTATTGTTACTCTATTATTGTTGTTATTTAGTATTTATCTATTATTATTAAAAAATTGTTCCATTTTTATATAGTTAATTTGTATCCATTGATTACTGTTTTGACGTTTCTTGCAATTTGGACCTTAGACTTTGGCTTGAAAGGAGAAGGAAACGAAAAAAAAAAATCGGTTGCCAAAATTCTAACTTCCTGAAAAGTTATTAGAATCTTATATCCAAGACGGCTTTCTTGGAGATGTTCCCAAAAAAGCATTTTGACAGAGCATTTAAAAAAATAAAAATATTTTGTAGGATATGTCCAAGCAGTATTCGGACGTTGTCTTCATGAAGGTTGACGTTGACGAATGCGAAGATGTCGCCATGGACTATGAGGTGTCTTGCATGCCAACGTTCATCTTTGTTAAGCAAGGAAGCAAGGTAAGGAATCGTTTCGCAAACTGTCTGCCATGTTCCACGTCGTATTTGGACACCGCAAAAGCAAATAGGTTCGCCTGCAGCTTCTTTCGCAAAAAAAAATAAATGTCTGACTTTTATTTTTTGGCTGCCTTGGCTTGCTTGCTCTATGCTTTAAAAGTTGGAAAGTATAACAACAATTTACTTTAAGCGCCGACAGAAACAAATGAGCTGGCGAACCCCACCTCCCTTCCAATTCTATTATTTTCTGTGTTTTCTCGACAAATTGCAACACTTTAGAATGAATGAGCGTGAATGAATGTTTCTTTTCGTCGATCCCAATTCTCTAGAAGTTTAGGACGCCTTGAGTGGCTCTCTGGATTAGTTGAGAAGTTACTAACACCCTTATTTAACTGTAAAAGGACAAAAGAACAGACTCCGGAACGCTCTGAAGTCGACTAGGAAGTTGACTCCAATTTTGGGGAAATGTAAATCATTTGACTAATTTGTCAATTTGACTAAACTCAGTCTAATCAGTCTAATTTGACTAAACTGCTACATTTCTGCAGGAAAGTGTACCAACACGTTAAGTTAAAAGTGACCAGAGATATAAAAGTCTCACCTTTAGTGGTGGGAAAATTGAGTGAAAATTAATTAGCTTCGCAATTTTGAGAGCAATAGGTTACATTGCAATGGCTGGTTTTCGGCAGAATTTTCTACCAACACTTAACTGTAAGGTTAAAAAGGACAAGCAAACTCGCAAGTCGACTAGAATCAGCGGAGTTATGGCAAAACTGTTGGAAACGCATTTCAAATTGCGCGTGCTGGTATTTGGTGGATTTGGTATCGCCCTGGCTTTTTTTGTTACTTTGACAGGAATTATTGTTATAGTCTGAAAGAAATTCCCCGAAAGTCAAATAATTTCTGCCGGCTAAAGAAAAAATAGAAAAGGAACAAGTCCCCGCCCACTTGTTTTAGTTTAACCCGGGGCATTAGTTTCCGACAAGTCGGCAATAGATCAAGGGCCGACACACTAAATAACAGTCCAGCAGCTCTCCTAGACACGAATTTGAATTCAACAGTTTCCTAAGCACTAAAACCCGCCACCTCCTTACCATCCGCACCCACCACCCTCTGAGAACTTAAAGAAATGAGATTGGGGTTCTAGGAAACTTGAGAGATGCAAGTCGAAAGCATGCATGTTTCATGACGACGTATATACAGTGGAGAGACTCTTTTGCTACTTTTCTCTTTAAACAGAAGAAAAATAAAAAAAAGAGAAAGTGTAGCTAGGGTAGGATTTTTTATGTATCTTCAAGAAGTCAACGGTATATATTTTTGGCTGGCCAGTACATAGTGCACCCCATTGGTGCTCCGCCGCTTTCTTCTCTCTTTTGGGTTTTCAAGCAAAGTCTTCTGTTGTTCCTAGTTTTAGCTTTTTTTTAGAAACTCGTCACTCCCGAAAAGGTCTTCTGATGCTGTCGCTTTTATACCAGTCCCGTATTTCTTTGACAAGAAAGAGAAAACGAAAAGAGACCGGGAACCGGTCTTGGAAGAAGGAAGAAAAATAAAACAAAAAAAGTTTTTTTTTTGCTTTTCAAAGGCAAATTAGGCATATTAAAAAAGACTCTTTAAAAGTAAGCTTGGTATGGTGCCCTTCGGAGTCAAGCGCAGCCGTTTTTGGGAAAAGTGGGTTGGAAGAAATATGAGCGCTGAAAGATTTTATGCAAACAGTAAGCACGGCAGAAATATGAGACAGATGGGGGTTTAATTACTCGGAAGATTACGGAAGAAGCTAGAATTCGCTTCAGGTGAAAGAAATGAAGCTTTTTTTATGGAGGCAGATGTATTTCTTTGGGAAGATTTTCGAAGATTTCCGAAGATTTTCCGTTTTTTAGATTTTCCGTTAATACTTCAGTGCTTGTTTCGTTTTCCCCAACTCATTTTCCTCAAGAAAAAGCGAAAAAGATTCAGCTAATCTAGCATGTGACGTCAAGCCCATGTAATTGTGAAGATCTGCAAAGAAATTGCTGCCAAGTTCTTCATGTTTCTTGAGAGCTTGCAGCACACAATTGGCCCATGTTGGATTCTGCGACATCCAAAAGGGGAAAGTTAGCGCTATTACTGTGTAAGAGTTTTATTTAAGTTATTCACAAATTTTTTCTGTCGAACTTACTCTGGATTTTTATTTTTGGGGTTCTTTGGGTGAATTGGGGTGAATTTCTGGGGGTAAGAAAGGTTTTCATTAAAGCGATACAGGAGTTTGGTGTATGTTTTGAGGATTATTGGTCATATTTTTAGCGGATTCAAGGTAATTTGTAAAGGTTGCTGTGAACCTGCTGTAGGACCGAGGAAAGCAGTCTTTATGTCTTGTCAAAATTCCGTCGTTTTTCCTTTTTGTAAAACAAAAACTCCTGCAGATTGTGGAGACAAGTCTGCAGGCAAAAACTTGACAATCTTTCACAATTCTACTAAATCTAACAAAAGTTGCAATACAAGAGAAGAAATGTTCAGGCAGTAGTAAAGTAGTTTGCACAAAAATTCAGTGTTTTGGGGAAAGTTTGGGACATTCAGAATGGGGATTGTTATGCTTGTAATAGACAAGAATTGAAGTAATTCTGACCTAATACGGAAGATATTTTCAATAATTTGTGCAGTCATTTTATTGGTTGAGATTGTTATGGAAATGTGGTGAAGATTGCGACAGTCTGGATGAAAAATACGAGTGATTTAACGTCGTAATGAAGAAATAAGCAAGTACTTTCTGCAGCCATTTTTGCTCTTTCCTTCCCATCCCGTTGCGAGAAGTTGGGGAGATATTACAAGTTGCAAAATATTGCAAAGCTAGGTTCACTGCACTAAAAAAGCTATGAAGGAACTACTTTGTAATGATAGTGAAGAAATAGGCAAGCAAATCTGCAGTAATACCGCACTCTTGGGGAAAATGGGTGAACGTTTGCAAGTTAAAGCAAGTGAGTGTAGTTATTGCTAAAAACAGGAATAAGAAAATTAGTAGTGTTGAAGTGTCGGTGCAGAAATAGGTTTTCATTTGGGCAGTGATATTTTATTTTCTAGAGAAAGTTTGGGATTTTTCGAAAGTTGAAGCAAAACGTGGATTGTTGTGCCAGAAAGGATCAGTGCATGGCTAAGTACAGCGTTGCTTGCTATTGATTTATACTTTACGAATATATTGCTGCTGTCGCTACTGGCGTAAAAGGGGGCGGTGTCTTATGGAGATTTGCTCGATGGGGCAGCAGCAGCAGTGACACGGTGACTTTTGTTCCCCTCTTCTCTTTTTTCTTTTCTTTTTTCAGTAGTGTGAGCACTGGTCCGGAACTGTCCGAGGAATGTCGCGAGATTTTTCCCGCAAGGAAAGAAACATAGTTTTTTTTCCTTTTTTTCTTTTTTTTAAGGCAGGAGGGAGAGTAGCAGGAACCGAATTTGGGCTTAGATCTCCGCGTAAAAATATTATATAGCTGCAGCGGCTGTGGACTAAAAGGAAGAAGCGAAATCCCTTCCTGTTCAGAACCGAAAAGCGGCGACAATATAGTGGTGATCGTATACGAGGCGAAGCTTAAGCACGTCGTTTTGGATTGACGCAAGTCAGCAAAAAACCGCTGGCAATTTTGAGCAAAACTGCCAGAGTGCACAGAAATTAGCGGCCTTTTTTCCTACCGCGAACTGATTGGAAGGTTCATTAGCAGTTTTTAAAGTAGTTATTAGGTATGAAGGCCTTTTTAAAGTGAGGAGCGAAGCATTGCTGCCAGCATCGTTAAGGAAAAGACACGTGCTAAAAGTATTCTTTTCCTTTATTTCTCTTTGTTGAATATTAAAACATAATCTGACTACAGCTATTTTAAGCAATTATATAAGAATTGAATTATTTATAGTAGAGAAATGGTTATTTTGAAAGAAAAATTGCATTTCTATGGAAGATTTTCTGATATTTCAGATTTTCTATTATTTCTTAGAAAATACTTGGGAACGTTTTGTAACGTTACAGTGAAAAGTAATATTATAATACTTAATAAAAGTTATTTAGATATATCAGTTTCATTATTTTACCGAGTTTCAACAAGAATTTCTGCGTGAAAATATTATCGCAATTTTTTTTTCAAGAATTCTTTGGTTAACTTGAGTAGCGTCGCAAAGCTCGGATAACCACACTAGATAAAAACAGATTTTCTTGTTTCTTTTTGCAATGGACAAAGTAAGGTAGAAGACAGAAGTTGAACTACTTCTCGGACCAAAAAGTTACGAAAAGAAATCGGCCGAGCTTTGCTTGGGTTTCTTCAAGGTTGCTGGAAATAGTTCTTAAGTTTCTTCTGTCGCTTAAGCTGCCAATTAATTTCTTACCTCAGTCTGTGTACAGAATAAATTGAAGAAATTCGTAGAAGAACCGGGAAGAATTATGCAGAGATCGTGAAAATATTCACAAAACAATTCCACGAAGAAATTGCTGTTTCTTATAATGAAGTAGTATTAAGAAAAGATGGATCCAAGCGTGTTACATCTTCGGTCCGACTTCTTCGGGGGATGGAAAGGTATGCGGAGAAGAAGTGTTTTTGCTATATTTCTTCAAAAGCTTCCGAAAGAGGCAGTTCTTTAGTCGTCAAGCTTAACAAAATCTGCTAGCTGTATGCTATTTCTTCAATCCCGTAGCTTATTGTTGCATTATTGATATTTGACATACTCTTTCTCTTCATGGTTTGGCTTTATTTGAGGAATAATAATAAGAAGAGAGGGTTTTCGTTTCCATAGCTCCGGAGAGGGGAAAAGTATATAGTTTTTATTCCAGTCTAGTGCGTTGAAAACTGTTCAAACGTATCTTGTTTTATTGCTGCATTGATACTATAGCCTTGCTGCGTAGGTTTCTATCGTCATGCGGCCCGTATCGGACGGGGATGAAGAGCTATGGTCATATCGGTAGATACAGTCAGTCAGTCCCATGGTTTTGGGTGAGATATTTAAGATTTGGCGTGGGGTTTCTATTCCAGCGTGTCTAGTTTTTCGTTTTTGTTAAAGACGTCTGTCGTGTTCTGTAAATTCTGCCGGAGCAGAATAATAGCAATATTGCAGTAATCGGGTAACCTAGGCGACAGCAACAGACAGACAAGGAAAAGTGGAAGTGATGTATTCATCGCGTCGAGACGACTATTGTTTCTTTAGAGAGTGTCACCTTTTCATGGAGATTTTCATTGAGATATCCTGACGTCGCTAAGGTAATAAATGTGTAGTGTTTCAGGGCAACCCCTTCAAGCTGTAAGAAATAGAAGTGAGTCTTTTTGTAATGCGTCCGTGCGCTGCTGTTGCGAAGAAGCTTGCTGTTGGCCCACGTCAGTCATTTTCGGGGTTCGAAAAGGTGACTTGAGGCTGCTTTTGGATCCTGTTGTGTCTACATTCTTTAGGAACATATATCTAAGGTGGCACGATGTAATCTTTTGAGCGGCAGCTTGATAGAGTACTACTTTGTCTCGGTTGAAATGATCAAGATATGCTTGTGGTGTTCGATAGGTGACGTCATAAATCTGTTAATCGGGATATCTCAGCAGCCATAAAAGCTACATGAAGTCATGCATGGTGTCATTTGATTTTCAAACATGAAAGAGTATGCGGACTTGATAAAGGATGTTTGTTGAACTAAGGTTTCTTTATCTTCAGTTAATCTTGGCTAGATAGGGTTCCTTTGGTTGCCTGGCTGGGATTTGCGGACGTCGCAAAAAATTTGCCGTTGTGTATCGACGAAACAAAGATACATAGGTAGTCGTTTTGTCCATTTCAGAAGTGGGTAACGAGAAGGCTTTTGGGTCAGTCGACTTCAGTTCCCGATCTGAAGGAGAGACGTATTGGATGACGATTGCGCACAACGACGTTTTTAAAACGGTTTCTGTTTTAGCACTGTTTCCGATACTACCCATCATTCTCATTCTGAGCGTTTATATGATTTGAGGTATTTTAGAAACAAATCAGTCGATGCTCAGCCCCGCTTTTTTTACTGTTAAGATATGCTGACGGAAATAATGGGGTAATTTCGGTAACTAAGATACCACGAAAGTCATCCAAAGTATCGATTCCTTACGAGAACATTTGTATTACTTTAAAGTGGTTTTCTCTGCGTACACCGTGTCATCCGACTATTCGATTTGCCCATAAAAATCCCGTCGTTTTAGGACGTTTCTCTGGTCGTTTTGGAAACAAAAGATTTAGTTTTTGTTTTAGATTTATTGTTTCGTTGAAATGCTCGCAGTCGATCGAGTTGTATTAGTCACAATGGAGCATAATTGTTGGATTATTATTCCGTTATTATTGACAACAATATGGATTATGTACTTCTCGTCGGAAGGTTTTAGTTTCGAGGGTTAATTTATTACCAGCGCTTTATCCATTTCCTGGCCTGTTCCTGGAGGTCCTTATTAACTTCCTTATTTTATTATTTATTAATTGAGAGTCCAATTTTAGCTCTACGTGATCTCGCCTTTTGTTGTACCTACTAACAAGAACAATAGTCTGAATTTGGGGGGGGGGGGTAGTTATTGTGTTTAGAAGGTCGTTACATGTTGGATTCCTGTATTGTTTTTGGAACACGCGTGACTTTGGCGCCATTGGTTTTTGTTCTTGAGTGGCGTTAACCCAATTGTTCCCAAGCATTTGTTTCGATACAAGGTGAAATAGCATTATTAACATGTTAGCTGCACGCACTAAGCATTGTTTTCCGCTGCTTGACTTGTGCTTTGCAACGTAAAATAGCTTTTCATGGGCTGAAGGGGGGGGGGCAAGTTTTCCCCCGTTTTGCTTCTCTTTTTTTGTTTAAGATCGTCAGAATTCATGGCAGAAAGGTACGTTATTGTTGTCATTTTACTGGCTTGTACTGAACCTAACGAGAGCTAATGCAGTTTTTGGCCCCTTTGTTTGTTTCTATTCTTTCTGTCGACTTTTTACCACGAACCCCAGGTGGCTGAATTCTCCGGGGCAAATGAAGAGAAACTCCGTGAGTTGGTGGAAGCGAACAAGTGAACTGTGTGATTCGCCGAAAAGGGAGGCAAGGGGACCATCATTCGCTGTTCTCTTAGTGCATTCATAATTCTACTAATTATCAAAAATTGCAAACATTTTAATTCACCAACCTGGAAATTTTCCTCTTCGAACACATTGTGGATTGTAGCGAAAAAAGTGAATTTTTTCTTTCTTTACCCAAGAAAATATTAATAAAATGGAAAGTTTGGGACTGTAAATCCCGCCCCTTGACTCCAAAATTTCTTGTAATTTTTTTCCGCCTTTCGAACTTTGGCACAATAAGTTTACCCCGTTTATCACTATAGTACCGAATGTTAACAAAGTTATTATTGTACACGATGTATTGCAGTGAACTCTAAGTTTACTTTGAATTTAAGTACAACGAACTTCACTGAGAGATTGTAGTATGGATTTATTGGAAATTTTGGTGGGAATAATAGGTGTTTTGATGAACTTGGGATTAATTAGCGATCCAATAGGGAAACTTCCGGTCCGTTGAAGACAAATTCGTCGGTTTCGAGGCTGCTAATGCTGCAATAAGAAATCTATAAAGTGGTTAAGAACAGTCAGTATCGGTATGGGATATTACGTAAGAAGAAAAACGACACCATGACCTGCGCGGCGGGTAATGTTGCCATTCGTAAGGGGCTAATTGTAGACTGAAAGAGGGCGAAATGTGCAGTACCAGAAAAAAATTCATTGCGGGCGTTGTTCTTTTCATTGTTGCCATCAAATTTTCCTTTCTCCGCAGAAATGTTCCTCGTTGGTGGACGGGGCGAGACTGCACTTGCTATTTCATTAACTCGTTTTCATTATTGTTTTTATTCTAGCAGTGAAATGACTAACCAGAGAGGAGTACTTGTTATACATGTAAATAAGATACAAACGTGATGGTTGCTGATAAATAAAACAATTTCGTGGAGGATTTTCAATTATGCCTGTCAAGTAGCGTTGTACTTCTAAACGGTTCCGAAGATTTACGTTCGTGCCAGTTTTCTTCGTACAAGATTTTTTATATTTTGACGCTTAAAAGAGCCTGCTGTTCCATGCACAAAAAGGCAAATAAATCATATGACGTGATTGCTGTTAATAAGTTTAATGGTACATAATTAAAAACGATTATAAGTGTAGATGTCATAAATATAAATTTTCGTTCTTGTGCAATAAAGTGTACGACATTGCCGTTATATTAATTTTATTTTTGTTCTTTCGGTTTAATTTCAAGTTTGTTGAGTTTAAGCATTTCAAGTGTGTTGAAGCATTGCTTCAGCGATACTAAATACAATACTAAATATTGTAGTTTAGCAATTTGGCTTAGCTAACTCACATCATTGATCTGGAAATTTTTGCTCTTTGTATTAACGAGAGTTAACGTTGCGTCAAACAGTCTAGCGTTCACTCGCTTGGGAAAGAGTCGTTGGACTAGTTTTTCAAATAGCTGAGTACACAATGTATAATACATCCCTGTAGTCGTACTCAACTCCACGTCTTTAGAAAGACGGTTTGGTCGTCGTGTACTTACACCGTGTGTTGTGTACGCGATTTTACACATCAAATGTACAAATTATATAATCTAGGGCGTACCATACATTCTCCTAGTCGTACTCTACCGCGTCAGAAAGACGGGTTAAGCCGTTGTGTACGGGATTCCTAAGCTCTGCATAGTCAAACGAGGTGTCGATCCATGAAGCTCACAGTCGCGTCGCATCCCCCGTGTTGTAATATTGAGCGCATTTTATTTCTGTGCGTGGAAAAGTCGCATAACAGAACAGCTCTTCCAATGTCTCCATATTGCTTAAACGCCATTTACCTTAAGAAGAAATGGATTTATTTGGAAATAAATTAAACTCCCGGATGTCTCCATATCTGATAACTGTTATAAAATTATCCAATTTTTTTAGTAATATAGTCCTGAGGTGAACAGTTTCGGAGTTTTTTTTTATTCATTCCAAAAAGTTAGGGCAAAACTTCGTAATCAATCTCATCTAAATTACCATGTACCCCGTTTTCGTGCCCGGTTACATTCTCCCTGTACTTTCTTGCCTCGCAGATATTGCGTGTCGACATAGAATTTGTGAGCACGGGGAATCGACGGATGTTTTTTTTATACGTAGAGTTGTATACGTTATGTGCTATATGACTATATAAGGGATTGAATTTGGATTTGAGTTTCCTTAAATGGGCTGCAAAGGAAATCCCGTAGCTGTTAGGATAATCTTTACAAAATCCGCCTTTCGGGTTGGAATTCCTCAATGCAGTTACCCGTAGTGTAAGCAATCCGAAGGAAAAGATGGTTGACTTCGGTGACATGTATCATGTTCCATACGGAAGGTACATATTACATGTATACTGCCTGTTTCGGGGATACCTAAGGAGGCGAAAAGCGAAATCAATAGGCCTTCATCCCGAAGAGTAAAGAGACACTGTATTGACGCAGCCGGTACTTTTTTTTATAGTAACACACTTGTTTGGGTGGGAAAGAAAGGAGCACGACCTCGTTATCTTGTGTTTCTTTTTTTTAGCACGGATTCCTTTTTTCCCCAGATTTATTTACACGCACAGTTTCGGAGCATTTCCCTTTCCTTTTGATTTTCTAGTTTTCTAGAAGTTAAGAAAGAGCTCAGGTAAATGTACCCAATTACGTTGGGGTTGGTAAGTACCCTGGATCGCGGACCGGGAGTGGCGTATGTACAAACTCGTTATCGGGCGAGTTATGGAATATACCACTTGGGATCGCACGGTTGTATTCCGATGTCATCATTAATTCGTGGATTTTATCGCCATCGAGTATTTCGTTGGTCCCTTTAGATTAACCTCTTTGGCGCCGCGAGTCCGGTCAGTACTGTCGCACACTAGACACAACGCATTATAGAGAGTTTGAGCCGTCAACAGGATGACGTCACTAGAGCGAGGGTTAGGAGGACGAAGATCGCAGGTCGGATCCACGTCGTGGCCCGTAACGGGAACAAGGTGAGCAACACTGGTATCCATAAGGTCATGAGCTTGGAGGCTTTGGAAGCATCAGCGGCCTGGATCGCAGCCATTTCATTTCCTGTTGGAAGGGGGGACGTAAAAAGAAGAAGATATTTTTTAAATGTGACATGATAAATGACATTGAGTGACAGTTATGCATACGACAAGTGTTAAAGCAAAGTGACAGCTAACTGGGGAAGATAAACAGTTTTTCTTCGGCTTCCCCTTCTCGTCGTTGACTCCCATCCCACCCGAGACTCCACCCAATCCATAGTAACCCTGGATCTGGCGAAGCCTTGGACGTCCTGGTCGTCTTCGGTCGACGCTAAAGACAGACATCGATCCGGAGACAGGGAGGGTGGCCAACTAACAGGGACACCGAGCTCTCACCCTAAGTTGGTTGACACGAGGGAAGCCATGTTGACAGAGATAACAAGGTTTCCTTTTCGCTCCCCCTTATACACATTCATGGATGTCCCTCTCATGTTGGTGTGTTTCTGGACATTGTTGCACGAGGAAAAAGACCAAAAAAGGGTGGTACATATTATTGTTAGGAGAAGCTAAGGCACGTTAACCTAACCTACTGGGGTGGAAGGTTATAGGCCGCATTCCGGCATCTTTGGGCGGATGGGAGTGTAGGGTGTGTAAAGAAGCTGTGTTGGATTGCCATCTCGCTGGTTATGTAAATGTATGGGTGCTTGGAAAAGCGGAGGATGAAACTGCGCGAGACATGATTTCATTGAATAGTTTTCCTGGGCGGGGGTACTGGGAGCAGGCTAATTATGTAATGGCACGCATCCGTGGTGCATAATACTTGGTTACGTGTGTTGGTTATTAAGGAAAGAGAAGTCCTGAGGAACCTTCTAGCCGAAGAGACGAGCGAGAGAGAAGCTTGTTATGGCATTATTGCACTGTTTTACGTCTGACCGGTTTGTTAATTGCTCCAGTTCCCCCCGTCAAAAACGAACTCGTATACCTGGGATGGACTTCATAATTAGCCTGATGGGAACTTAAGCGTAATGAATCTACTCGAGCATGAATACATGACATAAGGAACACGTCCAACCCGAAGATAAACATTCTGGAAAAATTCCAGACGAAGATTCTGGACAATTGGGAGTAATTCAAGAGATGAGAGCTATAGCCGAACTCGAGTGGGACCTGAATACATTGTCCCATAGCTGAATACATTGTCCCGTAGGAAGGTCTGCTTGGTTTCAAGTCGAATAGGTTGGTTGCGAGGCTCACGTGACCGCGTCGTGCCCTAAGGCCTCCAATCGGAAATAAAAGCCCTGATTTGACTGTTAGCGAGGCTCGGCTTCGCTGGAGCGCGTTCTCTCTGAAGTTGTTGCTCATAACAAGTCGTGTGATTGCATGTTGGATTCAGTTTTAAAATCTGAATGTGTTTACAATTCGTTAGATGGTTTTTGTTTCTGATCTAAACTTTCCATTGAACAAATCAAACTGTATACAGTTGAGCTTTGAAATGAAGTTGCATGAGGAGGACCGAGGAAACATAGGGGGATGAAGATGAGGCGGCGGGGCACAGGGGCAAAAAAAAAGTTTTAAATTGGGTGTCTAGGAAGCTTCAAAACAATAGCAAAACTCATCCTTGCGTGGTAGACTCCAATAAAAGCCTTCGCAACTTCCAACTTTCTTTTCTTTTGCTTCCGCTAAAGACAGAAATTCCTCAGACGAGACGGAGAAACATAGATATTTGGGGGTTTTCAAGCGTAAATTTCCCATTCGTCAGCACACAAAAAATAAGTAAACGAAGATGTGGCAAGTTTTTTCAAAACGAGCAAACATTGATTCGTCTTGAAGGACCGTTACTTTTTGGGAAAAAAAGAAGCAAACAAATATTCCTTTTTCGAGCCCAAGAAAATTGAGATCCGAGACCCTCTCTCGTCGATTCGGCGATTTCTATGGAGATACTCCTTGAAAAATTGGCCTCGTCCAAATTCACTGAAATTCCCCCATTGTGATCTATTCTAGGGATCCTGAACAAACATTTGACCCGGAAACCCCGAACGTTTTCGTTTTTGGGTTGCGGAGTTAACATAAAAAAGAAAGCCTCACGGCACTTGCGGTTCAAAGGCGAATGACTAAGTGAGGGGAAAAGGGAGTTTGGTTGCATTGGTTAGTTACCTGTAGCGACATGGACGTTGGTATGGGCGGGGCTTCCCGAAGCAGGACTGCAGCTGTATCTGCCACTGTCCAAGGCGGTCGCACTGTTGACAGTCAACCGACTGACGGATGGTGGTCCAGGTTCAAAGCTAATGCTCCGCCCTTCGGACCCTGCAACTGGACTGCCGATAGTGTTGGTACCGTGTGCTCCGCCTCCGACGGTCAATGCTTTCCCGTCGTGCCACCATAGCACGTACTGGGGCGGCTGGAGGCTCTGTTGGAACCCAACACACCACCATCACCAAAAAATCGACGAAAATACAAAAAAAGCGTTGTATATTCTATACTCTTAAAATATTCTTAAGGGCTGAAAGGCCAATATTTAGGTTTCGAAGATGGGAGAAAAGTTTCTGGACAGGAAGGAAAGCTTTTAAAGGAAAAGCACCACCGGAGTTTGTTGATTTTGGGCCGATTCGATGAAGTTGTGAAATAAGGCAACTCGTGGCGCAGACGTTAAGTTGCATGGTTTACAAATATATTTTCTGGCGGCACTCCCTGCGGTGCGGTTTCCGCTTGGGGGACCTCCACCAGGCAGGAGAGCCCCGTTTGTCACTGTCCGGAGGACAAATGGTGGAGTGGCTTCTGCTTGCCGGTGGTGTTTTCTTGCTCCGTGGTTCCATTCTCGTTTCTGTTCTCCTTTTCTCATGGGTAATAACAAAACCAAAATCAGAAAAGGTAAAAACGTGACTGGGGAGTACAGTGAAGGCAAAGGAATGGTTTATGTTCTTAGGGAGCTGGTTTTACTGTAAGCAGATTTGTTTGTAGGACAATCATTATTTCTTGGTCACTCTCGTGTCAAAGGAGGTGCCAGTACCATTTTTCACCAATGGCAAGGAAAAGAGAATGTTCTCTGTATCGCTTGCCGCTTGTATGCTTCGCTGTGGAAACGGACATCGGGGAAATCAGGAGCTTGCTCATCTTCCCGTCTGAAAGCTGTGGCAATGACAACAACCAGCACCAGCCGTACGCTTTCTTGGAAAATAGAAAAATATTTTCTCTCTTATTTCTTCGAAGAAATTGAAGCGGGTGCCAACCATGATACGATAGAATATGGTAAACCGGTTACGCAGCAATAACTGTATATAAGTGGAACTTTTTTTATTTACATGCGCAAGATGGGGTACGAAGGGGGGAAACGTTTCTATGTCTGTCTGTCTTGAGCGATACGATTTGTATTCACGGATGCGAAGGCTATAAAAAAAACTCTACGGTTGCCTGCTGAAAGGTATTGTTCTTCATTGTCAGCGTAACGCGTGTTACCAAGAAAAAAAGGAGAGAAAAGGCAAAAATATGGGCTACTAATTGCGCCCCTTGCTCGGCACGCTTTTTCAGTAATATTTCGTTATTTCTGTGTAAGCAAACAAAAAATACTATCGCTTTTAGAAATGTTGCAGCAGAAGACATCTGATTGTTTTGTTGAGTTATGAAAATAAATTAAGATTATTTTTGTCGGCGCCGTAAATTTTTGCACAATTTTCCGCAGCAATGTGTATTTCTTCTGTCAAGTTTGGAAGAAATGTGGTAATTTTTGCAGTCACCATATGTCTCGTTGGTTTAATTCGGGAACTACTTTATTGATTTCTGCAATAATGCGTTTTTTGTTAAGTATAGAAGCTATTTTGCGGTGTTTGCAGTTCAGAAGTAATTCTATAGCTGGGGCATTTCCGATGTCAATCTCTGCTTCTGAATGATAAATTGAAACATCTACGTATATTTGTGTTTGTCATCAATTAAACTACAAAATGTCCGCAGTAATCTATATGTGTTCAAGAAATAAGTCTTTTCGCCCTCAAAATTCTACATAATCTCTCGATTTATTTTCTATGAAACGAAAAATCGATTACCGTTTTGCTTTTCGCAAAACTTAATACATTTGCTGCTTGGTTTCCGCTAAAGTGAACATGGCAGTAATATTCGTTTCGGGGGGAAAAATCTTAACTAATATTCTCTGGGGCTAATCAAACTATTCTTTCGACTCAAATTGGTTACGTCTGTAGTAGGAAACTTTTCAATGCAGTAGTTTGCGTTTAAAGTATACCCTTGCTTGATATATGTATCGGCTGAGGGATTTCTTCCAGACGAAAGGGAAGAGCTCTTTCAGATATGGTAAGAAAAAGGGGGTACAAATTACTAGTCTTTGGAGCAGAAAGGGGGGAACTCATTCCCGCGGAACGTCTGACGAATGTCATCTACGTCGTTTCATAATTCAGGGGTTTGTTTGAAAGAGAGAAAGGGATGCCCTGAATTGCCTTCGTTTGATGGAGGCTAAGTGCTGCCTACGCATCTTAGAATTGCGTTTCCGGATCTGTTTTCTTGATTGAGAGTGTTGTCTTAGAGTTCGTCGGTCTTTCTTTGGGCCTCCCAAAAATTTAAAAAGTAAAAATCCGTTTGGATTTGTATACCTTCTATATTCAACAAACAGAGGCAAGCATTTAAAAAAGGCTGTCTCTTATGTTTATACACCAGTAAAGATGATGACTTGAAGAGTCACTAGGGAAATGGAATGGTGAAAAATGCAGACCTCTTTTTTCGTCCTCCACTTTCGTTCGCACACTCGCGCGGAGTATTTAATTTCTAAATAAGGTAAACGAAAGGGCAAAAAAGGAAGAAGGAATGCTCACGAAACGGAAAATACAAAGGGAAAAAAAGACGAGAGTCGAGTCGAGGGAGAGTGAGAGAGAAAGGAAGGGAGCGGCTCAAAATTCTGCAAAATTTTAGACGTGATACGTACATTGGTGACGACACAAGTCAGAGAGAAGGGACTTGAAGCGCCCACGTATACATCGTCCCCTCCAACGAGGACTGCTTGAGGAACTGTCACACGTAAGTCCACGGATTGGGTCGAGACTCCCTTTCGAGTCGATACCTAAGAAAAAAGAGAGACGGGAGGAAAAAGAAAAAGATTGTCAAGAAAATCGTTTCCGATTTCAAACCAGAGCCGCGCTCCGCAAATTGCGTAGCATCGTCGTCGTCCTCTACTTTTCGTCGTTACCCTTCTTTTTGTTAACTTGGAGACATGGGACCGTTGTCGGTGTTCAAGCAAAGGGGACCTTTTTCCAAGGGACAGTTCGCTTTCGAGGTTTCCATCATGATTGGTGGAGAACTTTGTTTCGTCGTGTTCTTGTACCGACAGGACAGGAGAGAAAAGAAGTATAATCCCCAAGAAGAGGCCTCAGAGAGGGTCTGGATCTGGCACAGAAAAGCTCCGTTGGGTCTTGGGTGTACAGAATAACATGGAGGGTTTGGAGTTGTCGTTGCTTATAGTCGTAGGAAGTCGAGAAGACGAAAGAAGGAGCGGGAGACACAACCACCCACACGAGCAAGGCTGGATCAATAACAGGCAAAAGCTAAGACCAAGCTTTCCGGGGGGGGGGGGGTATAAGAAGAACTCTCGACTGAAGAGTTTTTTGCCAGCGTTTTACAAAGTTCATAGAGTGCCTCCTAGTTTACTTGTTTATGGAGGGTTATGTATCCATTTCCGTACCGTTGCTGCCCGTCCGCTTGCTAAGGTTTGCTTAAATGTTTAGACTTGGATCAAAGTAGATTTGTATACAAGTACTACTTTTTAATAAGGGGAATAGGGTGAAAGGTTTTTCGGTTGGGTAGCTTGTTATGGGCCCTAGAAAATGGGTGAAAAGGAAATCCCTAGCTGGAGGGAGACAAGGGTCCAGAGAACATCGCTTGTTATGGGTCTTCACATACACACACGGATACAATTGGGGGATTGTTGTTACCTGACAATCGTAGAGCCCTTCGTCCTCCTTTCGGATAAACTTAATAAACAGCGTCCATGACTCCGACTCGGGCTGTGGAGCGATCCGAACACGCTCGTCACGCGAGTAGACTTGCGAGTCGGCCGCTAAGATGTGCCAATCACGACGCCTCACCCAGGATACCTATTTAGGGGTAAAAGGAAAAGGAGAAAGAAAAACGTTAGCAAGGTGGCGTTGGTCGTAACTTAATTGCTTAGTTCACTTAGGTTAGCTAGTTAGGCTCTTGTCGCCTTTGGGTAAAGTCCTGGGGCTGGTGGCGGGTGAGTTGTGAAAACCGCCTCCTTTTACGACCGTTTTGCCTTTAGGGCATACACGTGTTCAGAACGGGCTCGGGTTTGGGCTACGGCAGGGGTCTTATGAAACGTACGAGGTAGTCGATGCTCTTCTATTGTTCGAACGTTTGAATTCTTTTCTGTAAGCTTTTTGTTTAGACTTGTTTTGACGTTACGGGGCCTTGCGTCTTCACTAAGACCGAATTATCTTGGGTCAGTTCTGTTGCCAGAAGAACAAGGGACCCTTCGGGGTGCTAAGGTTAGACCCGTGTATACACCCCACGTCCCCCAAGTGCTTGAAAGTGTTCGGAAAAGAGCTCTCTGTCCTGTATGCTCCAACTGACTCCAACGTTCGGTTTCAGACTTGCGAAAATAGTGAAGGACACCATGAGTTGCGAAGAGCTTTCAGGGACGGAAGAGGGTTTGGAGAAGGGCAGCCAAGGGCAAGATAAAACCTTTAACGGTATGTAAATGTATGTGAAGTGGTTTGGGTGGTGTCTGGGGTGAAATTAAGAAGTCCTGCTCATTATCCTTTCAGGTGCATCCCAATTTTTTTCTTTTTGTGAGTGTTGATCTTGCAGGCTTCGAAGAGCCGAGGTAAAAGGCAAGGAGTCGGGTAGAAGACGACAAGAACATCTCGTTAGTCTCTCTATTGATTGCCTGGGCGTTGACCGAGTGGCTATTTATTCTACATGGAGGACTTGTTCCTGCTCGTGTCTTTGCTTCTCCTCTTATTACATGCTTGATAGGATGTCAATGCTTTCCAACCTACCTCCCCCTCCCTACCTCCTGTTGAAGCCGGCCCCTTTCAGGGTCACCTGATGTCTTTTGCGCTTATCCACTCAGTACCAGCTAGTGTATACTAAGCATGTCTGTCGCTGTCCTGACGCTAACCCCCCTCCCTCCCATGGGACATTTATTCCAACAAGTCCATGCCTGTGTGAGAAGAAACTTACTATACTACCTTACGGCTTTTACTTTCATTTTTTCCTCCTCGTTGTAGTGCCAAAGGTGCACGTACTTGGCGGAATCCTCTTTGACTGAAAAACCCTCCGGGATTAAAATCCCGGGAACGGAGTTGTTAGTCTGTCAGCCGTCATTTGTTGGGTCCTCCATTTCAAGCTAACTGGCGCCATGTTTGCCTGTTGTAAAAGGAGAGCCGCCCGGGATATGCAAAATGCTCGAAGTTGCAGTTGAACAGTTTATGGACCCAACGCAGACAACGGACACGCGAAACTGCTACTACTGCTTCCTTTACTTCTTATTTTATTTTTTTCCTAGCTTCCCAAAGTTTTAATAGGTGCGTGTGCAAGCTTTTCCTGAAATAGAGTTAGTCCTGTATGTCCCCTTGTTCTATAGTGTCATTTGTTTGCCTCGCTTTACGCCACATCAAGCGCCGTTAATTTTCTCTACTTGCTCTTTGCCGAAAAGGCGGGGTAGTTTGTACAGAGGACGTTTATCATGGAATGCTCCATAATGGCCGATTGGGGGAGAGGTGGGAGAGTGGAGCTAAAGAGAGCAGAAGTTTTGCGTATTAGGGGGTATGTAATAGTGAAATCAATTGGGACAGGCTTGATGTATAGCAACGTCACAAGACACATGTCAAACAGTAATTGAAGCTTGAACGGTGACAGGAGCGCCAGGTGCCCTCTTTCCCACGCCTTTACTGCATGTTAAGCAGCTGTTGACATCACTTGACATCTTCCTTGGCGCTCGAGAGGGTTTCCTTTTCATCCGTTCGGTCGTTTTCCTTTTTCATTTCATTTTTCAATTTTTTTCATTAGATAAAAAGGGATGGGAAGGGAATCGAATATTGTCAACTTTGATGGAGTCTTGTTTATATTCAACCTTAAACAGGTATTAAATCGTAAAAAAGGGGACGCGACTCACCCCGAACTCTTCACGCTGGGACACGTGGCAGGGTAAGAAGGCAGTGTCTCCGAGTTGGACGTTGAGGATGGGTGGCATTGCTGCCAAGGCGACTGGTACTGGCACTACTGGCGCCGGACTGGCGGTCAAGTCTCCTCCTCGTCGGCCTAAAAGGACAAACAATAAGGAAGAAAGCTTTACTCAGCGAAAGTCATCTGTACGCCAAAAAACAAAAATCCTTAATTCTATTTACGCCGCCTAAAAAGAAGCTAAAAAAGAACTTAATTGAGTTTGAGACTATAGTTTTCTTCTTTTCCTCTTTCTTCTCCATAATAAGCATTATGTTCAGTGTTTTAATTTACCGGGAGCGTGTCACGAAACACGAATATGATAGCGATGTTTTAAATTGCGTACGCTGCAACGCTGCTTCATGCAGTGCAGTAAGTGTTGGACAGTCCCGCCTTATGGTGCCCTTTTCTTTATAACTTCACTTTCCCATCAGCCATCATTTCATCCAACCATTTCCTTTTCTTCTTTAATAGCTCTAACGTTAAACGCATGTCAGGGTCAACGCAGAAATAGCTGAACGTGAAGGCTAATCAGTATATTTTGAATCCACCCACTAAAGAAGAAGAAGACAGTTTCTGGAAGGAACCAGGGCGGAACGTTCGATGACAGGGACATTGGGGGAGAAGAACACCAGCAGATCTGTCGTTAGAAATGAAAAAAAGCGTTCGGCCATGGAGGAGAGGTTCTTTGGAAAAGCCTCGCCTCGTCCTAGGGACCGCCTGTTGGGTACCCATTTTGCCACTATTTTCCCCCTCCCAGTACTTAAAAAAAAGCTGATGTCCCGGACCGACGTCGTTTGTAATCGCTAGGACGTATCCTTCCTACTCCTAAGGACGCGAGGCGACCCAAACGTTTGTGTTCTATGGCAGACACGTCTCAATTTTTCCTACCGCTCGCGGGCTTTGCCCCCAAACAGTTCGGCTAGTTCATGGGGGAGAGGGAAAGTCCGATGTTTATTCGAGTCTTGTAAGCCAGTAAGCCGTACCATTTATTTCGTTGTTGGTGGATTCGCCTATCCGAATAAGCTAGGACTCTGAGGCCATTCTGGCTACTTTGGACACACACAAAGTTGTCGTTTGGACTTCGTAGCGCGACAAAGGGGTTCTAACGTACATAAATTCCCTGGCAGTTTCGGTTTGGTTTATTGAAGCTTCTTGGCGTGTACCGAAAGGGGTATTAGAATAACAACTTCCTGCTCCACAGTTCACGAACTTGGGGCGAACTTTGGTTCGCCAACGCCTGTTCCGCAATCTTACTTGGTCACACTGACGTTGGGCTCGCCCTCTTACTTTATGCGGCTCTGAGGTTCATAGAAAATGTCGGATGACGGTCGTTGGAGTTGGGAACCGGGTCAACTTGCGAGAAAGGGAATTTTTTTAACTCCTGTGAAGATTTAAAAGCACACAATGTAGGATCAACGCAAAGAGCATGGCTACGACTTCTCGGAGTACCCTGGACCCGTCGAGTCAACAAGAACAGCCGTAGTGGAGCGTTAACGCGTAGCTTGAAGTTCATCCCCGTCCGTGAGTTGTAAGGAATCACATTTCGTTTATCAAAGACGAGAAGACTACTTCTACAAAAGCGTAAGATCAAGCTAGCATCAAAGGGACGAATTTTTGGTACGTTGGAGACAATACAGAAGCTTCACGTCTAGACATGCGATGCGTGGTCGACTACTTAGAGATCTGTGAGGAAGGGACTTACTTACATGTTAAATGGTTCCCGGTTACCTAGCTAATCGCATAATTTCCTCGACTCGACTCCGACTATCTTGTTTTATCGACTCTTTCTACCCGGATCATTGTTAACTCACCCCACCCCGTAGTTCGCTTTCTCTCCTTGGCGTCTTAATTAAATCCCTAGTTGGACTTCTTGAATAGGTAAAGAATTCTTGGAAGCTCCTCTTGGTCTCTTATACCCAAAGTAAGACCCTGGAATCGTCTTGCAACAGGGTGGGAGAGAAGTACATGAGATATGAAGTAGAAGATGAGACTATCGTTGCGAAAGGAAACGCCGGACTTACTTCAAGATTGTTTTACCTTTTCAGTCGTTGTAGCGCACCCACGTGGAATGCGTGTTGATGGTTTCTACCCTAATGCAATTGGCTGTTCCAAGCAACTTTACTAAAGCTTTCAGAAGTGGAGCGAGCCGCAAGGAGACGGTCCAAGCCATGCTTGCTCGCATTTTTACCAGACAAAGTAACTCCCCTTCATGCGGTAAAAACAGAAACGACAGTGACACTAGTCACAGTAACGAACTTACCAACGTTCTCCGGGCTCTCTGTGAACGCGGGAAAAAGTTGTATATGTTAATTAAATTCCTTGTCCTGTAAAAATTTGAACAGGGACTCCGCGAAAAAGCCCCAAGTAATTGATTTGGCTTAGAGAGAAGAAAAGGAAAGAAGACCTTAGCGAGTTATGTCCGCTTCTGCGGGTGATTAGCCTCTCTACCCCCCATCCTCTTGTCTCCGCTACTGGTTGTTTTTTACCTTCCGCTACTGGCTTTCGGGCGACGGTAGTTTAACGCCTGAATCGGCTGGATGCTATCGGATTTTCTTTTGGTTATAATTTCTAGTTCCAAGACAGTCACGCGTGGTTCAGCCCCACCTTTTCTTCTTGGGTGTCGAGTTTAAAGTGAGGGTTTAGCTTGAAGGTACTCCGTGTCGCCCTGTCCTCGCCTTCAGTTCAAGTAGTGTACAAAGCTTGGGGGTAAAGAAATACCTAAGGAAACCCGATGCCTCAGGGCGTCGAAGAAGTGGCGTCATGTTACAGAAATTTTTCGCTAGGGAAGAAAGGTGTCCGTGTCCCAATATTGACGTCGGCTGTTCTTTGCTGGGGGCAAGACACTTTAGGGAGTGGTCGGTCTTTTCGCTCTTTCGTGTTCTCTTTCAATTATATGAAAAATACCTCGACGACCAAGAGGACAAGTAGCAGTCAAAGCAAAAAAAGGAAAAGTCCCCTGTTTCGAAAGCGAGCAGTAATGACCTCTGCGTGTGTTTACAAGAATACTAGAATCGATCCGTATGGCAACGTTACCTGAATTGTAGGGGGCTAAACTGGGTCCCGGCTGCAGCGCCACGATACTGGAGGCCAACGTGAAGAGCAGCGAGCCGCAGAACGCGAGCATCATTGTCCTGCAACGAACAAACAAGGTTTTGATTTTCGGTTACACAAAAAGGTCTAGGAGATCGAGAACGTTCAAAATGTATATAGCACTACGGTATTTTCCATAAAATCGCTCGAGTGGTAATTGTAAAGCCAGGCGGAATGTCCGGATTCCACATGACTGCTCATTGGCTTGGCAAGGGAGGCCGAGACCGGAGGGAAAGCAAGTCCAGTGCCGGTACTACACTGGCAGACTTGGTTTTGAATTTCGTAGCTTTTGTTTACCGTATTCGAGTGTACGCTTTTGTTTTTGCGCTCTCGTGCTCGTCTTCTTTTCAACTTCCAAGGGAAGAAGATGGGAAAAGGAACAGAAAAAGTAAGAAATAACATTTTACCGGAATTACGGCAGATAATAAAAGGCTTTCCTGACTTCATCAGACTTCTACTTGAGCACTGTAGCTGTCTCCGGTCCATATCGCCTGGTATCCTTTCGATTTTCCTGAGCTTTGCCCCAAGAGGGGATCAGGAAGAGGAATTTTCTGGGGTCTACAAAGAGGCGATGATTCTCTGGTTGTGATCATCCGTGATGAACGCACTGGGAACACACATTTCCCAAAGAGCGTATTGCATGGAGCCTTTTCGTTGGTTACTTTTTTGCCTTTGCTTTACTTTACTTCCTATGCCATGGGAAGAAAGTGCTGGGAGACAAGATTACCCTTGGCTAGGTTCTAACCCTGCCAAGTCGATTACCCGCCTTTGCGTGTCATCTGTCAGCTCTCCCGTGACGTATTGCTCCTTCTCAACACATCTATTTCGCTCCCCATTCCTCTTCCCTCTTCAGTTGCCATGCATGTATAGGCCCGTGACGATAATAAAAAATAAAAAAGGCCTAGCAAATAACTATTTCGCTTGTCGCCCCTAACGAGCACAGGTGGTTTGATTAGCCTGGACGAGTTCCGATGATGAAGGATGTTTTTTTTCCACGGGGGAAGCGGTAACCAGCTCAAGGAAGTTCAGTGCAAAAACATGTTGGGTTTGACAGTAGCCGTAGAGTAGAAGTTTATGTTGAAAATTTGGAGGTCCTTTTCCTTGATGAAGTTCTTCGATCTCGGAATTGCGTTTGGGTAGACAATTGTGGTCGGGGACCCTTCAAGATTAAGAGCGCCGACCGTTATCGAATTAAGTCCTTATTGTTTTGAAAAGACCTCAGAATCTGAGGCCTCGCGAGGTAGGACATTCAGCCAAAAGCATGTGATGGTAGACACCGGGAGACAGCGGTTAGAAGAGGACGTGGGTAATACTCGATAGGCCGAAGGTTAGGGTGATAGTCTTGTTTGATAGAAGTGGCGAGGCGAGTTTCCCGAACGGTAAAACGCTGGTCGTTATTGGGTTATGTCCTACCGGTTTGGGAAGATCCCAAGGTTGTTATGGCAATAGGCGTGTAGGCCGTCTTATTGGACAAGGAGTCGGGTCGGCAGGCAAAAGTGCAGATGAGAATACGCCAGGGCGCCAGAGCAAACCATGGTAGAACAACATTAAGCACGGTCGTAAGGACAATAGGGTTGAAACAGGCTGGAGTAGGATAGAGAATAGTCCTGCTTGTTTTGCTGTCGACCTGTTCCGAATGGTTCGGAACAGGTTAATTGGACGGTTCCATGCTAGACGCAAATCGTCCTTTTTGTACTCGCTCAATTCCCTGATACGATCGCCTTGCCAGGTACTTACCCCGAAACAGGATCCGATCGAAGGAAGTAATGGTAGAGCCGCGCGGGAAAAAAATGAGGCAGACAGGGGCGTTTTGTTTGTTCCTCGTGGGTATCGAAACTTGTGTACTAGATAGGCACCGGTGTGGCCTTTGACCCTTAGTTCGTTTGTTCCCTGCTTAGGTGGAGTTTGGCGGTTGCTTGCGTAATGCGGAATTCAACGGTGTCAGAAGATCGGCGAGTTATGTGACTTAAGGGTTTCGCTGGGGGAGTAACTCCCGGAATCAATAAGCTTCGTAGCTTTGAGGATGTAGGGAGAGCATTTTGGGATTCGTTTTCGAGAACATCTTAGGCACTGATTCGGAACAGTCGATTCCGTGAGGCACAGATCCCGCGGGACCGGTCCTACGTGTTAACGAGGTTTCCCGTATAGAAATAGAAATTGGGGTAGCGAGACCAGTTTCTGTGCCTCCCGGAAGAAACCCTCGAACCGTCGTGCATTTTCTCCGAAATATGCCGTTGACACTGCCTTGCTGCTCCACTGGCGTGAGGCTGGGACAATACTAGGTACATCTCCTGGGACTCCCGATGACAAGTGGTACGACTTTTAAAGGAGAGGAAAATAGGATAGCCAAGTTTTTCCTGAGCGACGAAAATTATATCGCGTGCCTCGCTTTCTTGACTTCGCGGTATGCGCTGCCGGAAATTTTGCTAACGGAGACGATGCTAAGGGATTTTAGTACGATGGACGACTTACACCAGCCGAGGCTTCCCCTTCTTCCTCTTCCAGGGTTTTTGCCGCAGCATAAGAAACTCAGAGGGTTTGCAGAGGGGGCGAAGGCGAGTTGGGCGGTCTCCCCAGGGACCCAGTTGGCGAAGGGACTATCTCTCAAAAACCGTCCAGGAATTTGAAATGGTGGGTATATATTTGTCGTGGGCCTAAATCCAGGTAATTACTCTCTATAATTTGCACTATAACTATGGAAAATGTATGGCTTGGAAGGGTTCCCTCTTTTTTTGCGAGGTCGAACTGTAACGCTTTGCCAACACAAAGTTCCGCTCAAGGGCACTCTCAGCACTCGGGGAATTGGTTGGAGGAATCTTTTCAAAAGGCAGGAAAGTTTGCGTTGCGGAACTCTGATCTGAGACCGTGTATTTTTTGCTCGTCCAGTGACAGAAAGGACATGGGGTTTAGTAAGAAGTTCCCCGCGTTTAGTCCAACAAGTACCGGCTGACTTTTAGATGGGATCAAATAGATTTTGCTTTAGACCCCTGCTGTGCCCGAAATCCCGACTCTACAAAAGGAACCCAGTCGAGTCAGGGTTCCTTCCAATTACTTCGCTTTTTTTAAGCCTTCTGACTTTCTATTTTCGCTTACTTAGCTCTGATTCGACTTGAGTCGCAAACCCTTTGAAGGTCATCTGAAGGTTATATGAAGAGTTTCTGAAGTTATCTTAACAAGTTCAAGATAATTAAAATAATATCCGGCTTCATTGAAGAGTGTGGAGGTCGTGATTGAACTAAATACTTACTCAGCTAAAACCTTAAGAAGATCTGAGGTGTCTGAAGCCTCTTGAATTAATGATTAAGGAAAGGAAAGAAACTCACTCGTGGTAGTTAGGAGAAACTTAAAGAAACGTCCGGCTCGACGTAAAAGCTGGTAAGTCTTGTTTCCTTTTAAAAGTTTGAGGGATTTTCCAAGTGCGTTAATCCTTTCTTTTACGTGGGCACCTTTAACAATAACGGCGTGAAACCACGGAATCCTCCTTCGCGGCGCTTCACCAAATTTAAGGACAACTTTGACTGAACAGTCTTAAAAACAACACTGCAAGTAATAGGAGAATCACAAGGACGGAAGAAATCGTTCCGAGCGAGAAGTCAGAGTGAGAAGAAAGGTCAGGTGGTGTGCTGGCTGCTGGCAGCAGTAGGGGCAAAGCATTTTGGATTAACACGGCCCCAGCTCAAACGAGCCTTTGTCGAGCTGTTCTTCTTGGGCTTCGCAGCCCATGAATGGCAAATGAACCCACTTTTTCTCACTTTAATCCCCGCATTCCCAAATTAGCAGCAGCGATGCAGTCCTCCGTATCACAGAGCAAATCATTTCGGCTCACCATTTACATAATACCGGGAACCGACGAACCCTCTTTTCTTCCCCTGCGATAACTGTAAGATGAAAAAAAATCACTTGCAACGTGCCAACACCAAAAGGGGGAGTGAGACCCCAGCAAATTAGGTTTTGTCTCAAAACTTTGTCCTCACACGGATGCTCCGTGACGTTATCGTGGGAGTGTAGGTAGTTCGTTAGCTGGCGAGTTGCTGAGCTCTGCCGGAGGAGTCGAATAGAGCGGACGATACGGTTCACGCTTCGGCCCAACGAAAACAGCTGGGCTAACTTGGGCGCAAGCGTCGTACAGCACGAGGGCCTCCGGAGGGAACTTTTCGGGTCCGACCAGATTTCGTGCAAAAGAGTGTCACAAGTGTATACACAATAGATAGGTCACCCCCGTCGCACTTGTGTGTATACTTTTTTCGCATTTTCAAGGGTGATCGGGTGGTCTTCTTAGAAGGGGGAAAAGAATCACTGCAGGGCAGCAAAGTCGTGCTTGAATCGTTCGTTTGGTTTTTGTTAGGAGTGAAAAGAGGGTTCATATAGAGGCAGCAGGGAGGGCGGGGGAGGTTTGTAGATGAAGGTTAGGTTGACAATAGTCATTCCCTAACAATAACGCCCCCTCACATGTCAGCACGATGTCGATGTGACATACTGCGTTATAGCTTGGGGTTGAGCTTGTCCTCCTTTTCCACTGAGCAGGGTACGCTCAGCGGAGGAGCAGCAGGCGCGAAGGGAGGAGAAGGAGGACGTGGTAGACTTGTATGATTTTATGGCAACTTTAACAATGAGGCTAGCGTGAGGGGGTGACGCAGAGTTGTGACTGACCCATCTGTCCACTATGTTTTCGGGCGTTTAGTTTTAAGGATAGACCCATCGTTGTGTTTATATGTAGTTTCCTTGTTAAGGTCGGAAAAGAGGGTGAGTCCATGTTGGTTTGAGCGTCCATTTCGTGGCCTATGGTAAAAGGTATATGGATAGGGAATTCCATGAAATATTCCCTTTCCAATGATTACCGATCATTACTCGCCCGTAAGGACGGTAGTAAGCGCCCAAGGTTTCAGAGCCCCTGACCTTCTCAGCCCAACATTACATTCCGAGTTTAATATAGCTCCTATGTTTGCGTCAGTACATCACGCATTATTGGGCCACATTAATCTTTTAGCGACCCTAGAAACACTTCTCACCCTAATCCTAAAAGCCATTCAGGGTTGTTACAAACTGCTAGAAGGTTATGCCTGCTTAGGTGCCTTATCTGGAGTATCTTTAAGTGACCTATGAACGAATAGTTATATCTGTCCACGTTTTAGTGTACATTTTCTCTCTGATGGAGCGAAAGTTTCGAGTTCTTCGGAGGAAGTTTCGATTCGATGGTCGCCTTAAGTGAATAAAAGTTGCTTCTGACGTAATGCCATATTATCGTGTGGCAAGTTGGTGACGTCCTCATTTCCACGGTTCAAGTCGAGAAAAAGAAATAGATCGAAAATCAACCATCCATTCAAAATTCATCCCAATGAGGAGCTTAGAAATAAGAAATGCTCATCCGCGAATATTTCCAGGAATTAATTAAAATTCAGTTATTCTTGTTCCGGATGTCTTCCAATCCTTAAAATAAATATGTGTGAGCAGCTCACGGGCTATGAGCCTCATAAGGATCAATGCTTGAATAAAAGGTAAATTTTGCTTCAGTATTTACGTTATCGACACTTAGCCTCGTTTGGACAAATCAATGAGGGGAGGGGTCAGTTTCAGGCTGGTCTCTCACACGGCAACCGGAAATTAGGTAGTATAGGGTTAATAGTCGGGCAGTCATTAAAAAGCGGAGAACGGCTCTATCGTAGGAAGGAGCCATGAACAGCGAAAGAAAAAGGGAGCCAAGTACGTTAGCGAGGCCCCGTAACATTCTAGTCCAAAGTCTCTCATTCCTCCATTTCGCCCAGGTACATTATTTCTTATACCCCGAGCTCTATACGGCTCCGAGGAAAGGTTCATGTTGTGTCGTAAGTTTTTTTTAGTCTGGGTCCCTTTTTAGTAGGAGGGCACACCCCCAGGTATAACTCCCCACCCCTCGGAGTTTCAGTCGTACGTAATACATACGACTTACATGTTTGCTTTTGGGGCTTGTGCCGGGAAGACTTTAACCGCAGCAGCAAGTTGTTGCTGGATTGATCCCTCCGCAAGCTATCTAGGGGGGCAGGTTTAAGGTCTGGCGCTCTGACGTCTGCGATATGATGAGTTAAGGCCAGCTGAGCCGAGTTTGGCTCGAGTTTTAGACCGTCTACTCAGAGTTCACGAGTTTACAGATGTCTCGCATTTCAGGAGTTGGGGGGGAATGGTGAGGAGACTGAGGACAGTTTCTTCGAAAAGAGGGGCCCAGGAAACAGGAGTTGACCCATTGAAGTTGAAGTTGGCCTATAAGTAAGGAGCACTTTTAGAACCCAGCGTTTCGGTTGAAACGTGTGTTTGCGTAGTTGTTCTGAAAACTATCGTGCCAGTAATACGCTTGCTCTTATCCTCGCTCTTTTGTCCAGAGATTGGAATAATGACTGGAGAGCAGCCTGCGTCATCAGGAAAAGCTTTCCGGCTCCCTTCTTTTGCTCCAAGGATTAAGTAGTATTGGGTTCTGATGGTTGTTGGTCACTCTATTGGATTTCCTGGTAAAGGTGGACTGGAGAGAGGTTCAAAGAGGGGAGGGGAGTGTGACCTGGTGATGTATACGTATGCGATACTTAACCCCGCAATGTCCAAGGGGAATTTATCTGTCTATCATATAGCACTGCGTATTGAAGGTGTATGTAAGTACCTCCGTCCCTCTGTCTGTCTTTCTGCTTTCCCTCTTGATCTCATTATTCACCCTCTTGCGGGCGGTTTGGGAAGTCCGCGTGCCGCACCGCGATTCTGATGTATCTCACTTCGAGATCTTTGTGGGGCGCGGAATCCCGACTGTGGTCTCCACGGATGTTACGATCGGGGAACAGGGTACACTTGCGACACAGGAGAAAGCTCTCATTACCAATGCATAGCATTGCTCTCCACCCCTCTCACTCCTCTTACCCCCTTTTCCCTTAATCGTGGACTCCTGAGCTCTCTTTGTTGCCCAGGCTTCCTATACGACCACCATCCCTATCCCTCTTGCAAGACCGTTAGCGGGATACTCCAAAGCTATTATACTAAAGTAGGGAGGGGTTCAGTTTCACGTTCCTTTTTCCCCGAGTCATTATTAGACTCACCCCTCTTCCTAAGCGCTGAAAAGGTACCCCTCGTTCTTTTCTCCTGCTTTTACCTCTAATAGAAGAAGTTCGCTTTAAAGGCTTTTAATTGAAAAGGGGAATCCGGAGTCTTACCACACCGTTGATGCGAGACTTTTGTTGGCTTCATTAGCATATCTATTGATAGCCCCCACCGCCATAGCCCTAAGGAGCTATTACTCCCTACCCTAGCCCTAACTCGTACCTCCCACTAGCGGCAGTGTATCGACAACAATCGGGAGTCTGACGCCAATAATTTCTACGGCGACTTTGCTGGTCTTTGTCGCGAGCTTGTAGTTTTGGTTATGTACGCGTGTGTGACCTGGCGTGTCATGCTAACTGAATTTATTATGCTTGATAAGGGACTCGGCAGTGTACAGGAACATCCGAGTCCCATGTTGTATATTCCTGGTGTATATTCCTGCACCGCGGAAACCTCGCACGCCCCTTTTGCTTCACCGTTGGTAAAACGCTGCTTTTCTTGCCGATAGGAACTTACTCTGGCCGTTCCTTTTACGCGCCTACGGTTCTTTTCCGAGAGTAAAGATAAGCCTCTGCATGACTGCACGTATACAAAACGTGCGTCGTCAAAGCGTATACATATCCAAACATCGTTATAGTAGAGTTCTCACCTTTTTGTTATCCATTGTCCCTAGGATATCTTCTTTTTTTCTCATCCTCCGCAAGCATAGTTAGCACACCACCTCGATGGTGCCCTATAGCGGAAACGAACCCAGAAAACACAAGTTGTAGATCGTTAGAGGTGGCTCTAGCTGAGTTTTTGGTACGGTTTCGTGGGTAAAGGTGAAAACATTCTTACGCGAAAAGTATAGGAGCTCTTCGAAAAATCTATTGACAGTTATGTATGGGATATGCCTACACAGTACTCCACGGTTCCGTTTGTTTTTGTTTTTGGCGCTACTGGAGTTTACCCCGACATGCTAAATACGAACCCGCGAATGGACAGTATGCGTGGCATTCACAGTGCAGAGCTTTTCGTGTGTGACTGTACGGTGCATTATGAGGAGGGTTAGGTGGCCTGGTGTGTGATTGGCTTGTTATGAGATGTAACAGAAACCGTTATTTTAGACGCAGTTATTTTAGACGTTATTGCAGACGTCTTTCCCATCTCCATCTCCATATCTACTGTCTTCTTCCCTCTCTGCTACCTTATTGAGTAATGAGCAACGACCGGTATCACTTAGTGTTTGGTGAAGTTAAACTCATCAGTTTTATTACTTCGTTAGCTAGTTTTGTCTGCCAAACATCATGAAATGCCCCTCTGAACGTCTGTGCAATGTTCGCGGAATTTGCACGTTGATTCGTTTAGCAATTCGGTCACTACACTTGATTATTACAGCAATAGAGATATCTATCGCTACGTAATAAAGGGTAAAATGGGGTACAGTTGTAGCCTAACTCATGAAGCATTTATCGATTGGACCATGAAGTATGATGGTCAGTATTTTCGGGAGTTGGTGTGAAATTCCTTCGTGGATTTCTTTTCCCTTTTAGTTCCTTGTTTTCTGCTGATACGGGTGAAAAAGTCGCAACTGGGAGGAAAAGAAAAAGAACGGGAACGTTCTGGAAAGGATGTCCGAGCAAACTGTAAGCGACCCAAGTCTTCCTCTCCCCTGTCAGGGTAAAAAGTCTAGGATACCAGGAAGGGTGTGATGGCTCGTTCTTCCACGAGAGGTACTTGTTTGGAAAAAAGATGAGGCTGCTAGAGCTGTTAGCTGGTATATAATAACAATGAAGGGGAGAACGAGCAATCGTGCGAAACACTTTTGGAGAACTTGGGTTGTAGGAGTGAACTTCACAAAAGGGCCACAGGGCTACATCAGGGAAGGGAAAAACGAGATGATCCTTTCGCTCCAATTGGTATGTGTACCGAATTACCTGGTACTACACTACAAAGTGGGGGAAAGAAGTGCCGACAAAGGATGGTAAAGGTGTGACACACAAGGAAATTCTCTTGCACCCAAGTTTATTGTTCCTCACTCATTAAGGAGTTGCAAAGGGGCTATTGTTGAGACCTCGGTGATGTGGTTTTAAGTTGAGTTGAGTAGGGGAGAAAATAAGGCCCGTTGTCGTGTAGTGAGACCGAGACACCCTTGGAGAAAGGGTGTACGAGTGTCGTGCGTAGAACGGCTTTCGCCTCTAAACGAGGAACTCAAAAGGCAGAGATCCCCCGCGAGCTAGTAGCACAAAAGGGATTCCTTTCCCGTGACTTTGGAATGCAGTGATTACTGACATGTAATTGAGTATGGTACTGTGTGAGCAAGTAGCTTATTGCAACCTTCTTCGGTACTAACGTTCGGATACCCAACAGCAAGAAGAAGAGCACGGGTACCCAAGCTTGGCAGAAATGGAATAACTTAGACCTTAAGGGAATAGGACTCGGGATTAGTGTCGAAAAGAGGGGGGTCATGATTTATCTGCCAGCGCAAATGAAAAAGCCATGTAAAAGGAAAAATGCAGACGAGAGGTAAAACAATGTATACTCATGTGCGCTATCCACTTTCCGCTCGCTGGCTACCGAAGCACTGGAGACCAACCCAAGCTGAAACGTCTCGTGCAAAAAGACGATGTGGCTTTTGTGGAGCAACGCTAACCCGTCCGGAAGAAACTGAGTCAGTCTTCGGACAAGTTCAGTGACGTAAAAATAAGTTACGGAGCTCATAGCTTTATTATTGCCTTTGTCCTCTGCGTCTCTGTTGATTTAAATCGTTAATTCTGCAACTTCAAAAGCCCTTGGACCGAAAATTTACGGTCAGGTATGTCATTCAGCCTGGTCAAGAACTTTAAGGAATGGTATTAGTGATAGAACGGTATTTAGATGAGTTCTGAGTTGCGAAAAGTCAACTTCCCTAATGGCCTCGCCTACGGGGCGTTCCGGCCGTAGGCGGCCAATACTAGAGAAGCTGTTCCCTGTCGCGAGCCCAAGACACCGTTCAAGGTCCAGAGAACTCACGCTCGGAACAATTTAGTTCAGTTACGTGGCACCAAAAGTGAACACGAAACGTTCAGCAAGAGATGGCTCCGAACCCGCATAGAATCCTTGTAGGGGCAACCGAGGACGGGCGAGCGAGAGAGGAGAGAGAGGTTAGCGGATGAATATTCAGGGCAGGTAAAGGCATTATGGTGGGGAAAAAACACAACATAAACTGAATTCGGAAATAGGCTTGAGACGTCCCTATTGTGCCATAACCATTTTTATGAGCTATAAGCCCCTGATGAGGACGTTCTGCTGTCCTTCCTTCCTCTTCCTATTCACCATTCAGCCCACAACCTTGGCGTAATATACTGTATAAGGTTCCTATTAAATCGTACAAGGTGGAACTTGGAACGCCGCACAATACTACCCCAGCGCACATAGGCCACAGGAAGCAATGGAAGCAATGTCTCTGTCTCAGGAAGCAATGGAAGGCACAAATCAATGGAAAACCCTGGGACCCACAGCATTAAAGCTTGCAAGTTTTCAAAGATTTACAGCAAACAATAATACAAAGAATTAGGCTACAAGAAATAAAACCCGTGAAGTTTACTGTCTCAGTGCACTGGAGCCTGAAAGTATTGCAGTCCTCCTGACCGTCACGCGCTTGGCAACGTCCCGGGCACATTGAATGTAGTTCTACGCTACTCGACGGCCAAACCCTTTGCTGGGTGCTCCTATTGACCCGCTGATGAAGGACAACACGCTATGCGACTATAAACCCGCGACTTCTTTCAACACTACAGGAACAGGTATACAATGCCACGTGTGTATGTGTAGGGCATTATCTGGGATCTCTGTCGGTCGGGGGGAGGAGGTTCCGAGGTCAGCAGGTCCCTTATAGCTACGCGGGGGCCGTTGCTGGTCTCCCTAGGGAAGCCTGGGAGGCACTTCTCACCCTTAACGTCCCTTTGCTTGAGGGCACCGACCATCCGCGATCTCCCGCTCAAAGCGAAGGCTTTGGGTAGCGGTAGCCGGCGGGTAAAGACCACAGGCTATTGCCCGGTTTCCGTTAATTAAATTTTATGACCCCGAGAATTAGCAGGACCTCTTAATAAGCTTACCTGGTTTTGCGGTTATACAATCAGGGTATATTGCTTTCCTTGTTTTGGCGGAAAGTTTAGGGAAGCTAAGTAAAAGCCAGGGCAGCAAGGACGCCTGCGTGGGACTACACTGTAAAAGGAGGGTGAAGCCAGGCCCCCCTATGTTAGGTTACTGCTATAATCATCAAGTTTCGTTTAGTGTGTCCCCTTTTGCTCCCGAAAAGATGCCTGTTCGATGTGTAGGGCAGTTTTGTGTCACTCTACTCTCTATCTCTCTCTCTCGTATCACCCTCTCGAATATAGTGGACGTCTTTTGTATACCCTGTAATGTCCCAAGGGGGCACGTATAGGTTAAAGGTTTCGTATCGCTGGAGGGGACTGGGATAAAAGGGCATTTTCTGCCTGCCATTTGAAAAGGCAGACGCAAAGGAGAAGAAGGGCACACAGATGAAGAACTTCAGGGATACTGGAATGTGCTCGACGAGGGTCAGTAGTTAGCCTGTCGATCTGCGTTCTTCGGGTGGGTAAGGATTGTTTAGCCTGGAAGGGAACGTTTTGTGGATAGCTCCATGGGTCCCTTTTTACCTTTCTGTAATACCATTTGGCTTGATCCTTGTCCCTTTTTACATGGGGTCTGAAGATTGTTAAAATTTCGCAAAAGTCCCTGTGGTTGTTGAATTGGGTGAACGATCCCTTGATACCGATTCTATTCCAGAAAGGGGAAACTGTCGGGATCTTGTCTGTTACTTCTCTGTTGGCTGGACCATGTGTCTGTGCGTGTTTCTGTTGGGAATTCACAAGTAAATTATGCCTTGGGGATATAGTGTTGCTCCCTTTCCTCAGATATAGCCCCCCGTTTGGATAGGAAAGCTCTTAAGACCCATCGTCTTTATAACTTCCTTGGCCGAAGTTAGCAGGACAGTAACTCAAGAAGGTTTCCGAGGAGGGTAAGAAATTGATTTTCTTAACCAATTTGGCAAACAAAGCTCTTTCAATTTGGGATTCGTCTTTTTTTATCTTTTGGGGTACACTGTACTTTTCAACGATCAGTTTTCCTTCTGAAAATGATTACAGTAAAACTTTTGTATATTTTGTCTCGCTTTCGTATAATCGAATTACTTGGCCGGACGCCCCCATGATGATCGATTTGGGGTAAATGGTCCCTAACCTTTCTAAAATGGCACCGTTTATCATGCATCACTGGCCTCGCTGTTACCCTTCCTGCGCTTCGTTTCTCATCTGCGGAACGTAAAGATATGGGCTGCGAAAAGATATAAGTCGCGTGTACAATCCTGTCTTTCGTAACCTTTTTTGAACTTATTTCCCTCGTATTATTGCTCCAAATGGGAATGTCAAATAGATTGGAGCCAGAAAAAAAAAACAATATGGTATTTTTTTGCTTATGTGTAGATAGAAATTAAACTTCCTAGATTTCTCCTGATGTTTTCTTGTACATTTTATGTCGTTAGTCTCCTCGCCGTGGTGCGAGTAGTCTTGCGATTCAAACGACCCGTGTGGTCATGCATTACGTGACCAGAATTCCGTGCTATTCTGTAGTTTAAATCAGTGTTACGCGATAGGCTGGAATTGCAGCTTTGATTGCTTATTCTAGCAAAATTGACTATCATACATTTTTTAGCAATGTTAGTTGTCGTTCCTGTTATTATCCTAACTCTAATGCCATTTTAAGACATGGCTTTTATTCCCCTTAAAAAAATAAGACATGGCTTTTTTACATTAACTATGAGAATGCATTGCAGAATCGATATTTCAGATATTGTTATATTATTAAATCTAAATATACAAGCGCTTCTAGCCACTATTGTACTACTACTGCTAGTATCAAATATGGTTGTGCTAATAAATCTGAGTGTGAACATACAGTAGCAGTAAACTTGGTAGTACAGTAGTATTAAATATAACAGTAGTATATGGTAATTATTGTTATTACTTCTTAATAGACATAAATACTATAATCACTGCAAACACAAGTTATGCTAAACCTTATTTCTTTGATTGTTAATTTTAGCAAAAATGGTCCTTTAATCTCTGCTGTAAAACTGAGTCCCTTATTTGACCCCATAGCGTGGGCATGAAGAAGCATTCTTATTTAAAAAGCACGTAATATGGTAAGAAAATCAATTGACAGTAAAGTAGCTAATACAAATATAGAGTTAATTTAAGTTTAAGTTTTCTTATTTTTGTCGTCATTAATTTTAAAAGTTCAAATGAATAAGCTCTGCTGGCACCAACATATTGGCGTATGAGTTAGTGAGTTCGAGGAACACTTTTCTATGTATCAAAATGCATACCATGTATCTTCCTGCACAAATAAAACTTCTAAAATAAGCTTCCCAAATCCTTACTAGCTTTCCTTTAATATCTCGGGGCCCGTGTTAGGCCCTCTATATATAGGATTCAAAGCTTCGGCATTACATGCCTGATACGGAGTGCAGTTGGATATCTACATTTTGGCTGTACAGTAGCAATCAGGAACAGGAACAATCTATACTCAAGAAGCTTATATAAACGAAAAGAGTTCAAATGACTTGGTAGGGAGGGGAGGAGGGGGATTAAAAGGATGCAAATAAAGGAATCTTTTCCTTTGTTTACTGCCTTGGGTAACCTAAACCTGCCACGTTGACTTTGTTTCCTATAAGCATACCGCGGGACAAAAAAATAAAACTATAGTTTTTTTTTCGGTGCAGCGGTGGACGGCAAGAATCACTTGTGTGATGTGTGTGTGTGTGCAGCCAACACCCCGTACATATATACTCGGCCAGGAGGAGTCTCCCCCCTTCCCGCGGAAGATCGTGTCATCGATCCGTCACGTAGTAATACCCCAAGAAAAGAATGATTTTTTTATTATCTAGCATACTAAAACCTTTTGGTGGAAGCGGATCCCCTTCTCTTACCTCTTCAGAGAACAGGTTAAGCCCCCCAAATATAAATGTATAACTTTTTAACAGTTTCTTTTACAAGTTGGTATTGATGGCGGGAAAGGAAGAAATTCCCAAAGTATCGCTCCATTTCTTTTGGCGGAGAAAAAAGTCTTTTGCATCTAAATGCCCCTTTCGCTAGCCGACCATAATTATGGAAATGGAATTCATGAAGTTGGCTATCCTTTTGTGGCTCTTATCCATACAAATTTTGGATTTGTCGATAGGACAAACGAAGAGCGAGATAGAGAGAGAAACAGAGAGCGAAGGGAAAGTTTACACGAGAGAGTAAGAAATGTGAAGAAATAGTTTGTTGGGTACAAAGAAATAGAGGAATAAGTTACAGAATTCTTTACAAGTTTTTGTAGGAGGAAATTTTGGGAGGACGGTTGGGGTACTTACTTGGACTTTGAAAGCAAGCCTGTGAGTACTTGGACACTTAAACGAGGTTATGGTTTGGAAACATGTCAAGCCACGTTTATACGTCGAGGCGGATCCAGACACTTATCTTTTTTTGGTAGAAATTTATGACAGCCCTCCATCACGCTGAGGGAAGCTACGCATCCTACCACTGTCTGGGGATGGTTGTATAGAGCGAACGTATGCAGTACACTGCTGTGCAAGGCGGGGTGGGGGTAACATTTGACGGGTTTTTGTCATGAGTTTAACGCCTTGCTCCGCTTTCTGTTTGGTCGTACATGGTAATACGTCTTTCCGGCGACCGTCTTCCACTTAACGCTGGGAAGAAATTCCGCCAGGAAGCTCGTTTTCCCACTGTCTTATCTGGAGGAGTGCCAGCCAGCTTTCTTCCCGCGCCCCCTCTTTCCTCCCTTTGGCCTTCCAACTTAAGAGTGAGAGAGGAGAGTTGCAGTTTATAGGGCATTCCAGTATTCCAACCCGTAAAAACTGATGGTAGAAAACAATTTTCAGCTGCCTTGCGCTCCAAACACGACGATTTCCCCTATAGGCATATTGCGAAGGTATATTTTTAGTCGTTCTGAGCCCCAGGATGGGAGTGAAGAGTGAAGAAGTGAAATGGGAGATAATACATTTATGTTTCCCAAAAGAACCCGCTTGAGACCCGTGTCATCGCAGAAATTATGCGAAATGGAATGGAATACCGTTACTGTATTGCTCCATGAGAACGCATGCGTTGATGGTTTTATGATCACCACTCAAATCTTATTTCTGGGGCTATTAGGTTTGTGGTAGTTTACCGAATGACATGACGAAATAAACGTAATGATTCAAATTTAATGAAATTAAAAAGGATTTTTTAAAATACAATGTGAATTAAATGGAATATGAGTTTTGGAAAATTGAAGAAAAATTCCACATCTTACGTAAAATAGTCCCATGTGGGGATCGAACAACGAATTGTCTTTTTCACGGAGCAATTTCGTTCTTCTCCAAAACATTTCAGAGTTCCATGGTTGCAATGGATCTTTTCATTGTTGGGAAGGGTTTCTTTCCTACCGTAAAAAATATGGTTGCAAGCGAATAAAGGAGTAGTGAGTGGAATTATGTCATACAAGGAAACTTTCATTGTTGCCATGAAATGGCCATTGCTTACGTTATACAGGTACACTAATAGCGTTTTTCCTTGGGAAAACTGAGTGCGGGTTAGGTGCTGCACTACTTTTCCGGTTTTCCGCACCGTGCCATCACAGCACTGTGCTGGTTCCTAGAACGCAGTTCAAAACAGAGACCAAGGAAAAGCGCGGGTGTGCTTGTCTGGTAAACATTGGGGAATCCTTTTTATTTCAAGATTTTGTGCGCAACGGGGATGGTAAACCAAGCATAAAACGGGGTAGAATTTCTGTGTAGAGCTGGAAGATGAAATTTCTTCTAAAAGAAGAGAAATTAGCACTTGTCGGCTTTCCATATTCGTAATCCGCGCGTAAACAAACAGCACTGAGCTTCCTGCACCGCCAAAAAAGTCAGTGCTGCAAAAACTTGCACTTTCCCTCACTTTTCTAGTGCTCGCTCCCCATGGAAACATGCCCAGCGCCATGGAACTCGCGCCGGCTTCCCAAGGAAACAGCCGGCACCCGCTTAGTGCCGAAAAGTGCAGCACCAGTTTTTCCAAGGAAAAACGGTATTAGTAAGTTTGCGTGTGAACGTTGCGAACATCAAAGATGTATTCGAACGATTGATCTTTTTTTGTAATGGTTTTAAAGTTTTGCTTGGAGCAACGAAACATAGTTGCCCTTTTGGTTACTCACATTTACGTCGTTCTATAATTTAAATTCTATAATTTAGTTATCAAATAATTTATTACCCTCTTGAGTGTCGTTAATAATATTAAAATTTTACCATTTTATATTTTTAGTACCGCATTGTTTTGCTGAATAGGATATTTCTGTCAGTTACGTTTCAATCAGTTATGGCACATTTTTTGGAGTTAATCTTCCTTTAAAACAATTCCTTTAACAAACTTTAAAAAAATTGTTATACGCCCAAGCTATCTATTCTCTCCAAAAGTAAATTATTGTAATCCCTAATTTTGTTCCTATACTTCATTTTTTTTTAAATGTCCCCAATTTTCTACCAATATACCTGGTACGAAAGCCTGTGTAACTCAAAAAAGTAATAGTCAATAAAGACGAGGCAACGAGCTATGCTCAAGCCCCTATTAAATTGGAAAAAAAATTAATCTTCCTGCAGAATCATTATTACACCCAAAAAAAACACTCACGTGTATTGCTCTTTTTAGCACTAATAATTATAAAAATATGACTATCCATTGTCACAATTGGTAT
Organism: Lepidurus arcticus; assembly: GCA_003724045.1. Taxonomy (NCBI): domain Eukaryota; kingdom Metazoa; phylum Arthropoda; class Branchiopoda; order Notostraca; family Triopsidae; genus Lepidurus; species Lepidurus arcticus. The sequence goes on from RJJA01000155.1 coordinate 108,534, forward strand.
AATGATTTCTGCAACACCGATTAGATCTTTCCTAATAATCATCATAAGGATGTCTTTTTCACTGTTATGATGCGTTATGATGAATTGCCTTATTGTTGTAGCATAGGTTAATATCAAGTAAATATGTAGACATTTAAAGTATTGCTATCAGTATAGAATGAGTCCATTGCAAAAGCTGTTTTATAAATAAATGATAACTGTGCATTAATATAATGTCGCGCAATTTCCGCCATTGAGCTTTTCTAGATGATACATTAAATTGAATTGTTGCAGTAAAAGCTTGATTGCTTAGGTTTTAACAGTTCATTGTTGTGAGGTAAAAGATGGCTTGCAGTCATTTCTTAATTTAAAAGCCTGTTTTTACCGCTTGAAAGTTTTATTGCAATTCGTACTCTGTAAGAGAGAAAGGCAAGAAATTTTGCTCTGTTTTTCTTAATAAATTGTTAACAGATCCTCTGCTTGACTTTCTGCAAATTACCAAAGTCCAAGGGAAACGTTGATGTTCCAACAAGGTTATACTTATCCTTCACGTTATGAATAATTTATATCATAACAGACTTTAGTGCCTAATAAATTATTTTTTGTTCAAGTTTTCTTCTTTGTGCAGAACAGTTTCAATTGCGACGAATCCTAAACGTTTGCAGACAATAACTGTCTTAGCTATTCAAGTTTCACTGTTTATTCATTGTTATGAAAATTTCTATTTTCATTTATCCTGTAGCTGGCTTCGGTTTCCTTGCAGAGAGTGCAATATGTTATTTTAAGAACCAATATTTTCCTCTTCACTGGCAATTACAATACCAGTACTCCAAGTATAACTCCAAATTTGAAAGCAATATTGTAATACTAAATTAAAGACTTGGAATCCCTTTTTTAAGAAATAAAGGAAGTAAATTCTACACCATTACAATCTTGAAAGTTTAGTCTCGACAGACATAACTTTGTATTACTACTTTTTTATTTCTTCACAAAAAAACATATGCAGATAGCGTGTCGAGTAGGGTTTTACCCCAACGTTTAGCTGCGACAGGAGTTCACGGCACGAAATAGGTGGGTAATTACCCACCTTGACAAGTAAAAGCAACCATATTCGTTGCTGTTACGTGTTATCTTCGGGGAAAAGAGTGACAAGCACAATTCCTATATTACTGCCTCTGTCTCCCCTCCCGCCACTGTCTCATCCCGCGGGTCCCTGTCCCTGTGCAGCCGCATCCAGGACTGGTCCCATTCACGACTGATGTCTAAAGCAATGCTCATGGAAAGAGAAAAACTCCCCAAACGATCAACAGTTGTGAAATTGGCATAATTTCCTTTTGCCTAAGAACTTGGAAGAAACTTGATCTGGGAGCACGTTCTGGAGCATGTACTGTACTGTATTACAACATTCTGAACATTCTGCAGTTATTGTATCCAATTGCAGGGAATTCATTTGGTTCGGATCCAATGAATGAGCTCATGCGAGCCCCCAGTAAATATATATTCAACGCTCTGTGTACATCGCATATGTCGTGTTCGTTTTGTCTTTTTCTACTTAATTTATTGGGAGATTGGATTCGTTGTTTTAGGGGAGTACAAATGGAAGGTATGTTTTGTTGCTCTCACGCTGCACTGATGCATAGAAAGGCCGCTCGGTGATCCTAAGCGATCAACACCGGGTCCGGACTCAATAGAGGAACAGTGCAAGTGATTACAAATGCTCGAGAACTCGGAGCCATATTTCTATCTCTGTTGTGTTGTGTTGCTGGGATATCGGAGGAGAGAAATGGGGGACCAACGGTTCATCAAGGGCTTGCTGGGCCTGGCGCAAGGAACCATTAGGGTTTTGTATCGTTAAGTATCGTTAAGTAGCCTAACGCAAAGCCAAGTCCAGCATAAAAGTGAAAATGGAAGTGAAAGAATTATCGCTGTAATGCACACACAGGCACTACCCCGTTTTAGCTATAACCTAATTTGGACAGAAATTTCTAACAACAATTGCGAGCCCAACTCGGCGCGTCCGTCAGAGATTCAGACGAGAGTCTGCGGAAAGTAGCTTACGCAGCAGTGTCTGCGACGGGCACCTCCAAAACGTGGATTTGGCCAAGATACAACTCGCCGGAATCATGGTTCGCTATACTCGATATTGAGCCCAAATTTTTTCTTTTCTTTTCTGTTTGGATTTCTCCCGTGCAGCGCGGCGCTCCGCACTTGTCTGCACTCCATCGTCTTTCAGGAATGACGCAGTCGGACACCCCGACGATGTCGGCCCGGCCAACATTCTCTTTGTTGTGTAAAGACCAAAGCGACGGTCGCCCTTTACCGTTAAAGCATTACGCTTTGGGACAATTGCGTCCTCGGCCCCGTCCGTGGCTGAGCCATAAGTTACCAACAAAGGAAGGAGGCTGACATGCCCGTCCCGACTTGAGGAATTCTCTATAGCCTCGCTTTCGCCTCGCCCCGAAAACATGAGAATAAAAATTACACAAGATGGTTGAGTTTGTTTAATCTACTCCACGTTTGATTTACGACGCCATTGCATAGGAAGCTGTTAATTGGAAAAATACTCCTCGGGGGTTCCGTCAACAGCTTCTTCTGCCACCTTTTTTTGTATCCGTTTCCTTGCCTCCGAACCTTCAGAGCCTTCCGACTGTTCTACGAAACTTCTGTCTTTTTGTGTCTTTTTCTTCTTCTTCTCCGTTTCCTTTTCCCATTTTCCTCGTAACCTTGAGTAACTCTTAGGGAGGGTTATATTTCTTTACCCGCGCCGTCCGGGTCGCGTTCGCCCCGCCAGAAAGGAGTTGAATTATTGTGGAACGTGCAGACTGGTTAGATGGCCATTGCGTGATTGGAATCGCACCTTTTATTCCCTCCAAAGCTTGCTGGAATTCCCCACCCAGCGCTTCTCCTAGCCTCACTCCCCTTTTCTTACTTGTGGTTTAACGGTCCCAGGTCTTCGCAACTGGGAAAGTTTAAAGTTTGCGAGGAACGGGCGGCCGGGACGGTACTGGACGGTTTTTTGGGGTAGTTCCCCAAGGCTACGAAACCAAAAAGTTTTGGTTAACGGCTTTTGCGTAGGCCATATGAAAGTATAAAGTTTTGTGGCTTTGCTAAGATCGTGTGTGCCTTTTTTGTGGCATTACTGGAGTTTTAGGGTGATAAATGCACCATTAGGTTACCTACCTGTCGGTAACATGGGTTCCTGCAGGCCGGGGACGCGACCAGATGGACTTTGTGCGGTAGGTGGTTTAAGAGGCACAGTGTATAAGGTTGGTTTAAAACGGTTTTAATGTCTGAAAAGGTTCCTAGAATGGAACGTACAACGCGTACGTCGATTCACTCGGGCCGAAGTCAGTTGAGAGCAAGCGAAAATGAACTGGATAAGACGATTAATAAAGGCCTAAAGCTCCCAGAGGATCATTACAGAGTCCCGGACTTGGAGTTTCCAATGACTTCACTAAAGGTAGTTATTTTTCAGCCGAGAGAGAGAGTGGGAGTGAGCAAGATAGGCAGAGAAAGAGGAGTTTTGATGTATGATATACTCAGTTCCATTGATATCTTCGGCTGCACGTTCCTAGGAAGATCCGGGAGCGGAGAACTGTGAAGAAGTAGCACATGGAAAAAAAAGTATCTCCTTCCTGGCCCTTCTCCGCTTGATAAATAACGCTGCAAAACTGGAATTGCGCCAAGATCAAGTCAGACAACCGTTGCAAAATGGTTTCATATAAAAAACTGTATTGGACCGATAGTGCAGCCAGACATGATCGGATTTAAACCGAGGCTCAAAAGATACCTTGGAAAATGATTCGCAGAGTCAAAAAGTCGTTTCAACTTCAGGATTAGGATTAGGGAAGGAACAGGAGAGGAGGAGTGGTTCAATTTGGGGAAACAATATTATTGACTCCTTCCAAGTTTTTTTTCCAACAACTTTTACCTGTTCAGTTCCAAATTCTTTACAGTCAAAGGGAGATATGACATTACTCGGTATATCCAACGACTTGGAAATCTTTGGGATAGCTTATTGGAATGTGCAATAGATGAGGGTTTGGATTTCGGAAATGTTCGGTGGAACTTTCCGACGAAAGTGCCTGGCGAGGGAATTTTTTGGACAAGAGGAGAAATAACCTGTCACACAGCCTTTCGGAACTCAATACCTCGAGCAAAATCGAATTCCGTCTGTTGAGTTTAGAACCACGTATTTGCATGATTCAAAAACTTTGCCAAAAAATACGGAACTCAGTAATGCAACTTTGTTCGGAATGTACACTTCGTGGAAGGTTATTGAAGCGTTTTTCTCGGTGAATTTTTATAAAGTGAAAATAAATACAGGTAATTGACATCGATATACAGACAACGAAGATATATACGTGATGACAGACATATGCCTACATGACACAGACATATGCCTACATGCCTATAATAAATGACAGACGTTGATAACATAAACATAGCTACAGTTGTGCACGATGTATAATTTAAGATTATAAATTGTTATTTGAATACAACAAATATAAACACGAAAATTAATTTTGTATATACTTTTTATTTTTGGTAGCCGAATCAATAAGCTTGATTTGTCTATGGCGTTAGTTCTGAATAACCCTGCGTGCTGCCTCGTGATTCTGGTGGCAGGCCGCACGTGTTTTGTTCATTTTAGCTCTTGAGGAAAACACACTGAAAACCAAGCTGAAAAGTCCTATACTTGACAATTTACTGGAGCTAAAACTTTTTCTTTAAGGTATAAAATCCGTCCCTGTTTACACGTTTGCCTGGTGTACAGTACAATCAAATTAGGTTCTTTAAGAAACTAAGTAATTTTAGCACTCTGAGACCTTTTCTTTGTCATTAGAAGACGCATTAGAAGACGAGCTAAAGGCATCGAAGGGAGAACAAGACGAACTTTAGAAGCTTTTTTGTGTATTTTATTTTTAATTGGAAAAAGGGAAGCAGCAGTTCCCCTTCCCCCCATATCCATTATACCCAGCTTAGCTGTCTTTGTCACCTCGATTCCGGTAAGGGGGCTGATTTAACGGACTTGGCTTGTGGAAGACTTTGGAAGTATATATATATATGGAGCGATTCGTATTCTGTTTTTGAAACTCTATTCCGTTAGAAGAAAATTGGTAGTCTTTAGTCCGACTTCTTTAGATCATTTGTTTAGAATAGAGCCTTTTTCGGGAGGAGGAAGCGAAAAAAAAGCGATAGAGACAAAAACTGTTGCTTCTTTTAAATGAGAAGAAATAACGAATTCCGTTTCTTTTCTTTTGTTTCGTTTAGCTTTATTTTCAGAGGATTTTTTATAGACTTCCTTGTTTTCCAGGAGAAACTTGTTGGCAGTGAATAAAGCCAATAACATAATCTTCTTGGGAAATTTCGCATGTTATGCTTTTACTTCCATTTTCCATGTTCTTTGGAGGGCTTTAAAACCGAGGCATTCGTTTGGTGGTTAGATATAGAGATGACAAGATGACACGCAGAGAACCTGGGAAAGTTCTGGGACATGTTCCCCTTAAATTAATGATGTGCAGATAGGTTTCTACGTACATCGACTTAGACATCCTTCGCCCGGAAGCTTGTGTACATCTTCTCTTTTACCTTTGCTCAAGCTGTAACGCTGTAACCAGGCAATCAGTCGTTGTATGCAAACTTTGAGCTTGAGCTTGATTCTGGTTTACCTCCATTAAACATTACACATTTCCTTTTGGAACTGCCAAAGGCGCGCAGACCTAATTTGAAGGAAGCACCAGAGTTGCATTACTGGGTTGAGCTGGGTATTTCTGTACCACGTGCTGTGCTTCATGTACAGGAATCTCTTAAGATCTTAGACAGCTACAATTGTACGTAGGGCTCAAGCTTAGGCTAATGCCTGACTAAGCTTGTAGAGGTCCCTGCAGAGTACGGAGGTAGTTAAAGTATCCCTAAAGTTCATAATTTTCTGTTTGATAATATACATTATCTTCTAAATTATTTTGTTGCTCACATTCTAATAGGAGTGACTTAACTTGCACTCACTCCAATATTGGAGTAGGAGTAGAAAGGCAATAAATAGGTAGGTGGTGGAACGATTTCTGAGTGATTTATCTGTGTACTGCGGGTAGTAATAAGAGAGTGAAAAAATGGTCTAGCTCGCATTTGTCACCTCAGACAGAAATATTTCGGATTGGAAGGTTGGAAGGGGAAAATTTTTTGTTTGGTTGCAACGGAGAGTCGATAGTCAGTCGGTTGAGTGACACAACGGAAAACGTCTTTGAAGCTTGGTTGACCACCAATAAAGAACGCGCTGAAAACACAAGGAACAGTGTAGAGTGGTAGGGGATTGAATAATTTTGTCCCCCTATATAACCAAATATGAACGAGATTAGGTCAACTAAAGCATTTTTAGTATACTGCATGTTAAAAAGTAAAATATTTTTCTTTTCGCATGATCCCGTGATTACTTCTGTTGTTGAAACTAGAATCTTTAGATTGCTCCCGTAATATCTAAACCTATTAGCGTTATTATAGGACAGGAGTTTATTTAATTGTAATATTAAATCCGTGTTTGGGATTAAAAGATAGCAGATTAAACAGAAGCAATAATAATTTGTAGTGCTAGAAACTATAATATTTAGTATTGTAAGTTTCCAATAAGAGTTTTGACTTATTGCAGTAAAAATGGAGGTACTATTAAACTGTATTCTAAATTAGATACTAATGAAATCTCTGAATTTCATTCTATAAATTTAAGAATAATAAATACCTGTGAGGATTTTCTTTTTCGAAACGAGCTGACAAGTTTTGAAATCTCATGTTTCGAAATCACTCGTATTTTTGTAAAATCACTATTAATGGAAGTTTTAATCGTTTCCGCGCTATTTCGCCATTTTTGGATGATGGTTTAGCTTGTTTCGGGTTCGCAGTTCTAATAGTTGACGTTTCTTAGTTCGCCAATATCGCATTTATAGGGAAATTATTTTGTCCTGGGTAATGTTAAATATTTTCACATAGTTATTTCAGAATATTTTTAGTATAAATGCTGGAATATTGGTTAAAAGTTCTTAAAATTTTTGCCGCTGTGGTTTGGCTTAACTTTGTAGCTTATATCGCTATGGGATTGAAATCACCAAAAGCGGTACGGCTAGCAGACGGTCGCTTTGTCGTCCGCTGAAACGGTACCCTTAGTAAGTGTTGGTTTGTTTCGTTTGTGGTTTGCGTGGCTTTTCTTCTGTTTACAGGTTGTTATTTTTCGTGGATATTAAACCCAGCGTGGTTTAAAATGACCTCTAGGAGAAAAACCGACTCTTCCAATAAACCAGAGCCAGGTTAGTTTTTCTTTTTACAATTTTATTTACCGTATCTATTTTTACAATTTAATTGAAGTGCAACACACAGTTTCATTTCTTTCTTCCAGAGTTTGACGTGACTGGCGTTTCCCGGTCTGGTCGAGTTCGCAAAAAGTCTTCGAAACTGATAGACTTCCAGCCTTTGGAACCGGAAGTCAGGAAAAGAAGAACATCTGCGACAAGCAAATCACCTGTAACTCCGACAGTGAAGCCGCTACGTTTAAATTTGTCTCAGTTGCAACTCACGCCGAGTACTTCTGCAGCCACGCCTTCAAGTTCTACCCATCGCAAATCTCCTGCCATCAAGAAAGAAGACAGCCCCAATAGCCTCGAAGTAATTATAAAATTATGAAATAAATTTTAACCCGCTTTTGCTAGGGCACGTTCTCTCCCGATCTCTCTGAAGAAATTACGTCCGATTTAGGAGTCAAAGAAGAGCCTTCCAGCGAAGAAGAAAATAGCGAAGAAGAAGAAGATGGCACCGATGGAAGCGAAGTTGACGATTTTGACATGGAATCCCCAGTGGAAGAACGCAAAAGTGCAATTCGAGTATAAAAAAATTCATTTCCTAACTCGAGAAGATGGCTTGCCCAGTAGTGTTTTAACTCGTGTTTATTTTTATTCCTAGGCTCCTTCCGTTTATCTCATGGAAAAATCCACTAAGAAAAGACTGATTATGCAAGATGGGAAGATCGTGGGCAAAGTGAAAGCCGAGCGAAAAGACAAAGGGCAAAGTCGTTTTACAGCGTATATGCTTTGGGCCAAGGAAATGCGTCCAAAAATCACGAAACAGTACCCTGATATGGACTTTTCGGCGGTGTCCAAGCGCTTAGGAGAACTGTGGGCTTCCGTCTCGCAAACTGAACGAAACGTACGTAAATGAAAACAACATTTCTTGACTTTTACATTTTACATTACGTATTACATTTCTTGACTTTTGTTTAACTTAAAAAATTAGTACTTTTCGCTTAGAAAACAGAAATATGTTTAAATAAGCTTAATCTATTATAGAATTTTGATTTATTATACTTTCCAACCCTTTTCACTTTCTGAAAAGAATAATATAAGTTGTTGATTACTATTATTCCGTCGAAAGAGGAGGACCTTGTGAAATTCTATAAGCTCCGCCTCTTCTGGCGCGAAAGTATTGTAGCGGCAGATGGCGTGCGAGGCGAGGAGAACGCCCGTGAAAGGCCAAGGGCAGTCGTTGAGCGAGAGTAGTAGAGTAGTTGAGCAGAGAGAGCGAGATGAGAAGCGCGCGAGTTTGAAAGACGGAGTTGCCGTTTTGATTGTTGTAGAAGTCCCCGAGCTAAATCCCCACTTTAAATAAACCACCCTATCTAAATTAAAAACTGTGTACACCTTCCCAAGCCAGTTCCCCTCCTCTTTTTTGTGAAATCAGTTAGCGTAATTCGCAAAATTCGCTAATCACTAGTATTACATTTCTTGACTTTTGTTTAACTTAAAAAATTAGTACTTTTCGCTTAGAAAACAGAAATATGTTTAAATAAGCTTAATCTATTATAGAATTTTGATTTATTATACTTTCCAACCTTTTTCACTTTCTGAAAAGAATAATGTAAGTTGTTGATTACTATTATTCCGTCGAAAGAGGAGGACCTTGTGAAATTCTACAAGCTCCGCCTCTTCTGGCGCGGAAGTATTAATAAACAATAGTCATGAATATCTCAGTATTGAAGACGAAGATTGGGAACTTGATAACAAACCTAATATTTTAGACTGAATCTAGTTTAGTAACACAATTATTTTATTTCTTTAAAAAAAAAAGTTTTATCCGTAGGCTATATCTTTTTTACAATTTCATCCTTAGAACTTGAAAAGACGCGCGTTACGAATGTCTGGGAAGCATGTTTCGGGTGGGATGATTTCTACAGGAAAGCTCCTGCCTGCTCCTAAACTGACTGCGGTAAAACAAGTTGTAACTCCAACTTCTGCTGTTGGTGCTACCGTCAGAGCCAAGAAAAGCGCGGGAAACGCTAAAGTCGTTGAAGAACTTGATGAAAAGAGTTTAGCCTTACTCAAAGGGATGGAACCTCTGGACGTTGCGTCGCATTTGCACCTTTTAGGAGAGTCGTTATCAGCTGTTGGTGCCCGTCTCAAAGAACACCAAGTAAACAAAAAAAATCATTAATTAAATTCGTTAAAATTCGACTTGGATTATTATGTTTTGGATCTTCTTGTAATATTTTAAGGGACAAATTGCGGTTTCTGGAAGCTGGTCAGTGTTACTTGACTCGGTTTTATGTTCCATTGGTCCACTGCTCTGCTTAACCACGAAAGTGCCCGAGTTGGACGTGATTCCAGCCACAACTTTGACCAAGATTCTTGAAAATATTGTATTAATTATGCCTGGCCTGTAAACAGTAACTTTTTGGTAATGTGTTTTGTTTTTGTATCTTTTTGTTTTTGCTGACAAGATAACAAATGAAAGAATAAGTAGAATTTTTAGTCTCGCAGAAATAAAATAACGAAAAGAGAAGACACATTTGTTTTCATTGTTGGAGTCCGGAAGTATTTAACCAGACTTTATATATCTTTAGGGACAAACTGCTCCACAAGTTTGGCAGCTTGACGTAGTTCTATTTGGTTAAAAGACAGGGAACATAGCGTAAGCTTGTGGATATTTTTTATTCAAAAGAAAAAAAAGTAACTTTTTGTTTACGTACCGTGAAGAAGAAGCTGAGTTTGTTGGAATGGAAGATCAACGCTATAACAACGCTGCTGACCGCTTGGCGAATCGCGAGTGTGCAGAACTAAGCTGATTTGATTGCCCTGCATAGTGCTGCCAATTTGTTCCACGCGGTTGACTAAAAGGTTAGATTCATAAAATGACGAGCTATACATAATGGGTTATGTGTAAAAGAATAAATGGAAATACACATGTATGATACACGAGAGGAAATTTTAAGGACTTTTAAGGACTTTTAAGAATTATTAAACAAATGCGGAAACTATAATTACCATAATAAATGTACAGGAAGAATAGGTACTGAAATTGAAAGATAAATTCCTCCAGAAACGGTGCAAAAGCTAGCTTAACTTGTTTCTGCCTAACTGATGCCAGATGGCGTTAGTGTTTTTATGATTTATTTTACCTTGGTTTCGGCGCATGAAATGGCGTACTGTACATGATAACTTGTTATAAATAATAGCTATAGATAATTTATACGCAGTTGTGCGAATTCCAAGCGAAAGTATAAGACGGGGAAAATAACCCGTCCAATCAGAGAGAGCAATCGACTGTTAGCGCTTCCCCAAACGATTAAGCGAATGCTTGCCTTTAGTGCTCCAACTCCATGCTAAGGCAAGCGTTAATGTTTTTAAATAAACTACGTTTACAAGAAATATTAGCATACGAACTAATTACTAGACATTAATACGCATACAAAATAAAATGTAAAAAATCGAAAGGGAAGTAAAAGTTTCTAAACTCACTCGCAAGGGATTTTGATTTCTGTCTCTCCCGAATAACGTCGGCAGCTTCAGCCCAAACTTTGCTGACAGCTGTAGCGTGTTCCTTCGGCAACCCCAATTGTTGCAGCTCGTTATTCACAACATCTTCATCCGTCGCAGTCGCATATCGCGATGCTGAATTCAGGATAAACTTAATTGCAGCAATCGCAGCTTGCAAGTCTTTTTCGCCTGAAGAATAAGGGTTTAAAGGGGGTAGGTAAACACGTTTGCTTTTCTTAAAGAAATATTTCCTAGCTTGCATAGTAATAAAAATTGGAAATTTATGCGGAAGCCAAAAGCCAAAACTTGTCGGCTTTAACCTCACTTTGTTTTCTTTTCGGTCCCTGAAAGACCACTCCTTTTTCCCCTTCCTCTCCCAAAATACGATACATAAAACCCCAAAAGTTTGCATTAAAAATTATCTTCCCTTTTGAAACCCAGTCGACCGTGAAGACAATCGAATTGACTTACTGAATTTGGCGTCGGAGGTCAGTTTCCCAGCTTTCTCAAACTAGAAAAAAATATTGTGAAATCACATGAATAAATGAAATGCTTTAGAAATTCCAGAAATATCGCTGCAGAAATAGTATTAGCAATATTTCTGCATAAATATTAATACAATTTCTAGAACATTTATTTATTTATTTTATTTGCTTTCTTTTAAAAGTATTTACGTCTAAAGTTTCGTCCCGTAAATGCTTGGAGACTTCTTGAGCCAGTAACTTGAACTTTATGGAACTCAAACGTGACAAAGTTGCCATTTCTGCGAGCAACCAATCCGGGCAGTCCTGATCCCCACAAAATCGGAATTTCTAACCCCCCAAAAAAACAAAAAAATTTAAGGGCAGAAATAAGAAGTGGAAAATATGACTGCACATTTTAGTAAAATCGCAGTACAATTTCCCCTTTCTTTGAAATTATTAGACTTATAGATAACCCCACTAACCCACCATTTTCGTTTCTGAGGCGCGTGAAATGAACGTTAAGCAGACCGGAACTGTAGTGGCAGTGCCTGGGTATGGAAAACGTAATTAGAAAAGGAGACAACCATGAAGTTTGGATGGGGGAGTAGAAGGAGAGTTGTATCGCAGATCGCAGTGAAACCATTTGTCACACTAAACGGAAAAGCGGGTTGTTTTCTCCCCACCCTCCCCCCAAAAAACACATACAGACGAGCGAAGGCTATACCAAATAAATCTTAATGAAGGTATAACTGCTTTCGGCTGCTTAATTGAATTCTGAGTTTAATCTATCTCTCCTGCAAGAGGAATGAGAGTTAACCTAATAAAGAATATCCGACATTACGTAACGGACGGGATCCTATTCTTCCTAAATTTTCTGATCTTTTTTTCATTTTCTGTTAAAAGCAAAATAGGCGGCAAATAGCTGCAAGGGGAAAGAGGAACTGCTGTATACAAAAAGGTAAGAAAAGTAAAAAGAAAAAAAAACTTCGCGTGGGAATGAGAAATGCGCATTCGCTTTCCGAGCGTAGAGCTAGTGTATAAAAGGCAGCGTAGGTCCATGTATATTTGCAAGCCCGAGTGAGTAGTTCGGAAGAAATATTGTAACCTGCTGGAAATATTTCTACCATGATTTCATTCCAAAACTGGGCCTTGTTAGCGTGCTATCTGTTCTGCAGTGCTGGACTGGCGGTAAGTTTAAAACGTGCCTATGAGTTTTGCAATAATGTATTACTGCAGTACATGAGTCTAGATTTTTTTACGGTACCTCAAACACTAACTGTTTTCATACGTAATATGTTTTTATTCGCTACAATAAATCTTAGATAGCCATATACGAAATTAATTTATTTATGCAACAATTTCAATATTACTGCAACAATGATACTAGCGCAGTATTGCAGTAACTCGAACCTTACTACAGCAGTTATACTGCAACAACAATTTTGACATTATTGCAGTAATGTAGTTATGGTACTGCCATAATGCTTATCGCCTTACTACAGTTTACGATGTTACTGCAAACATTTCTCTTCCTACTTTCAAAATTGCATCGAAGTTATAATTTTACCCAATTTGTCTGAAACCAATGCAGCAATTTTGGAGTAAATAGAATCAGAAATGAAATAAAATTGGCCAGCTTAAGAAACCTATAAATATTACTATAAGATTCCTGTAAGAATTACTGCATTAATACATTTAAAAATTAAGTAAATTACTACCATGATTCTTAAATCTATCGCAATAACGTTTATGAGATTATCGTAGCAATAAAAACTGATTGTTGTTAAGTTAGAAATGTGTAAACTTATTATGTACAAACTGCTGCAGTAATATTCGAACAAACGTGTGGGAGGTTGACAATTTGGCTGACTAGTTTCTTTGTGTGGTTTTCTATTCGTGTTATTTCTCAAAAGCAGCAAGTCTTGAATGAGAATATGGAAAGGGATCCACCACTCGTGAAATTGTCCCACGACAATGGGCTAATAGATCTGGCGGCATCGGAAGCGACTGACAAAGGAAATTCGTGGGAAGAAGCATGGGGTTTACCTGTCCTGCCCTACCAGCTGCTGAAGAGAAGTGAGGGAGGTTGGCGAGTGCGGGGAAAGAAGCAGAAGGAATCTGATTTTCCGGATTTGCCTTTTTGGGCCGCCAGGGGTAAAAAGGCGCGCTCTCCCTACCTGAACGCCTTCTCTTCCCCTCCTCGCGGGAAAAAGGACAGCGAAGAAGAACTCATGAATGGATTCTGGGCCGCTAGAGGAAAACGCACCGGAAGTGGGGCTACCCTTGACGTGTTTCCTTTTTGGGCCGCTAGAGGGAAGAAAGCTAATTTCCGGCCAAATGACTACGCTGATAACCTAGCCAACTTTCCTAGCAGGGACAAACGATATTCAGATCCCAACAAAAACCAACAACGTGTGGGATCCCGAATGCCACGTACAGAATTTGATCCTTACTTTTGGGCTGCCCGAGGCAAAAAATCTGGGCCAATGGACGACCAGTGATTTGAGGCAATTTGTTGTTAAATATTACAGAAAGGAATGTTTGCTAACGGTAGAGCCATCTTAAAGGATAAAGGTTTCATTTGGAACAGCCGAACACACACAAGAAAAATATTGATGTGATTTGTGATTGATACATTAACATTATACAAATGGAATGGACATATTTAACGGCAATAAATGTGCGTAATTTAATAGTTATTCCGGGTTAGACTTCTTTTCAAAAGAATCTTAAGTCAAAAGACTTTGATTTAATATATTACCGTGTATTTTTTTTGCTGATTTCCCAATTACCAAACGTCGCTCTATTAACTAAGAGTTTGAAGTTAAGTTTGTTTACCCAGTTTGTTTATATTTTGGTAGGCCACTGATTCGCTGCTCACTATTTATCGTTCGCTATCCAGATTTCGAGTTTCGAGCGATTAATTCCTTCCACGAATGAAGTTTTTAAGTGACCAATTTAGGAAAAATTACTAAGCGATACTCAGTAATAGCCTTGAATCTATAAATTTAATAATTTTCTTGCTTTTAATTTCTATCCATTTGTCAAATCGTGCTTCAAAACAGCTACGGTTAGCTTGCCTGTAGAAGCATGTTTTCACGTTTGCATCTAAAGACGCTTAATAACAATGGCAGCACTTTGCAATGGCGTGTATGCTTTCGTCTTTGTTTTGGGAAACTCGTGGTTGTAAATAAAAGTAATTCGAATGTCTCGAACGACTCTTCCCATGACCCAAGATGGGCTGGAAGTAATTAGTACATGAAAAACAAAAAAATCTTCTAACTAACTTTTAATTTAGGTTGATAACTCCGTTTCAGTCACAACAAAAATTGCTCGGCTTTACGCCGAACGTCTAATGAGCGATGTTTGTTTTGTTGTACAAGGACTAGAATACCCGGCGCACCGTTTAATCCTGTGTGCTTCCAGTGAAGTTTTTCAGGTACAATTGTGTTACTTTATAAAAAGAAATCAATTTATTTATTTATATTCACTGTAGGTTATGCTGTTGAATTCAAACTGGGCCGAGTCTAGAGTTAGCAGAATTACTCTGCAAGAGCCATCAGATTGTGCTGAAGTTTTTGGCGAATTTTTAGCCTATTTTTATACGGGGAAGATCAAAATTAGTCACAAGAGCGTTCTACCGCTTATCACCCTAGCGGACAAGTACAACATTAAAGTAGGCATTTCCTTTTTAAAAATTGTTTTGGGGATTTTTGTTTCAGATAAAGTATATCGTTATCATTAGGATTTGATTAAACTTTGTGAAGATTTTATGTTGGATCACGTAGCCTCTGCTGCTACTTGCAACCATTTATTAAGCTGGCTTTCCCATAGCTTATCATATAACCACGTTCAACTCACTGAGGTAAGTTTATATTATGTTCGTTACGTGGTTCGTTAACTAATCTGCTGTACTAAGTAAACTTAATGTTTACATATTTAGCGTAAGAATAGGCGTAACCTTAATTCAGACTTTCTAACCTTTAAATACTCTTCCTACTAGGCTATAATGGCTTAAAGCCAAATTAATATGTAACTTTTTTTAGCCTATTGGAATTTAAATTTGCAAATATGTATAGTTTAGTTAAGCTTATTGTTCTCTTTTTACATATGCAATTGTAAACTCTCTGTATCTTTCAGAAATGTACCAATTTCGTTGTTTGGAACTTTGAGTTAATAGCCAACCAAGATGATTTCAGCCACTGTGAGCCGGAACTGATGACACTCTTCCTCCAACACAGTGATTTGGTAGTTCACGACGAAGTCACGCTCTACAGGTAGCTAAATTGATAATCATTAGAAATTAATTCTTCTATGATTTATTTTTCTAAAAATTCATAGATTTGTCGTCAAATGGTTATTATGTCAAGAAAAACGGCTATTAGCGCTCTTGGACAACCGTGCTCAAGTGGAGCTTCACTACACAACTTTAGTCGAAGAAGTGATCAGTTTAGTACGTTTCCCTATGATGAGCCCCCGCCAACTAGCAGATTTACTACTGTGTCCCTTAATGAACCGTTTCAAGTCATTTTTCGTGGATCGTCTGGCCATCGGAATGGCTCTCCATTCGCGCAAAGACGCGCAAATTCAAGAAGCTTTGGATCAACCCTTAGGTCCGCTCCTTTTCACGCCTCGTTTGTACACGACTGAAAAATGGACAGCGCCTTTAATTCTGGAAAACTTCTCAGAATTGCCAGCCTATCACAACCGAACATTGCTTTTCTCTTCCTTTGCGTCCTGCGCCGAGCATGACAGCGACAAAGTGTATGAATGGGCCTTGGAATTTTATCCCAAAATGGTCCGATTTCATCCCAGTTGGCTCATCGTCTGGCAAGGCATGCAACAGATACCCGAAGTGGTTTACAAAAGTGTTCGCTTAAGTCTTTTCCTCAAAGATCCTCCCGAGGCGCGCGTTAATGTCGCGGTTGTGGTAACGGGACGCAAACATGGCGTCGAACATGTGGTCCAAGTCCATGAAAAGAGGTTTATTTTTGGCTCTCAGGAACGCATTATGCATATGGATAATTTGATTGACTACGAAGCCTTAAACGCCTCACAAGACAATATCTACTTGACGGGGCCAGATGAGAATACGTTGATGATCAAAGTGGTGATAGTTCCGTTGAAATATTAAAACGCCAAACGAAAGAAAGAATACCTGACACGATTAAAAAGTCGAGAATTTGACGAAAATCTTGTGATACAAACAGGAATACAGGCTGGATTTAAATTTTAGGGTCTCCAGAGTTTCAATAAACCGTCTTCGCTGTACGTACAAATTAAATTTTGGTGAGGATGGTGGGCGATGCCAATGACGTCTTTCTCATGGACCTGCAATTAAAAATAATTTGCATAATATCACAATTTAATCAGACTTCAAACAACTGTTAGCATTCACTGCAACACTGAGGTAACTACAACGCACAACGCTTTAATATAAATATACTTAATAATCCCATTAACTGAATAATCATTTTAATATACTAATTTAACGATAACAATAAAAACAAATTAACATCATAATAATATCCATTAATTATACACACAAGGCATTTTTTCCTACATCGTCTCTTAATATGCTTACGTTTAAGGTCTTTTCCAATTTGCCGGTAGTCAAAGAGAAGCAATAAAGCACGAAATCTTCTCCAACGCAATAAATCCATTCGCCGCGTGGCGATAAAACGCAGGCGACAAAGTCACCTCCTTCGCGTTTTCCACTTGTAAATGATCTTACAATCTGCAACAACTCCCCAAAATTAAACTCTTCAAACAAACAAATAAACCAAAACTGTACCTGGCCTTGCATATTCATGACGACAACATTAGGAGTCTTATTGCAAACTACAAATTGATCCGGATTGCTCGGAACTAGCGCCAAACTGTGCACTGTGACGTCAATACCGGCTCCACCCAACGCTTTCCATGTCGCCACACACTCGGACGTCTTTAAACTCCACAATTTCACTGATCCGTCATGAGACCCACTAAGAAAATAAACAATATTAATTTAAATCTAAAAATAACAAATAACTTGATTAATAATTCTTATTAATTTTAATACAACATGTATGTAAATATCAACTGATAAAAAGCAATACCTAATAATATGGTGTCCATCAGCCGTAAACAAGGCCTCATTAACGAAAGAGGTGTGGCCTCGGAATTCTTTGAGCGTTTTGCCCGATTTAAGTCCATGGATTCTAAAAAACCCTCAAAATTATGAAAATTCTGACGAAAAAGTTGACAATATGTATACCTAACGGTCATGTCAAAAGACGTGGTAAGTAACTGGCTGTTGTCTTTGGAGAACTGGATGCATGTGACCCCCTTGTTATGCGCTTTCTCGAAGCGTCGCAAGCATTGACCAGTAAGAATCTTCCAAACTTTAATTTTCCCATCCGTGGATCCACTCGCTAGCATCTCCGAGTCTCTACTAAACGCTAAGGAGAGGATAGCTTCTTCCATCATCATAAAGTTGTCCTAAAACAAAAAAAATAAAAATGTGTCACACTAAATTAATGGATTTTTTGATCTTTCGAAGAAACGTCTGACTTTAAGGACTTTTACTTGAGCTTGGTAGCGAAGATCTTTACGGATTTTACCCGTAGAGAAGTTCCATACTTCAATGAACCCGTCCACGGAGCCCGTGACCAGGTATTGTCCATCTGGGGAGAAACGGGAACACTCTACGTGGGATTTTTGGCCAAATTTGATTTGGCGAGCCAAATGAGTGGGCGGTTTTTCTTCTTCTTGCTCTTTAATGGCGGCTTTCCCTCGGAAAAGATCGATTGTGGTGCCAGGAGGCAACAGACCTTGGTGCTGCTGCCATTTTAGGGATTGACCCAACAACGCTAAGAGACGAGAGGGTGGAACGACCGATACTTCGCCGGCTAACGCTTGAGCAATGGCCGCACGACGTTTTTCTTTGCTGCTACCTTCGGGATATGCTTCTCTCGGGTCGAAAAAAGATCTCGTGAGAGTGTTCTCTGTGTGGGTTGTAATATAAAAACAAAAATGAATTAACTCGTTAATAAATACTATGCTAATCAAGTAAATTTGCAACAAATTAATTAATAATTGAACAAAACGAAATAGTTTAAAGTAATATAGTGACTAGAAGAAATGGTAACTAAAATGTAATAACTGATAGTTTCTTTACTAGTAAGCGAATTAATATACCTAAATGAATATAGCGGTCTGGTTCCTGTTGTTTAAGTAAAACCATGGGATCCGTTTGTCGCAAAACCGATCGAGCAGCTCCGAGCTCTCGGAGTTCAATAAGTTCTAATACAACCTAAATGTAACAAACACAATTACTAAGCACGTTTTGAAATTATTTTATTGTTTTAATTGCTTGTTCATATAAGTCGATTAGCTTCTTGTCAGGCAGTTTTAGGGGTTGAATGGCTTTCAGGACTGTATCCCAGTGCCCACTAAGAATATCTGATGTGAAGCTTTCGATGGAATCCACGGTATTCAAAGAAACTCCAGTTTCCTCCTTGGATTTACCATACACACAATAAATAAATTAAAATTGTTATTAATGAGTTTTCTAATCACTTGGACTATTTGGAGACTCCTCAGGAGGTTAGATTCCTTCAAATATTGCTGAATGAGCCGAATAACGCTATCAAAACAATGAAAAACATTTTCGAAAATAATTATTTGTTGAATTTTCTGAGCTTAAATGCTGAGTACACTTGTTAAGAAGCATAGGAGACCATTACTTACTCGGCTGATTCAATTTCGATTGACATTTTTTTCCTTGGACAATAATTAAACTTCCACGAGAAAAACGCTGTTTAGCTTTTTTGGCTCGCAGTTGTTTCCTTCAGAAGTTGACCTTGTTAAAGGTGAAACGGCGAACCATAATCTACTGATCTACGAACAGCGAAGCCACTCATGCAGCCATTAGATCTTATTTCATGAGCTCTTTTTCCCCTATGAAAGGGGGAAATTTTTAACAATGTGACCTAAGATGTAAGATCCTAACTGATAGCGATTTTCATTGGCCTCGCTAGAGTACTCTGGAGTACTATTTTTTACTCCGAGTAGCAAAGGTGCCTTTCACTG
>RJJA01000156.1:0-126450 GCA_003724045.1 Lepidurus arcticus
TATTGATGAAAGAAATACCAAGTTTTATGAAGACCTTCTCTTCTGCAAAGGAATTAAATCTGGAACCAAAGCGAAAGATCTTTTTGAAATTCTGCAGTCTTTCATGGAAGAGAATAGCATCAACTGGGAGAAATGTGTAGGTGTCTGCACAGATGGAGCTCGTTCTATGTCGGGGCGTTACGGCGGTTTGCAAGCTTTGATCCGTGACAAAGCTCCTTTCTGTGTTTGGACTCACTGTATCATTCACAGAGAAGTACTGGCATCGAAAAACCTTAGCACTGCCCTTAATGAAGTCCTCACATCGGCAACGGAAGTCGTGAATTTCATAAAAACACGGCCATTGAAGTCGAGGCTTTTCGGACAGATATGCCGTGACATGGGAGCGGAGCATACTTCGTTGCTATATTACTGCAATTCTCGCTGGCTTTCTCGCGGAAATGTCTTGAAGAGAGTATACGAAATCAGAAAGGAACTTTATTCCTACCTTGCGGAGGAAAAACACCCTAGTTCGGACAAGTTTGTCGACGATGATTTTTCAGTAAAGCTGGCGTATCTTTGTGATGTCTTCGAAAAGCTCAACATCTTGAATCTTTCTCTGCAAGGGTCTGAGACGCATATTCTGCAACTTTCAGACAAAATCTCTGCATTCAAAAAGAAGCTCCTGCTGTGGAATACAAAACTGAACGAAGACGACTTCAGCTGCTGCTTTCCAGCTTTGTACGCTTGCTTAGATGAGAACAACTTGGTTTTGAGCATGGAACTGAAAGCGGTGTTTGTAGACCACCTTACGCAACTCAATGTTTTCTTTGGGAAGTACTTTCCGGATAATGTGGAACAGCATTATTGGATAAAAAATCCTTTTGACGCAGAACTCCCATCAACACTGCCCCTTGGAGAGCAAGAGCAATTCATTGATATCTCTTCGGACTCCGAATTCAAATCGAAGTTCTACGCCTTATCACTGCCAGAATTCTGGTCTTCGGTTAAGCGAGAGTACCCAGAAATAGGGAAGAGGGCCCTGCGAGTACTGATTTTCTTTGCGACGTCTTACTTGTGCGAGGCAGGTTTTTCTGCACTAGCAGCAATTAAAACGAAATACCGGTCGCGACTAAACGTTGAAAAGGAAATACGAGTCGCAATTTCTAACATCCAGCCAAGATTTGAGGAACTGATGAAAAAAAAGCAAGCACAACCTTCACACTGATTTTTTGTCGAATTAAAGGTAGTAGAATTTTCAGTCCAGTTTGACTTTTTGTAAGCATTGTAATCCAAATTAACGCGAGAATAGCTTGATTTGTGCTTCTGTGATTTCGTGAGCGTAGCTCGGAGCAAATGTAAAATACAATACACATAAGTAATGGAAACGTAAATTTTTGCCACTTGAGTTGATTTAATTTCAGGGGAGCCGCGATGGGTTTATACTTATGTAGGGGAGCCGCGGACCAAAAAAGGTTGACAACCACTGTCGTAGACAATGTGTATGACAACATCCAATATTACCGTGGAGAAGATGCTAAAGGCAAACCCTTCTTCACTCAGGATCCACAAGATGCAGGATCTCGGGTTGATCTCGTTGTTGTCCAGCGACATCACCCCGCTACCCAGGTGGCTCTAATCATAGCCCTTACGACTGCTTGTGGCTTGGTTAAAGCTGTAACCGCCCAGAATAAACGGAGAGCAGGAGGCACCAAAAAGCACGACTTGAAATCGCGAAATTAAAAAAAAAAAAAAAAAATATTGTCGAAAGGGGGGGTTTGGGGGATTCACTCGATTCTGCGATGTCTAGTTCTTATTCTAAGATTTGACTCAATGAGAGCAGATCCCAGAAGAAATACCACGACTTCTATACATATTTTGCTTAAGAGTCGAGGGTAGCTTGTCTTGAATTTTGGCAAAATAGAAAGTCGCCATATTAGGCCGAATTAGGGGAAATTCGTGCGGTGCACCTAGAATTGGTGCCGATTTGAATGATTTAGACCCCTTGACCCTCTCTCACTTTCTTCATGGACGATTCTTGCCTACCCTATGTTGCACGACTCTATGAAGAACCTGAGCATGGAACGCCTGATGACCTGACCAAGTCTTTCCTCAACCTACAAACAATATTGGGTAGCTTTGGGAAACGTTGGTCTCAAGAATATCTGACATCTGTCAACCAGCCGACTCTCGACCTCCAGACCAAACCAGATTCCCAATCAGTTAACTACTTACACCGGTGCGTGGAATAAAGGCTGCTGTAGGGAAATCCACACTATTACATAATGCCGCAGTCGGTAGGATAGCGCCTTCTATATTCACGCCCGGTATCTTTTTCTTTGAACCATTTTTTTTATTTTCTCTTTGACCACCAATCTATCAAGACCATCCACCTTATCCTGACCACCCTAAAACCTAAAAAAAAACTTGTTTCGACCACCTACCTTCACGAACATGCCGGACGAAACTTCCGATTCCGACGAATACTTCCACCGGATCGACCTACCTGGGTCACCACATGACCTGCTTAACCGGACAACGAGCCACTACTGCCAATAAACTCAGCCTCAAGCCCGAAACCTTCCAAGAAGTCATCAGCAGAATCCCGAAGTTCGGTTGAGGAAGTGATATGGAATGGCAAGCCTATATCCAACTCCAAGTCACCTCATACCCAAAAGATGAACAGCGGATCGTCCTGCGGTTGCATCAATGTGTTACCGGCAAGGCAGCCCAATGGTATAAAATTTTCCTGTCCTATTCCACAGAGCCCACCTGGATCAACTTCAAGTCAGACGCAATTAGCCGTTTCCCTTCTCCGAGCTAGAAGTCCCAGTCCAAGAGTCCGAAGAAACCGTAGCCGATTTTGGACAAAATGTCGTATCCTATTTAACTGACACCCAAGTACACCTTTTGGCAGATGACCCAATCAGCACACAATGCCTCGCATCACCACCATTCACTATTCGCATGTATCACATTTCTGTAATGCCCCCGACCATCCCTATGCACTTCGCTCACTCGTTAACACCCGTGCCAAATCCGCGATTTTGATCGACTCCTTTCCCTCGCCCAAGACGAAGAACACCTGACGAAGGACCTGATAACCAAGACGGAGATGAAGACCTACTATCGACGCATCGAAAAGCTCCGAATGTGGATTCAGATCTCCGCTGTCCAACCTACTTAAGCAGAGTTAACAAGAACGCTGATGCACTTTCCCGCATTTCCATAACCCGCGACCAAACTACTGAAACGAGCACTATTAATACAGTCCAAACTGATCAACCGGTTAACATCCTAAACATTTCTGAGGAACAATTCCGAAAACTCCAATACAACGACTCGTACTGTAGACCCCTATACGATTACATTACTACTGGCCAAATCCCAGAAAACGATCGTAGACCACCCTGGTTATTTGAAAAATAAAAAAACCCGCTAGTTTGCAGAAAAACGCACTCCTAGGTACCTTACCTCCCGTTCAAGGTCCATTCCATCGCCTTGCTGTCGACATTCTAGGTCCCTTTCCCCCCAACAATGGATGGCAACCGATATCTCCTCGTCTTTGTCGACCACTTCACAAAATGGCCCGAAGCTTTCCCAATTCCAGCCCAAGACGCAAGAACCGTCGCCCGAATTTTCGTAGAACACATAATTTGTAGACACGGTATCCCTTTTGAGCTCCTATCCGACCGTGGGACTAACTTCTTCTCTAAACTCGTTAAAGAAATTTGCGAGTACCTCAAGATCACTAAAACGAACACCACAGCCTATAATCCAAAATGCAACGGAATGGTCGAACGACATCCCCGAGTATTGATGGACGGTATGAAATTTTGTGAGGGAAGCCAAGGAAATTGGGATGAGCAAATCAATTTTGTCTTGTTTTCCTACCGAACAGCCATTTATCCTAGCACCGATGAAACCCCTTTCTTCCTATTGCAGGGCCGAGATCCAAATATCGACGTCAATACCTTTCTTGCTCCCCGTCGCCAAAATTATGCTGTAACTAAAGACTACAAAGCCGAACTAGTACAAAGCTTGCATCAGGCGTTCACATATGTCCGAGAACGACTGCTTTCCGCTCACGAAGAGCAAAAGAATATTACGATCGACGAATGAAACCTGTTACCTTTGAGATTGGCGACAAAGTCATCAAATGCAATACTGCCCTGAAGGTTCGAGAATCCCCCAAACTAGCGCTCAACTCATGGATGGGACCGTACAGAATTATCAAGAAAACAGGAGATCAAACCTTTTTAATTCAAGACTCGAAAACCTTAAAAGACGAAAATGTGAATGTAAACAGACTAAAACACTACGTCGAACAAACGTTCGCTGGTGACACCCCATTAAGAGTCCAGTATTGAAAATTTGCCTGATCCGAAAATGCCTTCTATACCCCTTACCGTCGATCAAACCCAAAAGCAACTGGCAGATTTACTTAAGACCCTTACCGAACTTGTTACCGGACCACCGCAACCAGCAAACCCATTCGAACTTCCTTGGAACAATGCCAGCACATTACCTACTACCCTACTTCATCCTCTCCACCAACATCCACATTCCCTTACCACAACACTATCTCATCCCACAACCCCAAATAGCCAAGAAACTACCGGAGAAACTCATTCAAACAACTTCGAAGACTCCGAATATTTGCAGATGCCAACTCCTAATCGTGATTCAAGCACTCCAGGACCATCCCATGAACAAACTTGGTTAGACCATCGAAGTCCCGTTGGCCCAAACAATTCAAGCTCATCCACCGATACTAGCACAACAAATACAAGTTCATCATCATGACTCCCCCGCCTTTGGCGATTATGCAACTTTTCAACCCCGTACACATAGCACACCAGAAGACCACCGCACTCGTAACGAATCTCCACTCTCCGTCCGACCACGATCTCTTTCCGTTAATGATCAACCTCCCTTACGCAGTATCCTCCAACCCCCTACTTTACAATTGCAACAACCTACCCAAACTACCCGCTCCGGTAGACAATCCAAACCCCCTGTCCGCTTCGCCGATCAAGTATTCAAGTAGAATTCATTTATAGGTCCGATCTACGGAACAGTTGTTACCCTGATGGCTTTATGTTGTTTTCCACTTGCTGCTCAATTTAATCAAGATCATTACCGCCTGTCGTTGGGAAGTTTAATCCAGTACGAAGATCAGTTGACCATAACCAGCTCAGAATGGACACTCGTAGCTGACGTCGATCTAACAACTTACGACCAAATTATCGAACACCTTGACCAGTACTTGCATACATTCACGCCATTCCCCGTTGAATTCAACATTACCGATATCCACGAAATCTCCATTCTAGGGAAAACTCAAACCGCTCACATTTCGAACATACAAAATATGCAAGCCCAAAGTTCCTTCCGCCCTTCTTAATATGACAGTTACAAGAGAAAACAACCTGTTCCGTAGGGATCTACAAGAGATGAAAAACAAACTTCAAAACATACGGCAAACTATTACGACGAACAAACGCGATAAACGTTTCGTATTAATTCCCGGTGCAAGCAAAGTACTCCATTTCCTTTTTGGTTCCGCCGGTGACGACGATCTTCAGGCTATCAATGACCAGGCAAATCAAATAACGAAAAAATTGACTAGCATCGCTCACATTCAAGATTTACAAGCATCTCTAATTCAAACCACCCATGAAGAGGCCCTCCGAAACAAAAAACACCATAAAAAATATTACTGAAGCTATTAAAAGCATCAGCACAGCAATAGATAAATATCACAAGGAAACAGACCATTCACTCGAAACATATTACACTTAACCACCGCTAATGCCGAAATCCAGATCCATTTAAAATTCGCTAATAATCTACTCCAGTATCTAAATGACGATCTAACACTTTTCGCAACTGGAAGACTACCCAAACAATTGATACCTCCCGTAAAATTAATCCCAATACGTGAAGAAATAGAGAACAGATTACCTACAGGCTGGTCCATAATGACAAACTCTAAAACCACTAATTTTTGGACACTGTATAGCTCAGCAGGGATAAAAACTATTTCCACAAGCAACGGCTTACGACTTTTCATTGAAATTCCGATCAGCTCTCATTTCTCTGAATTTGAACTTTTCCGACTTACCCCATTTCCAACCCCAATTCCGGACACCAACACTTACTCCCTCCTCAAAACCACTGTCAACTATTTAGCCGTTTCCTCCCATCGCAAAAACTTTATAGAATTTGAACAAACCGATATAACTTCATGTTTACGTCTTGATAAACGTTGGTGTTTAGCCCAAAATCCGATCATCCTCCAACCACCAGGAACTCGTGCTCAATCTCGCTTTTCTTAGCCGACCACATCGCTATTAACAAATTTTGTGAAATTAATATTATCCGTCGGAGCCGAATTTTCCTAAAACCGATAGGAGACAACAAGGGGTTGTACTCCTCTCCAAGTAGTTTCCGACTAATTTGTTATGCCAATTTTCAAACATCAGTATGAGAATTGCCGAAAGAAAAGTCGAACTAGCCGGTGTTGGATTACTTACGTTGTCGCCGAAATGTTCACTACAAACTCTGACTTTTACAATTCCCGCAAGTTTTACCGGACAATCCACTCTTTCGGCCAACTCCCCAAATATTACCCTAATCTCATTGACCAATTTTTTCTTAATGAGTAACTTAACCCCGTTCGACCACTCGCTGTTTCCTGAAGTCAAGAACTTATTGAAGAACGTGGACCAACATGAAGACTGGGAGATCCCTTCTAGGAAGATGCAGATGGCCCTAGCAAAGCAGACTACGCTTTTTCTGGACGACAAAAGCGAGATAGAACATCAATTTAATGGCCGAATAGACGATAATGATCATTGGAACTGCCATTTGTTTAAGCTTGACCACAGGCATGATCATAGGAGGGTACCTTATTTGGAAAGCTACCAGAACGAGCAACCCCGTTGCTGCTGACTTAGAACACCACCCAATGACCAACCGGATCACGGAATTGATTATGGAAATTGAAGTCCTCAAGATGAGACAAGACCAACTGAAACAATTTTTGGAAGACGAATTGAAGGCGGCCAAACGAAAAGTAGACGACATAGAACGACAAATAGACCGACGAACCTAATCACGCCCACCTAGCCCATAAGAAAACCTGCAGTCCTGTACTACGGGACGTAGTCTCTCAGAGAGGAATGCGATGTGGAGAACGATTTCGCTGACTTTTGAACATATTTCATTTTGAATTGAACATTTTGAACATATTTCACCGACTTATAATTCTCAGCTCATATTCAGGATGCCGAGCGGCAGATCACCGGCTAATTTCCTCCTCACGCATCACCATCTGTTTTTGCCCGAACATTCCCTTTGTTTATAATTTAGCCCATTCAGCAGATTCCGCGCCAAATATGTATATAAACGCTTCTTCTCCCCCGCCCGCTCTCTTTTGGTTGCTAGTTAGCATACGCTCGTTCGACTCAAACTCATTGAGCACCTCGCCTCTACGGCATTTTCGTTCTTACAGCGTTCCATATAGGAATCTTCCCACAAAATAAACCAGTTCCCTTAAAACCCCAAAAGTTGCCCTTTTGCTCATCTTTCTCCAAAAAATTCGCCCTTTAGGACTGGTAGTATTTTGGATCGTCTATTTCATTACGCTTGGAACAGCCTACCCGGAGTTGGAATTTTACAAAATAGCTTTGGGAAGTGTTTTCAAATACCAGAATCAACTTACAATCACTAATTCAAAATGGACAATAGTCGCAGACATCGACCTAACGCCGTACCATTATGGAAAACTTGGGAAAATATCTGGAAAACTTTCGTCCAATAAACACTAAGATCAAACCACCTGTAACCCCATGCACCGACCGAACTTCCGGAACTTCACAATTTCCTGGCCCTAGTTAACATTTCCCTCCATAGGGAAAATCGTATCTTTGCATAAGATTTCAGGGAATGAAGACGAAGCTCGAAAATATCCATCGTATTACAACTATCAACGACGGGACCAGGACTAAACGTTTCGTACTTATCCCTGGTGGCAGCAAACTACTACATTTCCTCTTTGGCACAGCAGGTGATGAAGACATTGCCCAAATTGACATCCTATCTAAACAAACATCTAGCGTGACACATGTCCAAGAGTTACAAGCCTCAATGATTCAAACTCATGATGAAATCCGTCGGATCGTAAAACACTCCACAATCTAACCCAAGCAATCTCCCTCGTAGAACGGACTTTGAATGGCATTCATACCAATTTCCAAACCCAACGAGAAGATTTCAACCAAATCCGAATTGACCTATTGCAAATTACGTCGGCCACCACCGAAATCCAGACAAACCTACGATTCACAAACAACCTGCTACAATATCTTAATGACGACCTTACCCTCATCTCCATCGGGCGATTACCAAAACACTTCCTACCTCCCACCAAGATTATCCCTGTGCGCCGTGAAATAGAAGATCGCCTACCAACCGGATGGACTGTCACGACGAATTCGAAAAATAAAAACTTTTGGGAACTATACCAATGTCAAAACGATTTCCCTCCCTCACGGTCTACGTCTATTCATTGAAATCCTTATCTCACCACGTCAAAATGACTTTGAACTATACAATTTTTTACCCTTCCGTACACCGGTTCCCGGCACCAACGTCTATGCTCTAGCACAAATCGAACAACCATATCTTGCAATATCAAAAGATCGAAAAAACTTCATCGAGCTACGTCCGGATGATTTAAAACGTTGTTTCCAGTTTGATAAACGGTGGTGCTTATCACACAATCCTATACTTCGCCATACAATGGCTGTTTTCTGTCCGATTTCCCTTTTCTTAGACGACAAACGAGTCAACAATGCATGCGATACTAAATGATCTTTCTGCCTTTTTCCTTGAATCCTGATCCAAAACGTTTGGCTATTTTTTGCTTGATTCCTTGAACCCTGATCTTTGCCTTTCTTCGAACCTTGACTCCGTTACTATGCCTTTTGACCCTTGTGTTTGCTCTTGCGCTGTAGAGAGCCCCTCCTCTTGCCTCCTATACTTGTGTATAGAAGGGAAGGGAATTATTTTTTGTGGCAGTACAAAATACAGCTTCTAATAGGCTGGAGTTACTTCCTAACACTTGATTCGGTTATTACAAGTATAATGCCGTTGAAACCCTTTTTCGAAAATGCTACGTTGACCCCCGTTCGAAGCCGACCAACAGCCCCCTTACTGTTCACTCTAAGGAGTTGGACGATGATATGCTTTTAACACCTGCACACCTATATGGAAGGCTCCTCCCTGTGTTGGAATGCCTACAAGATGAAAATGTCGGAGATCCTACCTATGGTGACGATGCTAAACTCCCGCAATATGCCATACGAATAAAAGAACTTCTCCGCAATTTCAGGAAAAGATGGCGAGGCGACAATCTGACAGTCTGACCTCAAAGTCGGAGATCTCGTGCACATTCACGATAGGGGAAATCGACTGTTTTGGAGACTAGGCCGGATAACAAAACTATTACCAGGCATAGACGGTGTGACCTGAACAGTGGAACTAAGAACTATCTGTGGGTATACCAATAGGCCCATTACTAAACTTTACCCTTTCGAAATCGGTTCACCAATCCCAACCGAGATTGTACGTCCCTCAGAAGATACGCGCCCTGTCCGAAAAGCAGCTCAAGAAGCCCGCAAAATAATCCGTGAAATGATGACTAACTGAGGATCTTGTCCCGATTGCCGGGGCGGAAAATAAATGTTAGAAATTCTGTATCTTTCTCGTGATATTTTAGTTTCCCCTGTGTACCCCTCCTCGTCTCCTTTGTCTTATACGTTTATTTCTAACAAAAACTTTCCCTTTTTGCATATCACCGCTTTACGTTGCTCCTATACTAAGAAAATGGTACAGTCAAAGATCCTTATTCGCGGTTCCCATATTCGCGAGTGAAATTTTTGTGACCGCATCTCTTTATTCGCGGCAGAAAAACCGAACCCTTGGTGATAAGGTTGAGTTGGTATTCACTACTGAAGCTATCAAGAAGTGTCTTAGTTTTGGCGTGTCATAGTCATAAATATAAATACAGAGTTAAAATTTTAAACGTGGAGTTTTGGCCCGACACAAAAACACAACGCAGGAACATTCAAGTAAAACCGTTACTCTCTTTAAACACTCCACGTAATTTACAAAAGCATCCACTTTCCTTTACCACGACACTATTCTCGCAATTACCATAGTGGCAACGACACTACCGGAGAAACTCATTCACCCAACTCTTCGAAAATTTTTAAACACTCCAAAGACTCAGAATATTTGCAGATTCCAACTCCTAGTTGTGATTCAAACACTCCAGGACCACCCCCATCAACAAACTTCGTTAGATCACCGAAGTCCCGTTGGTCCTGATCCGAAAATGCCTTCTATACCCCTTACCGTCGATCAAAGCAACTGGCAGATTTACTTAAGACCCTTACCGAACTTGTTACCGGACCACCCCAACCACAACCAGCAAACCCATTCGAACTTCCTTGGAACAATGCCAGCACATTACCTACTACCCTACTTCATCCTCTCCACCAACATCCACATTCCCTTACCACAACACTATCTCATCCCACAACCCCAAATAGCCAAGAAACTACCGGAGAAACTCATTCAAACAACTTCGAAGACTCGAATATTTGCAGATGCCAACTCCTAGTTGTGATTCAAACACTCCAGGACCACCCCATCAACAAACTTCGTTAGATCACCGAAGTCCCGTTGGCCCAAACAATTCAAGCTCATCCACCGATACTAGCACAACAAATACAAGTTCATCACAAGTTCATCAAATACAAGATACCTGCACAATAAATACAAGTTCACCTTACGATTCCTCAGCCTTTGGTGATTATGCAACTCTTTGAACCCGTACACACAGCACACCAGAAGACATCACACTTCTAACGAACCTTCACTCTCCGTCCGATCACGATCTCTATCCGTTAATGATCAACCCCCCTTACGCAATATCCTTCAACTCCCTACTTTACGATTCCAACAACCCTACCCAACCAACCGCTCCGGTAGACAATCCAAACCCCTGTCCGCTTCGCCGATCAAGTATTCAAGTAGAATTCATGTATAGGTCCAATCTTCGGAACAGTTGTTAACCTGATGGCATTATGTTGCTTTCCACTTGGTGTTTAATTTTATCACTACCATTACCGCCTCTCGCTGGGAAGTTTAATCCAATACGAAAATCAGTTGACCATAACCAGCTCAGAATTGACACTCGTAGCTGACGTCGATCTAACAACTTACGATCAAATTTTCGAACACCATTACTAGTACTTCCATACATTCACACCATTCCCCGTTGAATTCAACATTACCGATATCCACGAAATCTCCATTCTAGGAAATCTCAAACCGTACACATTTTAAACATAAGAAATCTGCCACCCCAAAGTCTAACTGCCCTCCTTAAGGCACCGGTTCACCGTATTTGGAGATTTTCATTTTTTCTTCACTACAGTTTATTTTTTAAAAATGCGCTTAATGTGACGAAGCCGATTTTTGTATTCCCACAAATAAGGAAGTCAACTTTCTTATTTGTGGGAATAAAAAAATTCGGCTTCGTTTTTTGTATTCCCACAAATAAGAAAGTCAACTTTCTTATTTGTGGGAATAAAAAAATTCGGCTTCGTCACATTAAGCGCAATTTTTCGAAATAAACTATAGTGAAGAAAAAATGAAATCGTACATACGGTTTTCGCGCAATCGCCTGCAAGAATTTAACAAAATTGGCATAACTCTACAATACCAAATACACGTAAAAACACTAGTGCCATCTATCAGAGGAAAAAATCTCCAAATACGGTGAACCGGGGCCTTAATATGTCAATTACCAGAGAAAACAACCTATTCCTTAGGGATCTACAGGAGATTAAAAACAAACTTCAAAACATCCGGCAAACTATAACGACCAACAAACGCGATAAACGTTTCGTATTAATTCCCGATGCAAGCAAACTCTCCGTTTCTCTTTTGGTACCGCCGGTGACGTCCATCTTCAGGCTATCAATGACCAGACAAATCAAATGACTAAAAAATTGACTGGCATCGCTCACATTCAAAAACTACATGCATCTCTCATTCAAAACCAACCATGAAGAGGTCCTCTACGTTTCTAATTTTTTTCTTCTACTTCTTTAACTATTTTTACGCTGAAGGAGACGCAGCTTTGTATAGATATAGCTATTTAGGTTCTCTTGTGGTTGTTGCACCCGACCATTGACGAGGGCGATCCATTCTTCCAGACTTAGGGGTTTGCCGAAAGCGGCCAGAACCTTCTCTTTCCAATCATTCTACGTTTTGCAATTCCACACTATAACCTCGTACCAGTTCACTACCGCACCCGCCATCTTCGCCATTGTTGCCCTCAGGTGCAATTCGAACTCCAGTTTTCGGCTCGCCCACATACGCTCCTGAGTCTCGATCCACGTGTTCGCTTAGTTGAGAAGTACGCTCCAGTTTTTTTAACTAAGGTTTTAGCCAATTTAGACTCCACCTCTTGTTCGCTAGAGCAAGTCTTCGTCTCCATGAAGTCACTATGAAATTCTGTAGGTTTCCCCATTGTTTACCAGCTGGGGCCAGGGACGGGACGGGGTTGGGCGTTGTCTCGTATTGCACCGTAGACGCTCCATCTTCTTCCGAATCACTTTCCTGGTCTTTTCTCTTTGCCGCACGCGTTTGGGGTATGTTGAAGCTGGTGGATTTAGCTTTCTGTTTGGGATTACGAGTACGGTGTAGATACAATAGGCAGGGTTAAGTGAGGCTGTATTCCTGTAACCAAAGCAGTTTAAGGTACTGCAAGACCCGCTTCGTACGCTTTTTCAAGTAACACTACAGCACACTATGCCCGGGACTCCTACTGTCTACTAGTTCACAGCTACTAGCCAAGCTCGCTGCGAAAACACAAGAGGCTAAATGACGCCTATTCGGAGGAAATTTATCCCATTATCCCCCAACATGTGGTGCCACCTGCTGGTAAAGAAAACGAATATAAAGTTTAGAATTTGCAGGAGGATTAGGGTAAATTAGAGTAAAGAATCCTACAGTCTTAAAAAGAGCACGCTTAAAAAAATTGTGCTAACCGCTAGAAACAATAGGCCAGCACCGTGGTTACTGCATAAAAACAGGAAAATAGCAGTAGATTCTTGTAACTGAGATGTGGCCATGAAAAAACAGGGTCATGGATGTACAAATTTAGCTCTTGTGATGGATGTGGAGAGAGGGAAGATTCGGTGGAGCACAAGATTATGGAATGACAGTACCATTCGATTGAACGTGAATTTCTAAAAGTCAAAATGAATAAAGGAATTGAATTTAAGGTCGAAAACGTTCTGGGTTTTGGAAATCTTTCAGAACATAAGCAATTTTTAGCCCAGTCTTTTTTAGTTTACTAAATCAGAGTTACAGGACTAGTCGATAAACTGTAAGTACTTGAAATGGTGAAGGTCTAAATTCTATACTAATTCGACAACATGGACTTCCATATGCACGCCCATCCCAATATAATAATGTAAAATTCGTGTTTGGCCCTAGAAATCTAGCAACACGTTCTCCGGATTTAGTTACATACGTACGTAATGTATTAATGAGTCAAACATGACACTACTGTATCACTGGCCAACAATGAGCTTTTCCTTTTTCAGCTAGTGGAGTGAAAGAAAATGCAAGTTTCAACGACTCTCATCAACGAAAATATCTAACCAAACCTTTAACCTAAGCTAACCTATCCTAACCTAATGCATTTCCAATCCAACTACCAATTTTGAACTCGCGTGACACCCGTTTGTCATCCGTTTTCCGAGACATTTTGAAACCATAATACACATTAGTGTCATTTTTATCTCGGATTTCCGAAACTGGAGAACATGTTGCAATCTATAAGAGAATAATATAGCGACACCTATTGCGAAAGCTGCAGACGACGATGCGATGACACTTCGCCTGTCGTCTTAAAAACAAGAAGAAACAAGAAGTTTGTTGACGCCTTTTCGGATGACATCCACAGGCTGTCTGCTTCGGGCATTTTGGGCTCTCCTATTAATGCATTTTCGGAGCGGGTCTCTTAACCTTAGCGCAACCTCAACCCAGCTTGACCTAATACCTAAGCTACACGGGACAAGTTAATGATCATCAACTCCGAGTTAATCCATCTACCTGAGTTAAAGACATTGAATTTACATATACTTAATTCAGTTATAAGGCTTAACTCTGAGTTGATGATCATTAACTTGTCCCGTCTAGCCTAGGTATAACCTAGCTTTACCTAACCAAACCTAACCTAAAACCTAATGTAAGAAACTGTTGTGGGTTCTTTGTTGGCTGAACGGCAAAATCCCGAGTTTATTAAAGTTATGGAACGGTATACAAGAACTAAGT
Organism: Lepidurus arcticus; assembly: GCA_003724045.1. NCBI lineage: Eukaryota > Metazoa > Arthropoda > Branchiopoda > Notostraca > Triopsidae > Lepidurus > Lepidurus arcticus. Next base: position 14,404 of record RJJA01000156.1, read on the forward strand.
ACGAGCGTAACGAACGCAGGTTAACTGGCAAAAAGGCGAGCGAGCAGGAGTGGGCGAGCGTTTTTATACCAGTTTGATACGGTATTTGCTGACTAGGCTAAACAATAAACAAAGCAGAGTGATCTGAAAAAAAGCTAGGAAAGAAAAGTCGGAAGAGGAGTCAGAAATCAGATCTTACACCCGGCTTCCTGGATGCGTGCTGAGAACTATGCCGGGGATCAAATTGGAAGGTGTAGTTTTCTCCGGTTAGACTTTTAATTTAGAACGTGGTCAGAATTGGATTATTTAAGATTGTTCTTTACACTAACTTAACCTAACCTAATCCATTGATAAAGAAAACAAATAACATGCCTTAACTGGGAACTACACTAAATAGAAGAAACGGTAACATGACGTTAACTTAGTGAACGTTAATGTCAGTTAAATTCAATATTCATTAGTTCACGTTCCCAAACAGAAACTGCTCTCGACTCGACACGAAACTGAGCACGCCGGATAACGGTTAGCGGTCAGATCGGTAAGTTTTTGGTAAATCCGATCATCCGAAAAAGCGTCATGTAGTAGCTTCTCTGCGAAAACAAGGGACGTCGAACGAGAGCTACATTAGAACTTGTAAATTGACGTGTATGTGTGCGAATACGAGGCCTGCGTTGTGTTTGAGAGTTAATAGCTTTGTCCAACTTATTGAAACTTACCAAAGAACTGAAGTCTTCCAAGAATCGTCAATATTTATTAAATAATACACGCAATTACAAACTATAACAAGTCACATGGGAAGCTCGGGCGAGAGTGAGCTTGAGAAACTTGCAGGGCTACCAAGCTTTTGCACCCTTTGGTCCTAGAATGCAGAATGTTAGATGCAGAATATACAGAGCGGGAAAATTAAACCGAAACAAGTAACATGAAAGGAAAACAGATGATAAAAGGTAAGGAGATCGAATTCGCAACATAAATAGTATACATATATACATATATATAGAGAGAGATATCTACGTTTGGTATATGAGTTTTTGTTTGGTATTTGGATTATACGTTGGGTATGCCCCCTTTCTGTCGATGGAGCTATGCAAATAGCACGGGAAGGGGGGGGGGGGGGTAATGTATGGAGGGGCAATGGGGCAGGGAAAGGTTATAGGGAGGGGGGCATATTTGCACAATTACTATGTCAGTTCTTTCAGTGCTTGCTTAATAAAAAAGCCTGCAATAGCAGGGAAAGCTGCTTGATGTGAGATGGCTTCTTTCAAATTAAAATGGATTTGTCAAGGGATTTGTAGCTTGCTTAGCTGACGGAGAAGGATTGCCCTGGCTTTATTCAGTCTACGGCAGTGAAAAAGTAGGTGGTATATGTCTTGCTTAGGGTGTTCAAAGCAATAAGCGCAATGGTCAGAATCCGATTTATTAATCCGTTTAAGATAGGCTTTAGTGGGGAAGTGTGTCGTACGGGTCTGAATAACAATGGAGATCACGGTTCTGTTAAAGTGATCTCCATTTTTATACAGATCCGTACGACACACTTCCCCACTAAAGCCTATCTTAACCGGATTAATAAATCGGATTCTGACCTTTGCGCTTGCTTTGAACACCCTAAGCAAGACATACACCACCTACTTTTTCACTGCCGTAGACTAAATAAAGCCTAAATGACTAAATGAAAAGACTAAAGAAAACTAAATGAAAAGTAGACTAAATGAAAACGATATTAAAAGAACGCAATAAGTTTAATGGATTTTTGTACATGCCACGGATTACATTGGTATGCAGTTTCCCCCAGGTACTCACCTGGGTCCATGTAGCCCACTTTAGCGGGTACGAGGGTACAACTTATCTAATACCTAGGATAGACAAGACATCAAGTTATTTATCATCAATTCCTTCAGTTGATACTTATAACTGAGTTAAATATAAATGCAAATTCAATATCTTTAACCTGTTAAACCTAACCTATAACCCAACAAACTTAAACAAACAAACTACCACAGTATGATGTCAGTGATGAAGTGTCTTTGTGATGATTATAACCTATCACCCTATAACCTATGTCAAGGGAAAAGTGCCCTAAGTCAAATACCCTTACGCAAGGATTTCGCAAAACAATAACAAACATCAGTGCCATCTAGGACTCATTCCCACCAATAAGCTAAGGTATACGGGAGCCTTAATTAAGAGGCTAGGTCAATTGAACCTGGGACGAATTGACCTATATAGCACCCTCTCATCTCGAGGTTTAAGGTTCGGTAAATCCCGAAAACTTTGCAAATAACCGTGAAACAAGAATCCAGTTTACTACGAGACTTCATATTTTTATTTCAAGTGATCTTCGTTTAGCCATTTATCTTTTTCGTAAGGCTTTCATACATTGTTCTTCACCCAGCACATGTAACAATTCCTGCACTGCACAACCTCTCTTGGTAACGAAACAATCGCACAGTCTTTAGCGCGCAAGTCACATCAGTGACGTCTTCCTTGAGCTAAAATCCTTCGTCATTTGGTCCATGACTAAACTTTTCACCTGACCAACATGATCTTACTCGGTACTAGCACGCTCATCAGGAACGCGAACAGAGTCAGACAAGACCAGGCTCTAGCAGACACGACGTCACTCGCATTTGAACGCTGCGAATTGGGAAAAGGAGTAGTTATCCGCGGCGAAAGCGCATTCTGCACTTCCGGCGTAGGTGCTGCGATATGAGAAGTCCGCCATTGCAATCTATAATCCACATGGCTTGAGCTCATAGCCTGCAGACTGTCCAATAATGAAATACATTTAAGTTTTTGAAAAGCAAGAATGAAATGTAATAATGAATAATACGGGCCTCCTTTGAACCTTACCGAATTGCAATACGATGCACTCGTGGTGGCATTACAAATATCGTTTGTGCTTTGTTGGGACAAATTGCATCCAAGGTGCGTCCTGATTTCCACGGAAGACCTTCTGAGTAAAGATTAAACGTGACGTTCCAAGACACACAGTCGCCTAGCAAATGATAAAGACTTATTTAAAATGTTGAATTCTTTTTATGGTTTATTAACTATATTTTTTATTACCTTGTTGAGCAGTGGAGATAGTTACTGCAAGCTGTTCCCCAGGCTGCGCTTCCGCAATCCAGAGACAGGAATGATAGTAATATATTGACTGGTTATGCACAGGCACTTGGTACGGGACAGTGCTCGTCGACGACAGTGAGCCTAAAATATTAAAAACTTAAACTAACGGTTTTCTTCTTCTTTTTGGTAAATTCAAGATTTAAGAAGTTCCATGTAAGTTGTACGTAGGTGACCTATGAACCTTTACCTGACTCCGTCGTTATCGTGCCTGGGCCACAGTCAGTTCTCCGGTCCTTGAATTCAAAGTCTATTGTCATGCGGTATGAGTCTCGTTTGGACCACGCATAATTAGCTACAGATTGGACCACGACAAGGGGACTGTTGGAAGTCAAGCTAAAAGGCAGAAAGTTCTATGCAAAGCACGAGGGAAATTATTCGAAATTGAAGGGAGAAAAGTTGCGTAAGTTACCGTGGCGTTGCCGCATAAACAGGAGATGAATTGCCCTCCAGTGTTTTCATACACAGTGACGAAATTGTAAGGATAGGTAGACGGATAACACCTGCAACCTGTAACGGTGCATTCTGTGACGCAGTTCTCCTCATAAGGCAATTTGGCGATCTGGAATAGCCGAGTAAAGTATTACAGACACATTACTTTTTAATCTGCTTATTTTTATTTATTTTAACTAGCGTAGGCAGAAGCCTATATTGCTAGATCCCTATATCATTATTGTTATTATTAATGTTTTGTGTTTTTTACCTTAAGGAAAACATCCTGATTGGTAGTGGGTCGAAATGTGGCATTGCAATGTAAATGACCTTGGACATTCCAAAACAGATCGTCTTTATTGCCGACTCCCTTCCAAGTTCCGGATTTGTCATTGTGGATTCCATCAAAAGTTACGTCGCATAACGATGACGATGTTTTTATGCCTTCTGTGCGCTCTGTGATTTGTTGGTTTGATTTCCCAAACGAGTTACACAAAGCACGAAAAAGAACAGAAGTATCGGTTATGGATTTGGAACTCCGGGTAAGTTTCTCTCTCTTTCGTCTTCTTTTTTTACCGTTATGAAAGGCAAAGGCTCCATCCAGGAACTGATCCTTACTATGATTAGGATCCAATCGAAATCTCACCACAATTGAAGTGTTGGTTGATACAATAGTCCAAGGCTCCCGAAATCTTTTTAAAGTTTTAGATTCTTTTCTTAGAGAAAGGAAGAAGGATTTGAGCTACTCACTTTCCGTTTTTGTCTCGGGTAGCTTTTTCATCCGGACTACAAAGTTTTATCTTGGGAATGGAAGGATTCCATCGCACGTCTAGCGGCCCATCGTGAATTTCCACAAAGGATGAGCAGTCTTCACCGCTGAGTGCCGGTGTATATAGATTTATTCACATATTTAAGTGTATTGAACGAGGGAAACGTATGGTTGGTATACCTGAGATAGTAGTTGAAGATGCTGAGCTGGACCAAATCTCCAGGAACTCCCAAAAAGGATATTGTGCAAGGAGCAGGCCATACCTTCCAAGCCGAGGATGCTGTGCTCCAATGGCCTGAGCGACCGTTTGTGGCTCTGAAAGCATAGTCGCAAACTGCGTGTGTTAGGCGCTCTAATGGCGGCTGCGACCGAGAATAAGGAGCTTCTGCAAAAAAATAAAATACAAATAAATTGCTTCCATTATAATAAACAGGCTTAAAGGGATATAATAAAAAAATGTTCAACGAAGTTTTTCAACAAAGGTGTGAAGTTGGCGGCTGAATTTTGCTTTAAAATGTTTTCGTACAAAATATAAATAAAATGTGAGCTGAGTTTTCGTGAAAAGCGAAAGTCCGAAGCAGTGTTTTAAATACTTTTATATCACTGTTTTATTGTTGGAGCGAAACTTTTTTCGCCTCAAACTTACTTTGTAAAGAGGGTGAAGTTAGGTTTTCGCTCAAGCTTTCAAAAACAAGCTTGGCTTTGAACCCGTTGTATTCATACGGGGGCAATAAAGGTCCGGATCTATATACAAAGAGGCAGATATTAAGACCCACAGCTTGTGGTGTTTCTGCTGTACAGCCGATTAGCTATTTTTTAATAATATTTTACCTGAAATTAAACAATAAACTGGGCCCCGCATGGGTGAGCTCAATTCTTTGTTTACCACAGAGGCGGCTAATTAGTGAATGATTGGTGCTCGGACCGTTATGGAATGCGATAAAGTCCAGCAGACATCGTCTGTGGAATCAGGAATTCAAGCATTGAGATTCGAAGACTTGAGATGCAAGGGTAATAGCCACTAAACTACATGTTGAGTCTTCTACGTATTCTTATTGTAGTCAACATAATTTCAAGAACATCGATTTTTTTTATTTTTTTTAAGCCGTTCACAAACTTTTAGTCATGACGTAACAGCGGTGTCGAGGAATGGCGTTTGGCACTTATTATTATTTGTTTACTTCCATGCTTTAACTATAATAAGCAAAGCTCTCGACTACCATGGATGCTGATAAGTCTGCGGCCAGAAAGTCTCGTGATCCTATTTTTCTTAATGTCTTCCTTTCGTGGCTTAATTACTACTTCGCGTATATTGGAAATAAACATCACTAGATATTTGACTTTTTGAACTTGTTTAGTCAAAGACTACTTTAAACCAAAGCCTCATTTTTTTTTACTTTTTCTTGGTGTCTATTTTCCTTTTAAATATTTCAGATTTCTGCACGAAGAGAAACTTACTCTGGGGGCAGACTCGACGCTTCAAACACGACGTGTACGCGAGTTAGCGGGGAAGACAGGAGAACATGGTAGTTGCAATTTGCATATGGTGGGTACAGCCCGGGGTAGCCTGGGCTAGCCACGTGGCAGCCACCAGGTTCTCGAAGGCAAAGGGTGTCTTGAAAAACCCAATCACATTCTACACGATATAAGAAGATTACGAGACATTTCAAGGGGTTCAGAAAGCCGGTAGAAAAATTGAATATTTTCTGAGAAATGTCTTACCTGAGCGTTGTACCTTGTGCCCCCCTATCGTCTGCATTCCGAGTGTTTCATGTTGCAAGGGTGTAAAACTGAAGTGCGCCATGAAACGGGGTCGATGATGACTCGACTGCACACTGGCAAAGAAAATTTATTAAAACTACCTTAAATGTGAGTCTGGCCAAAGGCTCTGGTTAACGATTCTAATATTTCGCCAGCAAAAGTTCGGGGAATGAAACGAAGGTATTAAGCAGAACATGGAAATGCAAGCCAACGGGGGAGTTTTCTTAAATTTTAACCACCAGCAAAGGGCGTTAACCGCTTTTTCCGTTCTACGTACCGGAATAGCAAAGTTGCTGGCTCAGCATCGTCCGTGAAGAGTACTACGGGCGGCGTAAAACGTTCGTTGAGCCCGCATAGCGAGTAATTCGAATGAAATCCTAAGTTGGGCGTCCGTGTTCGTAACGCCATTTCCATTTCGGCCAGATCACCCAACAAAAGTTGGAGTGATCCTTCCTCGCACCTTTATAAGTTAACAAGGTTTGAAAAGTTGGTTTATTACATGATTCACCCAAGGAAAGAGAAAGAGAGAGGGAATAGGAAGATTATGTGATGGGCTAAACTTTTACTTGGCATCCAACAGACGGCCTACATTGACTAGACGATAAATCTGGAGTTCCAATCGTTGGTCTTTACCAGGCTGGAACCGGAACCAGCAAGAATCACTTGTTTCCATTTGCAATTCCCCTTTGAGTTGCCCGAAAGCTTTGCCCGACCGCTCCCACAGTTCCTTGGCGTCCAAGGTCACGTTGCACACTACCAAAAATGGAGAGATAAATTAGCCTCTTCTGCACATCCATTCTGATCAATCCAGAAACTACTGCAGAAGAACATTGCTCTTAATATCTTATTTTCCTTTCTTTTCGGCTCATTTTTTACAGCAGCAATTCAAATGATAGCAGCCAAGAAAAAAACAATTGGGTGACAGGAAGTTCCCGCTTAATAGTTAATTATTAGCCTTTTGCTTCGGCAGGGGAAGGAAGTTGTGGTGCTTCTATCTTGGATTTCCCGCGTGTGCCGAAGGGAACAAGCACAGGGGCGCGGCCTCGGTTTTGCTGTCTTTGAATTAGCTTGGCTGCATTGACAAGGGCTTATCGTTCTGACGGGAGGGTGCTGGTTGTTGACTTGTTGTTGACATAAAGGCAAGTTGCTATCCCATTTCGCCCACGTTTTGTGTTACCGATGTCGTGCACTCCATTCACTCAAGCTATTCTTGTGCCTGTCAACAATGTGTCTTTGGATATAAACAAGTTCTCGCTTACGGGTTCGTACTGTATAATAGCCTTCCAAGGCGGTTTCACTTATTTCCTTCTTGTGTCTTCCTTTACAGCAAGTAAAGTATACGTGTTCGATCCGTCAATTCTTATCAAACCCTGCTGCAATGGAATTGAAATGATCAAAAGAGAATTTCGCTTTCAAGCTGGGACATAAATCAAGCATTGTGGAAACTTTGGAGGACTGGGAACAATTAAAGAAAATTCATGGCCTTCAACTCGCCTCGGAAACTTCGGCTTTTATCGAGGCCAGAGTCCCGCCAGCACTCGGAAAAAGTATATTCCCTAATAAATTCCAAAATGTCTGGCGTACCACCATTTGTAACTTTTTCCTCGAGAGAAAATGTCACATGCAAATTTGCGCTATATGTCATTATAGATTACTGGGGGATTTGCCCCTTGCGACCCTTATAAGTTGTTTAACTTATAACTTGTTTAAGACTGCCAAAGGAAGCCAAAATAAGAAAAGACGTCTGAGGGGGTGGGACTTCACAAGGGTGAGAACAAACAGAAGTGGAATAAAGTCTTAACTTGTTTTCAGAAGAAACAAGTAAACATGGTTCACTTTGGTAGCATCGCGTCATCGCGCCAAGTTATCGACCCTCCTTCCTCTTGGTCTCATGTCATGCGGAAGCCAATCAATTGTTGATGAGGTCCTCGTTAACCACCCCATTTTGCTTCCCACTAACTCTTCACCCTTGCTTGGAACTTTGAATTAAGGGTTTAAGTGGCCAAAACTTTGACGAATGCCATGTGTGTGTGCCCGTAGTACTAGAACAGACGCTGAAATAGCTTTAGAACGCGTCCAAGGGTACAAATTCACGCATAGCAGTTTCTTAAGAAAACGATCTGCCCTTTACGAAATTTGCATTACTGGCAAGTATCACCTGTCTTCCTCAGCCTTCTCTTCCCCTCATCTTCTCTTGAGAATATCGTAGGAAAAGCTCTGCAGTATTGTGAGATAGCGTTGTCTTGAATCCACAGAACTATGGTAATCTTGTTTGCAACTCAGTATTTGCTGCATACTAATAACCCCATATGCGAGATGGAATGCCATTGGTCTTGTTATGCGTGCTACGTAGATTGTGCGCGTGTATGCACTGGAATATTTTAGAAAATCTCGGGTCTGTGACATCCAAAAACGAAATGTAGTTACGATTAAGAATGGCTTTCTTAAAGGGGGGGGGATATGGGATTGTCTCAATGACGGTGCTAGGGGCATGTCAGCAATTTAAGTCAACAATTTTAGGTGTCCAATTTAAGTCAACTCGTCTCGTTTGCCCAAGATAGGAGTTATAGCAGCGAGCAGTCGGAATCCGTTTCCTTTGGCGAGAAGGAAACTGAGCTGACTTATCTGTCACGCAACTGGCCCTCAAGATCACGTCCCTAGGCTGCTGCTCTTGGGTCTTCTTAGCTTTTTAAAAAAGTTGGAAGATGTCTTGTTCTTTATGCCCATTTAGTTCTTTTGCTGTTCGTTTTTCTCTCGGATTTAAGTCACGCAAGAGGATTTATTTTTTATTTTTTAAGGAAACAGAGAGAAAAGTCTAGATGACATTAGAAGAAATGAGAACAACATATAAGAGACAAGGCAGAGACACGCTTCCTTAAATCGAAGCTCGGGTAGAAAAGAAAAACCAAGCACGCTCTTATATACGGTACCGTCATATAGTTAGGAGAAGGGAGTTGGTACTGGTCACGAACTTTTCCGCCTAGGAGCAGAATGGTACAAGACACAACTTGGTGAGGTCAAACGAGGCGAATATGTAAAATTCTGGGAAAATGTCAAGAAAGAAAAGCATGTACAACGACTAAACATCTCTCAGAAAGGGGAAAAAAATGAAGACCTCGAATAAAAAAAGAAAATTAGAAAGAGTCAATAAAAGCGTCGGGAGGAAGTAGGATTCGACATTAACAAGGATTACTATATGGCAAGGCCTATATCTTCGGTACGAGAACGTCAGACACCTAAAAAAATAAAGTTACGAGGTGCTTCTTGTTAGAAATGGAGGAAATATGGAGCGTGAGCGAAGCACATTCTTTTTGTGAAGTAATTACCGAAATAGCTTGAAATTAACTTAAGAGACTCGAGGAAAAGGGATATTTCCGTAGCAAAAAAAACGGATTCAAGGACAAAAAATACTTTAAAAAAGCTTAACCAGCCTCTCAGGTCCGTACCCAGGGGGTGGGGGGTTTGAACCCCCATCGAAAGTTTCCGCAAATGTAAAATATACGTTTTTCTAGCATGTGGTACTTGATAAGTTTATTTCAAATTGAGCTTTGGTTTTGTTTGACCGTTTTGAAGCTCGAACAACGCGATAACTTTTCTCCTTTTTCGTATCCCCCTTTCCTTACCGGAAAGATTGTAAACGACAAAAATAGGATTTCAAGTTCTCAGGTTAAAACCCCCCTCGAAAAGTGTACACCAAGTGTAGCGACTAGGGCTTAATTTGATTACGGCCATATAGCGTTAGCCTGGGAACAGACTCGCTTTCCAGAATTCCACGAAGTACATGTGTGTATCTGTCTCTCTCTCTCTTTGTAGATATATATTTTTTATATAAAAGTGCTGACTCCCCACAACAAAAAAGATATGAGCTTCCTAGTGTAGAAAAAAAATCCCAGGTTCCTCGTCTTGGGGGGTTTCCGAAGGTGAAGTCCATATAGGCTGTGCTAATATCCACGGAAATTGAGTTACGTTGTTTGCTTGCTTTGCCGGACGGTCCTTTTCTTTCATTGGATTTTCTCCTCGTCCTCCGATGGACGGACTCAAATGGACAAAAACGCTTGAAAATCATTATTTTTCTCCCTTCAGCATCCGGGCAAAGTGATCGAGGTGTTGGACATGCAGACACAAACACACACACACACGAACACGAAGCTTCCACTTGAACGTGAGGTGGGGGGGGGTGGAGGAGGGAAGATTCCTCCAAGGACTAGTATGTATATCCACCGCGGAGTTTTGAGCCTGGCACCGTTTCAGGTTCCGTGGCTCTCGCTTTTACAGACTCCTGGACATTGTTGAGATACGAAGAAATGGAGCAAAAGGGGGGGAGTCCATATCGATCCTATTTTTCTCTCTACTTTTCTTCCGTTTTTTCTTATTTGATTCTTTTCCTCCCGTGTGTCTTACTCCTTGTAAGGCATTATCACGTTATGGGAGGGAACCGGTGAGCCCTGTCTTGCCCTGTAAAAACTTAAATTAAAATAAAGGGACAAGCAGTTATTGTTCTTCAGAAGTTAGGTCGATACCCTAAGGAACGTAGAGCGTGTGGAGCTAAAAATTGAAATAGTCTACATTATTATTTTTTCATGCTTGGTTTGCCAGCCAAGTCATTCAAATGGGGGTCGGCACAAAAGCACTACGTTTAATGAGCTCTATCTTGGCTAACGATTGCGATCCGGGTCGAGTTGCGTGACCCAGCCACGCGTAGACAAAATCGGCGTGTGATTGATTCTTGACAATCTAGCGGGAAAGATTAAGGCTTGGACGGAAACATTGGTGGACGACTGGCTAGAAGATTCGCCCTCTCTTAAGTTCTTGTACGTAATCAAGGTCTTATAAAGCCGAGTGCGGAAATGTTGTCGAGAAAATTAATGGTCGCTGGACTTTGTGTGTGTGGTCTGTGCGTCCAGGAAGGGGAATTAAGTTGTGGAACGGAGAGGAAAAGGCATTGATTTGTAGAGGCTTAAATTGAGTAATTTGTCATCTATTGAACACGAGGCAGTAGACGTGGAGACCCAAGGCTTTTTCCGGATTTGTACGGATATTGAACGGCGAGTCGCAAAACAAATTGGACGGCTGTTTGGTGGCTGTCCAAAACACACACACCAAACAGTCCGGTGTTGTAACTTAAATTCCTTTAGAATCACAACATACACAGCTTCACTGCCCTCCCTCTTCCCATGCCTGATTTTCCCGTGTATTTATATCCGTTTGCTAAAGCTTTTCCAAAGACCATTAGTTTTAGTTTTTTGTTTTATATAAAACAGATTTTCCGGCCGCACTCCATGATGCCATAAACTTGCCTTCCGTGGACAACGACCTGCGGCTGTTTACCCGAACTTCCTTTTCTGTTATTTATAACCGTTACTTTTTGGATCCTACCTCATTACAGGTTTCCTACCTCATTTTACTGGAATAGCGCTTTTTTATTCCAGTCAAATGGGGTTTGCAAATAGCATTATAAATCTCAGCATTGCCAAGTATTTTAGCATGATAAATTTCGAAGTGTAATCATTTGTTAATTTTTTAGAAGAGTTTCTTGCCAACAAACTCTTAATCCTGATGATACAATAGTGTCCAAGGGAAAGTTTATATCTGGAAGATATAATCAGAGTACGACTTCTCCCTTAGCCCGTTTCCTTTTCATTGTTGGCAACAATGAAAGGCTTATTTTTTGACGTAGGAACTAGCGAAGTAGCACTTCGATCGGACGGGTGGCTTCCTCCTGTACACTTTTACTTAGACACTACTTTTAGCTGAATTATAAAAGTGAAAAAAATGAAACGCTTGAAACCGACTGGGTCGTCCCGGACTTCTAGCGGTACTCCGGCTTGCCTCGCAGTTGCGCAACGACGAAAAAATGAAGTAGCATTAATTAAAGAAAATAAGTTCCTATAGAAACCTTGGTAAATAGTACAATTTATTTACTACTGTACGCTTTGGATAAATTTAGCATTCCCTATATATAAATTGTTTCGTTGCCCACAACGTATAAAAAGAAATAAATTAATAAAAATAAGCCGTATTTCTTGGAGAACGGCTATAGTGTATGCTGGTGCAACGATACGGAACCCATGAACCAGGGGCAACTCGCTTCATTCGGTCCTCTATTTTCATTATTTCGAATAACTTGTAAGTTGAAATTTCGCCTGACATTCTGGCCTGACACGTCATTTGGCAGCGTTGCTTTCTTTTCTACCTTTTATAGGGTTAAAAAAAGACACCGAACAAAGTATCATCAAGCCGAAGGAACCGAATGAGTCCCGGTTAGGGGCAACTTTCGCTTTGAAACCATTCATTATTGCGGCGTCGTGCTATTGCTAAAGCAAGCCGAACTAATACTACGAGTTCCCGCCTAACGTTATGTGAAGCGTCGGCAGGTTTTCGTTTGAACGGAATAGCACTGTGAAAGGGACAAAAAAGACGTAGCGTAGGGACATACAACGTAACTTAATGTTCGTTTCCTGGGCTGCGGGGATCTGGAAGTGTTTACTAAACAGTTATCTGAGGATTATTCAAGCAGCAGTCTGCTTGAAGTCTGTGCAGGGGAAACCGAAGTTTATGGGCACCATTAACTGCCAAACGAATCTTTCGGCTTCTCTCAATCCCCCCCTTCCAAACATGCGTTTCTTCGTTCGGTTTATATACACGCAGCAAAGAGACGATTGATAAAGGTTGACTTACGAAGCCTCCCCCCGAGAAAAAATCCCTTTTAGCCTAAGGGTTTATGTGCCGTCTTCAGAATCAACGTACAAGTCTAGTGGCATTAAAGCCTGGTGCACACTGGAGTGTCGTTTATGTCAACATACAACATACGACATACGACTAGTAAAATCACCTTTTCTGTGATTGGCGGAAAGGCGTATGTCAGTTGTGTCTGTGTGCCAAAAGTTGAGCAGTGCTCAACTCGTATGTCAGAGTGCTTTGTGCCGACATTTTCTGGTTTGTTTACTAGTCGTATGTGGTATGTTGTGTATGTTGACATAAACGACACTCCAGTGTGCACCAGGCTTAAGAGACCAGTATTATAGGATGCAGTAATGGTTTCGCTGGAAGCTTGCGTGCCGTTACCACCACAGTATAGGTATAGTACCGCCATCTAAAGGGCAATAGCCGCCAAAATCACATGTATTGGATTGATGTCCGCTTGTAGTCTACATTATTCTATAAGTTACGAATTTCCTGTCAGATTATCTTAGATAGCCTGTTCTCGGTTACCAGCCTGCAAACTTCTGGCCGGACGTCACGGAAGTATCGCCGTGGCTAACTGTGCTTGTACCATGGCTACTATTTATTTCCGTGATGAAAAGACTACACAGTACACACTGCTCTCGCGTGCACCAGGGATACTGTTACGCCCGTGATGTCAGAGAGCCACATGATCCTACTTTTCGAAATTTCATTATTTCATAATAGTTTTACTTCTCACTTGGGAAAGAATAATACCACAAAAAGATTAGATGTTTTGCACTTTTTGTAGGACAAATTAAACTGGGTTTCTTTGGTGGCTGTTGCCGTTTAGGTTTTTCTCTCCTTACATGCCATGAGGAACCGAGTGGAAGAGCCCAGAATGCCTTTTCACTGGGGTGATGTGCTGGCAAAAAAAAACACTGAGTTGTCATGCTGTTTAACCATTTAGTTACCCCGACATGGTTCCGTACGAACAAGGGAGGGAAAACCAAAGCGATCCGGGAGTCGGTATACACTATATACAAGTTATAGCGTAGTGAAAACAGTAGGAACCGGGCTGTATTTAAGCTGTACTGTGTTACTGTCTGTACTCAGGTATACTTCTCCTTCTGGGAAGGTAAAATATGCAATGTCCTCTTACCAGCTTATGCGTTTACCCCGAAGTGAAAATAAAAGAAAATTTCGGCATATGACGCACATTGCGACGCAGAAAGGTTCCAAAGACGGTGTGTGGTGCTTTATATAGCGCTTCGTCAATTTAATCGGTGCAAAACTCTAAAAGTGCTTCCCATCCTCCAGCACTATAACGTTTTGTTGGGTATATGACGCTGCAGGAGGATGCGAAGGATGTGTGTCTGCACCGCTTTTAATAAGAGAGAGGGGGGAAAGAAGAAGAAAGAAAAGACCCCTGAAATTACGGGAGTATATGCGCGGCAAGCCAACCCCTCACATTGTGTACAATAGAGCTTTACAAGAAAGGGTAGATCCACTTTCTTTAACGAGGGCGCAAGCACGTTACGTTCCTTATATAAACCAGAAAGGCGGCTGGGCTTGGTGGATAAGCTTCGATACTTGATTGTACGTACAAAGCTTCCACTTATTGATGAATGAGACTGACTGGTGCAATAGGAAAAAGGGAAAAAACGGAAAGAAGAGAAGGGTTCGCACAGATTATAGAATCACTTCCTTGTGAAATGTGAGATGCCGATTAGTCAAGGGATTTTTCTTATAGTTATTTTACCATCAATTTAGACAAAGTTGATCGTGTTTGGTGCATTTTCCTACGTCTAGGTGGACAACCATCGATAACCAGTCCTAAGGATCCCGTAACTTTTCTATGCACCGGCGTTTAGCATGAGAGGTAACTTAGCGTAAGACCGCTGGCATGGAAAATTCGAAACAACCATTTCAAAAACATTAAATCTGACATTATTATGAAGAAACTCTCTAACAGTAAAGCTAAGCATACCAAGAATTAATGTATGAAGCCTAGATTTTTTCTCTAGTTCATAATAAATTAGCAATATGCAAATGAAGTCAAAGCCATTGGGAACTCATTTGCAAAATACATGGAAAAAGTTGACTAAAAATACTCCTTTCGTAGCGTACTTATTAGTAAAATTAGAGATAAGTTATAGAACACACTTCAGGCAAGCATAGGAATTGATTCTCGGTAATTTCTTTTCGGAATTTTGCCAATTTGTAGTACTGTTTCAAATTACGAAAAGAGTACAACTAGGTTTTCAGAAAAAAAGAAAGTACTCCGTGGATATCTTCCAAGAGCTTTTTATGAGTTGTGTCTTTCAAATTCAAGGTCGTTTATATAACGTTTCTTATTTTTTACGTGATCAAAATGTGAGTGTATAACGTATGGAGACTGCACCTTTCTCTAATGGACTGGAATGGTCTCGAAATTCGTACGTCAAATACAAAAGCATGCAAAAAAGCAGTTTTTTACCATTTCTTGCTTGCGTTGTGGGGCCCTTTTACGCCCGTTTTTCCAACTTCTTCTTCTAGTGTGTATTTTTTAGCCAAAGAGCTGTTACACCTTTAAGCTGTTATGAGAGAACTTTCTGGCGATATGAAATGCTGTAATGCGCGAACGTTACTTTCGTATTATCTATTCAGAGAGAAAATGAAGAGTGCTGGGCTATCGCTTTCTTTTCCCAGAACTGAAAAAAATTAAAAAGCACACAGACTTTTTCAATTTCTACTTCTTCTCGTTCTTTATTTTAGCACTCGAGTACATAGTTGACGAGGATCAACCGTTTAGTAAACACTCGGTTAGTCCCAAACCAACTGCAAATAGCATTAACCCATTGCAAGCAGCTACAATAAGCGAGATGCTTTTATCCCAGAGTGCCGAAATCGGTACACCCGAAGTGGAAAAACAAAACAGAACAGTGTTAACATAGGTTATGTACCTCTCGCCTCTACTCACCTTCTTTCCTCTATAATAACGTATTGTATCCTGAAATTATTTCTTTTTTTTCGAAAGATTGCTCACAAAAAGGCTCGCGAGCCTTACAAAGCTTAGAAACACACACAAAAAAACAGCCCACTGTCTAATGCTCACTTTTTCTACATTTTGTTTCAAATTCGGCTCAACCGATTTCCCGCTATAGCGCGAAACCCCCATAGTCTACGATACCATTGCAACGGAGCTCCAGGGGTGCTCCATTATTGCGCAGCTTTGTAAACGCTTTGTTTAACTAATGTTTTCTTATTTTTTATTTACTAGGCCTTGGGTAAAACAAAAGTATCATAATGCATGGATCTACTGGCACCTAAGCCGACCCAAAGAAATAGCCATGACCTTTGCAAGACATTTATAACCGGAACGAGCTAAAACTGCGCCAAGCAATCGACAGAGATTTGTTAGGGAACGACTTAATATGATGAAGGCCGTTTAGGTAACTAACATGGATTAGTTACGTGATCCCGGATAATTTTACTTGGCTCGAGGGAGAACTTTTTCTTACCGAGCAGTTTTGATATATCCTTGGGATGTCCGGGCTCGTGTGTGTGAGTGTGGGGCAACTGCTAGATTCCCTAGAGTTTTCCTTTTCGCAGTTGAATTCTGCTCACGACGGACACTGACCGTCGAGCCGAGGCAGCGAATGAGTGAAAGGCTCCGAATTGCTGACGCTGATGCTCGTTTGTTACTGAGTTTGGTCCTCCGAACTGTTTTCCAAGTGGAAATTCCGCTATTGAATCACCACCGTTTCTTTGGAAAGCCCCAAATCCCAAAACCACCGGCTTTTCCAACCCCCTGATTCCGACTTATAATGATTACACTATGGCCGTATATAAAAGATACCTTAAAAACTCCTCCCTTTTCAAACCTTGCTCTTAGTCCAGTCCGAGCCCCTTTTGTCGGGGTGTTTTACCATATTATTCACACAACGCCGGAGCTTCACACTCATCCCAAGGAAGATTTTTTTTAGGCTTGTAAACACATAGCAAGCGCATAGTAAAAAAAGAGAGAAAATAAAAGGAATGGGAGACAAAAAAATTAAAAGAATAGCCGAAAAAGCCTTGGCATTTGCTGGCAAAAATGATGCTTATGGTGGCGGTGGTGCTGCGGACTGGGGAAAGAACAGAAATGCTTCCTTGGAGACGGATCTTACGACTGTTTTTATAACTCGGCGGAATGTTCACACGAATCGTCCACTGAAATCCCCCAAGGAGTGTTGGAAATCCAACGAGGCATGGGGACCGTGCCTGGAGAGAGAGGGGGGAACCGCATCATTGTTACCATCCGATAGTTTTGGGTTGGTTTAAACTCCCGATGCTTAGATTCTTTACGCAAACCCCCAGCGTTAGTCAGACTAAGCCTAACCTTTGCAGGGCTTTTAACAGCTATATCAAGCAATTGCGAAGGTATACCGATTACTACATAATACCTTGTAGTATTATATGTACTACATATTACCTAGTAGACATGCGCGGTCTTGGACTTGAAGAATAGGGGTTTCAGATCTTCTCTACATTTACATTTGGATGTGTTCTTGTAAAACGTTTTAGTATTTGATCGATCTTCAATTATAATTTCCTTGCATTTCCCTGTACCGGCAGATATTCAAGTGCAGAAATACGTCATTTTGGGGTTGGAGTGCATTCGCAAGTAAAATAAACAGTAAAGTTGCGTGCAACGTTCACGGAAAAGATTCCTGGGCAACAATGAAAGCCAAGTTGGTCTTGAAACGCATTTCCAAAGCTTCAACTGAAGTACTTTTGAGCCCGAACTGCAGAACCGGACCACGGTTTTGTTCTTGGCCTTACAGGAACAGTAGAAACACGGTACTTGATTTGGTACTGGAGTACTTCGAAAAGGCCTAGCACACATGTTTGGCACCTAATAGCAGTCCTATAGTACAGCGTACTATACCTAGTAGTGTTTAGTATTGCTTCGTATTTGTTTAAATGTTCTTAGAGCCCTGTTTATAGCTCATCTGGGATCAGTTAGGGTTAGCCAGAATTGCGTTTCCAACTCCAAAATACTTGAAACCTTAACGAGAGAAAGGGGTTCCGGGACGTTTTGACACAAAAGTGAGAGATAGAGCGTCGTTATGTAACTTGCTACTCGAGCGGGAAAAGGTGTTTCCGAAAGTCGCCGTTAAACAGGTCGTGAAAAAAACAACAAGCTAGGGGCATATTACACACAGGGTAACAAATCTGCGACAGTTCCTTGGCTGAAACTTTCTCATTACTGACGACTCGATACCCTTTACGTGGGTTTAAACGGTTACAACATCATTTCCTTTGAAACACAGGATCAAGTTATCAACGGTGTTTTCTGTCCTTTATACGAGCAAGAAATTTTCTCCCAATTTCCTAACTTGGCTTTTACGCGGTGTATAAGAGATTGGGAAGGGGAAAAGTAAATGCCTTCATTTTTCTCATTTTAGGAGACGAACATTACTTTGGTCGCATCGATCCTCTAAGCCGCATTGGGTACAGCGACTTGGTACGGCCGGACCGCAATGGCAGCCACCTTGTTGGACACAACAAGCGCAATTTCGCGCCAGGCGTCCGGAGTCGAAGGGGCAATCGCATCCACTCGAGCTGACCGTCCATAAATCCACGGCACCTAAAAAAAAATTGGCCAAGCTTGCGTTTTTAGTGAAAGGTTTTGGGACCCTCATTCAAAACGAACCACATTACTAGGTAAAATTCGAAATGAATATAAAGGGGTAATGAGCTTACTTGTGCTGTCTATATTAATAGGCGTCCAAGCTAGGGACGTGGCATGTGTTTGGTACGGTGTTATGGTAGCAATCATGATGGCGTAGATGACGACCATGAAAGTAAACGAGGCGACAGCTGATCTTATGACGTCCATGACCATCTGTAGCCGTAGGCAAAGCCATTGTCTTTAAGCAGCCATCTCTTTAGCTCGCCGTCGTCGCGTTTTCTTGCGATTATACTAAGCCCACACGAACAGATTTGGAGATTATATAGTCCACACGCTCCCAACCTGGAATTAAAAAATAATAATAAATATAAAATATCATAAAGTTCTTAAAAAGTCGGGCAGATTATTGTAAGATAGCTGGAAGTTTCCAAAATGAACAAAACACGAATAGCTTAAGAAGACTTGGCGTGTTTTCTTATAAGGCAACATGTCCTGCATCCAGAAATTAGAACTTTGGATGTAAGCTGCTGGAGAGAGAACTCGTGGGCTATGATGTCCCTAATAAAGTAGGCGTCTTGCAGCCAAAATATAGAAGGGACGCTTGGCAACTCGTGCTATCAAGTTTTTAGAAAACCATCGCAACCAGATGACAGTTGTAAAGAAGCAGGACAGGACAGCGCGACCGAGAGACAGCAGGAACGCCAAAACCTTGCTAAAACAGTTACGACGTTGATGGCAAACAGGAACAAATAACGGTTACTATGTCCGTCTATAACCGCTGTACATGTTTCCGTCGACAGACGCTGCTTTTTGTTCTCACAGCGAGTCTGTCTTAATGAGGGTTGATAGCCCAAATGACAAAGAACATTGTAGTCGCGTCACCACATATAGAAAGAAAAGCACAAGAACAGGAACCAGAGCCATCAGAGGTATGCATGTATCTCCTGATATGTATCTTGCGCTAAGAGGGGGAAAAAGGAGATAAGAATAACGCATGTTTTCCGGGCAGTGAGACAATAGTTTCCTATTTTGGTTCATTACCGCCTTACAAAAGCGCGCTGTATATGCAAGCTGAAACTCAGAGCGGTTGAAAGCACACAGTTGGAATTATAAGTACTACGTTTTTGAAATAAAACAGAGAAAGGGAGGAGAGTTGAGACACACTGACATACCGAGGACAGAGAGGGAGGCAGATAAACAGATAAAAAGCTTGGTTTATACGCTTATACGTCTGTTGTCGGTCTCTTTCTGTTGGCAGTCGGTACATGTATCAGCTTGTCGGATAATTTACAACAAATCTGTCGCCAACCAACTTTAGACCTCACTTGCAGAGTCCCTCCTAGTATGCAAAAAGATTAACCGATTTGAAAATAACGGACACAAACCGTGAACTGTCCGGCAGCGAATTCATTGTTGCTGCCGAACAGCGTTACGTCCCTATCCCAGTCCTGATTGGTTGGATAGTGCGCATTGACAGCCAGCCGGAACAGAAGGAAACAGCTGAGAAAAACGAAATTTCTGTCGCTTTATTTGTCTATGCCTTCATTACTATGCGAGCACGTGACTGGTGTCAACAAACATGACAGATATTTAAGTAGCATCTAAAGCAAGCTAGATACAAATACAAACAGAGACACACAGAGAAAGGGAGAGGGGGAGAGAGCGATGAGGCTTTTGTGTTGTTAATTGGGGATCGTGAAGTTTTGAAACTTGGAAGTTGTAGGAAATTTTCAACTTCCTTTACCAGCTCCATGAACTAAAGTTTCAAGGGTATGATATTTATACAGGTCGAGTTCGAGCCAATCTTTTGCATTCTAGTCAGGTCTCGCGGGTGCTATCATGCAGAATGAAGTTGAGATTTCGCAAGGGGTACTTATCAGAAGAGCATTTTGTAAGTTTTATGCTACTTCTCCAGGGTTTGGCAGGAGACACACAAAGAAACGTATATGCACGAAACTGCGGGTGCCAGGAACTTCCCCGGAGGCAAAACCTGCCTTTCACAAGATATTTTGATATGCCCACGGAGGCGCGTAGTTCTATATGTTGCACTTAAAACGCGTGTACTGAGGGTGTACGTGAAAAGAAAACGTTCGGGGCCAAGAAAAAGCTTAATGAGAGTCTTACCCGAGAGAAAAGATGAAAGGCTTGTTTTCTATCTTGTGTTTTGCTCGCGAGGGTACCATGCATCCTAACGCTTCAGGGAAAGTTCCTAATCCTTGCTTCTGCGGGAGCACGAGACCAACAAGCGCATATAGCCCATGTACACATAAAGCTAGAGCTAATCCTAAAGTTTAAGTTGAACTAATTGAAATATATTGCAGCCAAGTGGCCAACATCTTGCTATATTGCTAAGGGTAGGAGCTTACAAGGAGAGAGAGAGAGAGTTTTAGGTCCACACGGGGGCGCATAACAAGGGATTCCATTTAGTACTCGCGTGCGGGAATTTCGTCACTTTCTTTGTACACAGCTTCACATTGTGGTGCACTAGTAACACGAGCTGGTACTCTTTTTCAAGTTTTGAAACTACAGCGTTGCAGGCCAGCAGGGCGACTCGACAGTCCCTTTACTCAGGGAATTTGTAATTACGAGTTACGGCATTGTGCGGTCTAATGTCGAGTGTGCATGCGAATAGTGGATAACTGCGCTGCAGAGGCTTCACCGAATCTCATAACTCAGTGGGATCACACAAGTACACTTTTTGTCCCTCATTGACTAGAATAATAACCCTGGAGGGTCCACCGTTTCTGCATAAAAGTAAAACATGTAAGTGCCCTGCGCATGTCGCATTTAGATTGAGTCTTAGTTTGCTGCGTCATGTGAATTTACATGCTCGTCGAAAATGTCAAACTTTTTCTTGTTTAACAACGAGTTACAGGATGCAAGAAGCTGTGTTGTCATTCCTACACATAAAATGACATTTTTGCCACATTCGAAACTCACTTGATGTGATAATTTGCAGTTTACAGGTCTTACTTAAGAGAAAATAATTTTCGAAAATTGTTATTTACTGTTTTTCATTAAAACTTTATCTTTATCTTAAAGTGATGGGTAATTAAACAAAAATGGGATATGAAAAGCCTTATGACACGGATGCAATTATGTTTTATTACGCTTTAAATGACTTATTATACACCTTATATTACTGCTACACCTTAACCTTAACAACACCTTTTAAATTGCACAGCTGATATGCAGGGTAAAGGTTAGGTAAGCCTAACTAGGGTTGCATAATAATTATATTACTTCCCACTTCTTAAATCTACAAAAAATTATAGCGTTTGAATTATTTTTTTAAGGAAAACATACAAAATCCTACACGTTCGTTTTCACAAGGTCTGACCAAGGCTATATACAGTATGGTTTTGAATATCCTAGGCTTTACGGTCTCCGCGCCGACATATTACACTTAACTGCGAGTTAGCTATACAGTAGTTGAATACTGTGCGGTAGGCGTCACGCGCTAGAGTACCAGATAATGTCGTGTAACAGACACGATATAAATCCTTCGGAAATATATATAAATGTAACAGTCTTGCGGAAAGTAATATTGATTTCTTTCCCATAACTCTGCAGGCGCGAAAGAACGATTAAAACCTCGGCATTATCGTTCATATTATAAAAAGATTGAGCTCTGTTTTGACGTCATCGGCTGATTTTTTGAGAAATTTTTAGCGGTAATTATCCCTGATGGTCCTGAAGGATGTTGTCATAATTTCCTAGCGTTTAACCTCATTAACCTGGCGTTTTTCTTTTACGTCCATCAGTCCTTGTTTTTCTTTAATTATAAGCTTGGAGAAGGCGTGACGCAAAAGGTCTATAGAGCGTGCAGCGAGAGTGCTGCGTGGCGATTATTGGATTAACTAGCCTTAGCTTATTACGTACACACTGACCTTAAACCACCAATACAAGCCCTCTGGTTAGTGTATGTGGGCTCGTGTAAAGTAGTTTTGTGAAGCGATTTGCCGGTACTGCACAACCTCCTGAACCTAATGTTCCGCCCTAACGGTGGAACAAAATAAGCCCGCGAGAGAGCCAATAAGTTCGCTTTGAGCGTTCGTACAATTAGTCCTATAATTGCGTTCTCCTTCCCTTGTTAGTATCGTGTCCTTAATGCTTGGATGTACTTAAGGGTAATATTAATCCACATACGCAAAAAGCCTTTTGGAACGATTATTTATCCGCCATTAGAATATTCCCCCATCTCAAATTGGGGCATGGAGAGGATCGTAGCAGGTTGCGAGAAAGCGATTTATGAAAAGGGAAAAAATGGGGAAAAGGAGCACGGCAAGGTAAGCATGTCCATACACTTCGTCACGTGTGAAGTCAACCGATAACGGGGTGCCTTCATTCATAAATGTCACTTTACATACAAGAGTCTTCCTCCTCTGGTGTACGCACCATGTATAGATACCAGTTTGGAAAGCCAGGCAGTCTCAAAGTCAAGTGATAGATCGATGGCCATCTAATTGAGCCTAGGCGGTGATTTCCCAAGATAATTTCACAACTGATGCTCCCTTGCTCCCTAATATTATCCAGGGACAGATAACCATTTCGAGCCGACTCTTGACGTGGCTATTCCCGGCTTACCCTTGTCACGACTGAAGCCAATGCTCGAAACTCGAAACTAGCGAATATATAGAGACAAACTCAACAAAACTTTATCTCCTCAAAACTTGTCCCCGAACCTGATAGGTGAGCGTTCCAAGTTAACTTCGGTACAAAAGTCAGGACAGTGCTTCTAATCGTTATAGTTTCTGGCTCAATCACGACTCTGGTGGTTTTGCGTCTCTTTAAGTCTATTTCTCTCTCCCTCCCTCTCTGTCACTACATGTCGCTGTTTGAATGTAGCGTACTTGTTCACTTTGGATTGTCCGTTGAAGGAGGGGCAGCTATAGAGACGCAATACACTCGCAGGAGAAATTACGACCCTGGTTCATTGGACGTGGGGTTATAGCTTCGTTGGGGATGGAAATCTTCGCCTTTTTGGAACTTGTAAGAGTTATACCTATAGGGAGCTCATACATTCGTGAGTTCGGAGACTTTTGATGATGGGAAGAACTCCCATATATAGCTATGAAGCTTTAAGATCAAAGCTCTGGTGCTCTTGCTTTCGGATTCCCTACTTGGGTCTTTCTCCGCTGGCGGAAAAGGTTTCCATGTGGACGGAAAGCGTGTGCAGCATATTTCCTATTACAAAAGCCATACAGATGACTGCGGCTGGAAAACGCCATAATGTATTGACATGCAAAGGAGGCCCAATCAGAATCGGCATTGGTGCAAGAAGAAAACGACGACAGACGACAGACCCCAGATGTTACCCGTTTCCCAAGCAGACCTTTGCCAAAAAGCATTTTGCTTTCGTCTTTTTCTCTCTTTTACCCGTTTGCCTCTGACTAAAGCTCCACGAGGAAACCCAATAGGGACAAAAGTCACCGGGTGGCAAGATTTTAATTATTTAGCGCCTAAGTAGATGTGCCACATCGACAATAGACAAAAACAAGCTCAATCTCACTCACTCCCTGCGAGTTTCCCCCTTATTATTATTCTATTGAGTGTGCCGGACCTGGGATCCTGTTTTATTTTACTCGCATGCAGTACTCTACTTTCCCATTCAAAAGAAAAGCTACCGATGTTTCCTAGAAGGTCAGGCGGAACTCCGTAGCGTTACTACGGCGTAGGAACATTGACTCTACCGCGAATCTGAGCCAACACAGAATTGCAGGACCCTGACCATTTCTCGGGAAAGTCTCGACCACTTTTTATATCGTGTTTCCATTGCCACCTTAACCCGTGTTAAGGACCAAAATTAGCACGGATCAGTTAACACGACTGTTTTCACTAGGCAAAGTCGTGTTAGTCGTCGTGCCAGCTAACCCCTTTTTGCTACTGTGTTAGACCCCTCAGTTTCGTGTTACGAAACTACTACGCAACGCCTTGAGAGGGGGTTACGTGCATAGTAAATAAACGATGTTTTTATGAAGCTGTCTGCTTGCCCTTTTACTTAAGTGTTTTCCAGAATATAGAAAGTAAATATACTATTGTATTTATAAATAATGCTTACGAGGACTWTTTCTAACTTCTRTAYTGCAAACATAGATTCATAATGAGTGACCCAAAGCGAAGACGGATCAACTGGGGAGCAGAAGAGACCAAGTTTTTAATAACCATTTGGGGAGATACTGAAATGCAGGCCAAGTGTTTGACGGGACGTTTTGTCTCAGCATAATTTCCCACGTTCTTGGGAACAAATTCGAGAGAAAATTTGGAATTGGAAGCGGGAATACCGGGAATCCCTTAAGATTATTTCCGCAAGTGGAGCAGGCGACGCTGATACTTACCTAATATTAATATATTACCTAATATTATCCGACTGGACGATATCAATGATCAATAGGTTGGGAAATTCGATACTAATCTTAACACGATATCTGTTTTACGTAGCAGTGGAAACGCGTGCTGGATCCCCACGTGTTACGGTTAACACCACACCAGGGTTAGGTTAGCAGTGGAAACACACCCTTAGACGATTTAGACTTCAGAGCCTGATTTGCGGGCCGGGATGTTATCACAAAAATGCCAGACTCCCAAACCAAGCCTTTGTGAAGTTTTTTTAACGACAAGCTGACGGGAATCTTTCGGTTGTAATTAAAAGAGACAAGCCGGGGATTGGCTATTGGCTTTGGAGTTTTTGGAGGGTGCAAAACGTTGGTTCGAGTTAGGGCTTGGAGGAGAAATTGTCCCTCCACAAGCTGTCACATAAAAAAAAACACGTCGTAAGCCCACACAAGCGCCATCTCGCACAAAAAAAGGAATCTTGGTAAACTCCTGGAAGCGTTTACTCTTTTGGCTCTATTTCGGTGGGTGAGAGGGGTTCACTACTACTGCCTGTGAAACCTGACGTTATCCCTAGAGATTTGTAGCCCCTCTTCTCTCTATCCCATTGCTTTTTTTCCCGTTATCCGTGAGCGCTTTTCACTCGGTACAAGTTTATTGGACTGTGGGGTACGGCTATTACATAGCAAGTATATAAGCCAGGGTGTATTGACTCCTCATTTGCATAACTTTTTTTCCATTTGCAGCCTGAACCTAACATATACTATATTGATCACGGAGATATCCACGCACCTGTGCTTGTGTTTATACATGAGACGGATCACTGCTGCTTGTATTGACCTTTTTCCTTTGAATATTACTGTCCGAAGGTCTGAATGTACTACGCTTGTCTGGCGGCAACGGCGACGGGCAGAGGGGAGCGCAGGAATGAGATCCGCGAAGCATAAAAGTGGGAAAAGGGAAAAAAAATCTTTTACGCGAAAAAAACTTTTTTTTTATTGCATCTTGCCCGTTTGGCGAGTTTCAGGAACTATACAACAGTTAATAAAAAAACGCCTGACTTTTTTTTGTGTTTGAGCCTTTCCTTGAAGAAATACTCATTGGTTGTTTTTTTATTTTGCATATACTTGGCTTCATTTCCGTTTCCGCAACGCGTTCACGCTGTTATATTGCTTTAAAAGGGAAGCGTTCGAGTCGCATTATAGGAATTTCGGGAGCAAGAGAGAAAGGAAAAAAGCGAAGAATAGATTGTAATAGATTTAGGCGGTTTTCTATTTGAAGTTCAATTCGCTTGCTATTACATTGGTGTGTGCATAAGCGATAGGATTTTCTTGTCTTTTTTTCCTCAAAATTTTATTCCGTTCTATTCTTTTGATGTCTCATGTCTGGTATCGCACCTGTGAGTTTTTGTGAGAGCTTTAGCACATGGGGAGTGGGGCGACGATGGAGGTTTTCTTTATCGAACATATTAGGGACAACTTTCTAAAGAAATTGCCTAATGAGATACACCTTGTAGCTCCTTAATTTCATTTTTTCTTCATTTTCCATTGAAAAAAAGTAGGAAATGTGTCTTCTTCCAACTTGTAAAAGGTGGTTTCTATCTCGTCCACGGAAATTACAGTTTCCAAAAAGAATGAGCTTAATGAAGCTAAATTATTCAAAGATTTCCATTTGAAAGTTTCTGATCGTTTCGGCTTCCAAATTGTATCATTTGGGAGGTTGGAATAAGGTTAAACAAAGAATTGATTTATGGCCACCAACAAAAGAAACAAGAAACAGGAGAAAAAGCTTACTAACGCACCTGAGGTCCCTTTTGCGATTCCCGCGTGTTGGAAACCCCTGACCAATTTATTTTTACTAGCCAAGAGTTAAAAACAATGAAAACGCATACGCCACTCCCAGGAAGCCCCTGCAGAAGTACTTTCCTTTTCTTATTTTATGGTTTCAATGCTTGTTTGGGTTTATGACAGGAGGCTGAAATGTCCCCGTAAGCTGTTACTTATACGAAATATCGACGATTTCTTGTTTTTTATCCTCACGCTTTCGTATTTCGCACGAGAGACAGATGACCATTACTTTCAGGTACTATACAATTACATTTTTTTACTTGTGTGTCATAAAGATTGTGCACGTCATAGTATTCCTGTGAACAACAACACCATCAAACTCTTCTTCGAAAGCTCAACAACACAAAGGAACTACATTGAAAAATGATTGTAATTTTACAATAAATACGTGGCATTGTGTTGCAATTCCCTAACGGTAACCCACGTTATTTATATAAGTTCTAGAATTCTCAACAATGAATTACCTCCAAATTGCGCTTTTATTTTGTAAAATCCCAATTTCGTGTAGATTACCATTATTGCATTACAATAACTTTATGGGCACAAAGGGTACGAGATTATTTTCATTTTCTTCAATGTAAAGAAAGAAGATGCAACGCAACCGTGTTTAGCTTCTGGGTGTGGAAAGTGACGAAAAAAGCTAGAAAGGGCCATACAGTCCCACTTACGGCGCCGATACGCAACTAAATTTTGATCTTT
Source organism: Lepidurus arcticus (assembly GCA_003724045.1). Classification (NCBI taxonomy): domain Eukaryota; kingdom Metazoa; phylum Arthropoda; class Branchiopoda; order Notostraca; family Triopsidae; genus Lepidurus; species Lepidurus arcticus. Next base: position 41,669 of record RJJA01000156.1, read on the forward strand.
CTGTCTTTTGATCGAAGTATAACGTTCCCAGCATCCAGGCTCACTCTCATATGCACATCTAAAAGCTGGGCGGGCTGCTCGAGATGTAATAAAGTCTGAGATTTCCGGAAGGGCGTAAGAGAAAAGATTGAAAAACTCTATTTAGCTCATCAGTCGCCACTTTAACTCCATGGCAACCAATCACCTCCAGCGCCTTCCCAGACTTCGTTTACTTTTGCTCATGTCTCCTCGATTGTCCTTTAAAGCAAAAAACAAAAGCGACACGAAACGAAACGGGCCCAAACTGTGAAGATGAGGGACGCACATTGCACACGGAATTTTCGCAAAATGAGGAAAAAGATGCTATTCCAATTTTTGGAATTCGTTCCGAGTGCGCGCTTTTCTGTCCTAGAATATTATGCTTTTGTCGAGTATTATGGACGTGTGAGAAAGTTTGGATTGCAAAAGACGCCAAGAACAAAAGGGGAAAAGGGAAAACGACTAAGGGCTAAAGCCGAGCAATGGCTGACGAAAACCTTTCCAATCTGGGTTGATTTCCCCTTCTCTTGCCTTTTGGGTGGCTGGTTTTACGATTGTGTTTCCATGTGCAGAAATCAATAGCTCACGGGTCGTGGGTCGACAGCAGATTTTTGGCTAAAAATTTGAGGCTCCTCTTGCATGCACTGAACAAACTTCTCGACTCGCGCGTTCTCCTTTTTCATTCCCCTGTTCTCTTCGTTAGAAGATTTGATTCCCTTTTCTTTAAAAGCTTTTGCAAGCTGTCACAATATTGCATCTACACATTGCACTGAATGCTGTATAGAACCTTGCAAAATAATGAATTTATTGCAGAGAGTCGTGCTTGTCGTTCATGATTTTGACATTGTCTTCCAACCAGACTTGAAAAAAGAGACACCGCCAGCGAGTTTTAATTAACGTCTGTGGAGGAAAAGGCTTGAAGACAGGATATGGGAATTTAGCAAGCTTCCTTTTCACTGTCATACCGTTTCGAGTCTAAACTCGTGTCCCCAGGACGGCACATTTTTCGCTAAATCCTCTTTTGTAATGCCTTCCCACCATGCCAAATTATTTTCAAATTTACCTGGTTTGTCAGGTTGATTGTTTGTGTGCTTGAAAATCGTCACGTCGGGGCTTGGAATAGTTCACAACAATAAAAAAGTATGGCTCAGCTTTTAAACATACAGATTTTTGGAGGCATTCTGCGACAATAAGAAACAGCAAAAAAGAAAGCAGAGAATTCTTCATTGCGCCTTGCGGACGAAAGCTGACACGGCTGTCGAAAAATGTAGGTATCTGAAGCTGCTTTAGTGCATTAGCATTGCTTGAATGTATTCAGAAATTGGCCCGTGCACCGCGAGCTGTGATATTTGCCAGCTAGGAGATATAGCTATACGCTTGAAACGGAAAAGGACAATAGCAACCACTCCAAAATCTTTGTCTAAGAAATAGAGTAAAAAACTAGTTACTACTTACCATAATAACACAGTTACCTAGTTACTACTTACCATAATATAATAACCATAATAACACAATCTTAGTCTAAAAAATCAAGTAAAAAATTTAGTCTCTACTGACATTTTTCTTACAATCAGATGTGAAGTATTAATTAAGCTATAAAAGAAAGAAAATTTGAAAAATAGGAACACGGAGTTATCTAACGTCAGAGACGTGTCACCCACTTTGAATTCACGGAGACTTTATTTATTATTTGCTGTGCTTTTTGTTTAGGTCAGGAAAGTAAACAGTAACCACCAGTAACGAGGCCACGCCATCGTACGTTTAGGACGTCACGACCCAAAGTTTGAATGTCAATAACTACTGAATGGCTAGTATAGTCACACAAATTTCAAGAATTTGGTCAAGAAGCTTCTCGTTCTTGGCGTAATGGAGACTGCCAGCATTTTTACCAACATCTCAGTATGTATTCGTGTTTTCTTGTGTGGCTTCCTTTACTAACCTCAAAAGAAGCGAACTTAGACAAGTTGGGTTTTTTGAGTTCTTCTCCCAGCCAGGATTCTCTTCTTCTTACTAGAGTGAGTCTGGTTTATGCAAGCTGGGGGGAAAGAAAATAGAGCTACTAGGATCGATCAGTTCTTTTGCATATAGCTATTGTCCAATAGTGTGTCCCTTACGCTCTTCTTTAGCTACCAGGGGGGTAGCCCGTAGAGCCGTGAAAAAGAAAGGATATAAAAAAGGAAGAAAAAAACTGCACTCACCATCTTGTGCCTGGCCTGATGCCAACATCAAGTGGTTGTCAACATAATTCGTGCAAGTAGTTTTGGGCCCCCTTCTATTCACTTTAATCCATGAAAGAGGGTATGTGGCAAGACTACTTTACAAAGTCGAAAGGACTCTCGGTTTCCGGTCCCGCTATGCTCTCCCTTCTTCTTCAGTATAGCTTTATTACGATCGTAGTTGGCCACTGATTGATTTTTCCTGGTAACGGGGCGAAATGTTTCCTCTCTTTCTCTTACATGCGGAGAGGACTCCATAAGCCCCGCAAGCCGTGGATTGCACTTGGCGCGAAATGTATTTTGTCCCACTATACCATACCGGGCCTGATCAGGTATCTAATGGAGCGAAGGCCCATTGACAGGGTCAGGAAAGGAATTTCTTTTGAGTCTAGCAAGTCTGGCAGAACTTTTAAGGGCCAATAGCAGATGTAGTACTGCGAATTCATGCATGTACCATTAAAGACTCGCCGATACACAACCGAATAGGAGCTCGTTATTTTATTTGCTTGGCTAAGCGACAGGAGAAAGAGACAGCGAGCGAGAGCAAGAGTGAAAGGAGGGAAAAAAACGAGAAAAAAATAAGAGTTTGTCAAAAGTGAAAGAACAGGACGGTCTTTATCCTTAGCACATGTTTCCTTTTTTTTATATAAAGGGATCATGTGGGTCCTCTCAATGGTTTTGCACACCAGTCTCCAATAGTGCTCCTTGATGTATTAATGTTTCTCTTTAGGATCCGGATCTGATTCTTTCCATCATCGCTGGGAATCTTGGCGTGCCCAGTGATGGATGAAAACTGAATAGCAGACATCACGCTAAAAGGAGGAAAGGACACGGCAACTGCGGGTGTGTATGTGTACAGTACGTGTGTTTAGATGTGACGCATATGTGGCGTGGGGCAAGGAGGAGGAAAATTTGTCACGAACCCTGCGACTCGTTTTCCAATTGATTTTTCCCTTGCCAATTTCCAACCTGTCAATCCCACAATTTTTCATCGGTACTTCTCATTGAAAAAGGACCCGTTGCAGACTGTAGACAAAGTAGACTGTAGATAAAAAAGGGGAGGGGGCGATGCAGCGAATTCTTCTCTTGGCGTGTGAACAGCTAAGGAAATCACATATCACTTGACTTCCAGCTATGGGACCTGTCTAGCCCAGGAAAATTTGGACAAGAGGCTAGGAAAAGCGGTATAAAAGAGTAATCAAGGTTTTCTTATTCTTCCTTTCCAATAAGTCCTCGGAAGGAAACCTTTGTGCTGTTGACAATTTTCCAAGGTGTTCGCAACTCGTGTTTACCTTCGTACACCCTGACCACTCTGTTAAAAAATTGTAAACTTGTTTTTAGCTTTTCAACTTAACAGTTTAACTAAGTTTGACATTTTACCCAACAGTTTTAACATTTTAACCAAAAGTTTAACATTTTTAACGTTTCATTAACAGTTTAACAGTTTTAAACCTAAGTTTAACAGTTTAACCCTCAGATTTCTTTTGGTTAAAAAAAACTGTAACCCTCGTACACCTACCAACGGAGTTACGAACCCCTTGCCATTTTCTTCCTTTCTCTGAAAACAAGAACAAGAAAAAAAGCCCTGGTGACTTTGGTACATTAAATTCATCAAGCTTTCGGGGAGAGGCGGTCCGAAGTGTGTCGTGCACCCACGTGGGAAATTATACTGCCCTTGTAATCCACCAAAAAGTCGTTTTTATCGAGCTGACTTTTCTCCTTCTCCCAGTCGCGAGGGGGGGGTGCACCCCCCCAATAGTTGACGATTTTACCGACTGTATCATACAGTCGGTAAAATCGTCAACTACAGTCGGTAAAACTAAGTAAAACTAAAGTCTCCCCCCCCCCAATGGAAACCCCCTCGCGACGCCCCTGCGGCTTCCCCTTTATATTTTTCGAGCCTGCTCTAGCTACAAGTAAATACATTGCAATCCTCGTACACGGAAATGAATTGCGAGCATTTGTATAATCATTTCAGCACTCCCTAGCAAAAAGAAAAAAATGAAAAACTATCTGACAAACTCACCGAGGGTAAACTCACGCAGTGCTTCTCAATAGCGGGATAATTACCCAAATTTTGGTAACGGCCGCCTGAATTTGGATAACGGAGCTCCCCGAAAATATTATTGTTAAATATTAAAAGTGAACTACGGTAAAGTTTTCCTTGCGAGAGAACTAAAAATGCTACAATGTTGCGTATCCTTCCCACCAATTCAGTAGGATTTGCGAATGATGCCCAGACCTGTCTCTCTAGACGACGAGAAGGCAATCCATTCAAACCAAGGCTCGGAGTTCCATATTCTATAGGGCGAGACTCGTGTTTTACCTTTAGTGTTTATAGTCAGGCAGATCAGTAATTACTCAAAATATGAGTGACACCTCTAATATTACTCAAATATGAATATGAGTAACTGCCCTCATGGAGTTGCGCTGTGTTCCAATAAATACGGTAAAAAAACTGCTTATTATCATTTATTTTATGTTTTTCTTTATTACAGGATTTTATTCGTTGAGTTTAGAGTAAGATTGGGTAACGGGGTTCTCGGACAAGGAATTTTGGGTAACGGTCCAAAACTATTGAGAAGCACTGGTATAACGGTATAGTGGTTGAGAAGGTATACTATTCGAATAATTTCTAATCAACGCTGGCATGGTTTCGTAGGTTAAGTTAAAGCAGGAATTGCTTTTTAAACGTCGGGGAAATCAAATATTAAGTCACGTGCCCGGAATTTAACAAAATAGTTTCCTAACACGTTTTTTTTCATTTGTGGCTCTTTATTAACGAGTTCTTTCGTTACATAGGCCAACCGTTTCCGAGAATTCTCGGCAGGAATGCAGAATTACCTTTCTCGCTGATATACTTCCGATTGCTTTCTGACTCCCCAGAGCTTGTATTTGTAGGAGAGGAAGGTCAGAACCAGGGTTCGTCTTGCTGGGTTATACGAGAAATTCAGCACTAATTAAGCAGTTTAATGACTACGTTTCTTCGCATAGTTCAAGAGAAGGTTCGCAGCTGAAGCCTAAAGAAATAAAAAAGTTCTATAAGGCTGCTAAAGTTCTGGGATTCGTTTGAAGTGAGTCGAGACGCAGCGAAACGAAGAATGTACCCCCATAACCTTCCTCAAAAGCACCACAAACCACAATAAACTCTTAAGAAATAATTCCCCAGGTAAAGCTTAAACATAGCAAAGAAGAGGCAATCGCTAAGCTGGTCGGTCTAACTTAATTTTTTATTATTTTTCTTTCTTACCTGCAACGCAAATGTGCATCGTTGCTCAGCTCTGCCGCTAATACACTCAAGCGTAATATCGTTTGAGGTTCATTTGCGTAAACGCTAACTTGTCAAATTGAGACGTAATCTCTTTCAAAGACATTCCTAGATTCTAAGCAAATATCTCTTGTTATACCCAGGTCCCTCAAGTGACGATAAACGAGACAGCGGAAGATGTAAGGTGTACTTGGTTCAAGAACGATTTACAGGGTACTTTCTTTTTGTGCAGTCATAATCCCGTGTGCTCGTACTTACACCCGGAAGGAAGTACTAGCCAGTCTCGGTCTCCCTCGTCTGGGATCTCCGCGAAGAAAAGGAGTCTAAAAGTAAAAAGGCCAGCAGACAACCCTTACAAGTGACAACCGACAAGCTCGGCGGGATTTCCTCCATATAATTTAAGCACCGAATCAACGCAAGTTTCGTACAGTCTTATATTACGCTCAAGCTTCCCCCCGGAGCAGCCATAAATACGCAAGTCCGTCTTTCCCGCGTTCGAAATGGATATTTTTTTTCCATCTACTTCCATCGTAGGCATCGCCTGTTGATGGTTCTTTTATTGGTAGCCATGTAAATACGAACATCTTTACAAAAACTAATCACATAGGCAGAAGAGGTGAGTCCTCTTCTAATCTATGGGGGTTGGGGTAAGGGGAAAAGGGAGGTGGAGGAGGAGAGTCTAGGTAAATTCGTAGGGATTGGAGATGGATAGTTGACCAGTTATTAGAGCTTAGATGGATATATTAAGGCTGTCAATGGATATTAAGACTATACGAAGCTTAATCAACTTAAACGTTTTCTTCTCTCTCTCAGCTTGCTTGACACCAGTTTTTCAATTTCACTTGAATTACAGGCTCGAGTAACATTGTCATCAAGGAAAAAGCTGCGTTTTTGTAAAAAAAAAATGCCTGGCATCACTCTTCTTCCCAAGAAAAGAAAAAACGAATATTAAATGTGTAAAGCCAATCTCTATGGGTTCCGTGAAAACAACAGATTTACTTTCACTCTTATTTTTCTTCGTCTATGCTATAAGCGAAGATTCATCTTGAGATAGCTCACACCATCTCTTAGGGCAAGTAAAAAAAGATCCGAGTTTGGGGTAATGAAGCGCGTCAGATGCGAGGCGTATTTTTTAGGATTCTTTTCTTCTGTCTTTCTCCTTCGATTTCTTTCCCGGGTGAGAATTATAACAGAAAACGACCCAACCATCATGTCGTTCCGCTATCTCTTTTTGCCTCGTATTAACGACGATATCCTTGAGTCATTTATTTTCTGAAAATTCTTACGATTGTCCTCCAAAATATACTCTGCTGCATAAAGGTATCCGCACTGTGACACAAGGCTAGAACATAAAGAACACCCGAACATCCCCTAATAAAAAAAAGGTGGAGATGGTGGGGATCTCATATAGGTTTAATTAATAATAAAGTAATAAAGACCTCTCTCCCCCCCAAAAAAGTGGGGGTAGGTGGCACGTCATACAAGCCATAAGCTAATGCTAAAATTTAAATTAACTTTAAAGATACCCTCCCCCCCAAAAAAAAAATAGTTAAAAGCGAGAAGGGAGTCCCATCGTATGGGCACAAAATAAATCATGGAGCTTAAATTCAACTTCGAGCAATTTTTGGCTTTTGCTACGACTCAGCGCGCTAATATTTTGGAAAAAAGTAAGATTAAGTGAAGAGATAACGGGACGTTTTCTTGGCGAGCGCAAAGAAAACTGTTTAGGAGAAGAGAAAATGGACTTACTTGGAATTTCACTTGAGAATGCGGCCAAAAGTTAAAGGTACAGACGAAGAACTGTGCTCATCTCGCGTTTTCTGTGAGGAAGGGGAGGAGGGGAACCCAAATGTTGTAGGAAGCCAAGGAACCAAGTTATATCTTTTGCTTTGCCAAGTCACGGAATCGTTAAGAAGAACTAGGGAAAGTGGCGAACGCGCTTTGCTGCTACTATGCACAAACTACAACTCCGTGTAGATCTCTGCAGCAACCGCTATCTCCTACTGGAATTGAGTTTCGGTCGAAGAACTGAATATGGACCAGAACTAACTTGTTTCCTGGATTCTGTCCCCAAACACCCAAAGTTACGCTAGCAACAGCTCGCAGACACACTCTTCGTTATAAAGGAGTGGGCTGAGGGATTTTCACAGCTTTTCCCCCCACACTTTTGGTATTTTCCTCGCAGTAATCTGGGTCTTATATTAAGAGTGCGAGTCCTTCACGGGAGATAAGCAGAACAAAACTCCACAAAACGGGGCAGATAAATTGTGGTTCCGAAGTTTGAGGTTTTCCGTGTTTGGGTCCAGAAACTCTCAGCTTTTCGGGCAGGATAGTTTATTATGGCAAAGGGACGCAAAGGAGATCAAGACAAGTTTCGAGAACCTTTATCAAGGAGTAGAACGACGGAGGTCAACTCCCTAGTGTCCGATAGCTTTGTTTATCTTTAGACACAGTTAGGACAAGAGATGAACAATTACCCTATAATACTTACGCGCACGTCCTCTTTAATAGTTTCCGTCATGAATCGCGGGGCGTCTGGAATCAAGTGACCGTGTGATTCCTCGTAGAACGCGAGTCGTAATTATACGGAACTCGACTACAGCTTTTAGATCGGAGGATTTCACCAACACTTTCTTTTTACCGGTTTACTTTTACTGTTTCTGGAGCAAATAACTCGTAAGCTGGCCCTGGCGTGCAAAAAGGGAGTCCGAACCAGTTTATAGCTTGTCGGCTGAGTTTGGTCCGTATGTCACATACTTTGCATACGGTGTCTTGCAAAGAGTATCTCCACGAGGACTAAAGGCAAGTGAATGCTTTTGCTTGGCCTGGGGCGAAGAACGTTAGAAAACCGTCCGATCGTCGTTTCGTGCGTTCCCAACTGCGTCGGCGCATTGAAGCGATGAAGGTGTAAGTCCCAATACCAAAAATGTCCCTTTTATATTTTAAATATACCAACGCTTGCTTGAATTACATCATACTGGGTAGGCCGGGCGTATATAATCATGGATATTAGATTAGGCAAACACGATTGAAAGGAAAAGAGATAAAATTGGAGCACAAGCAATGTTCTTAGCTTTGGAGCTAAAAACGTATAGAATACGGTGTCTTAATCAACGACAGAAACCATGTCTGATTATCATAAATATACTGAAGCGGGTATAGAGGGGTACATGGAAGTAGCGCAATCTGTCGCCGGATGTCGAGGACAGAATCAGCTAGGAAGCTTTCTGGTTAACAAGTAAAAAGTTTTTGTGGTTTCGAACCATCTGTTGGATATGAGTTTTATATGGGTCTTTTAGCTAGAGACACCGTAATTGTCCTTACATATGTATAATAATATAATACATGCATACAGTGTAATGAGGAATAAGGAAGCAGCAACTTGTAGTTTAAAGGAACAGGAAATCAAAATCAAGAGCATGTGGTTGAGCGAGCTTTTTGTTGTTTAAGGTTCTAATAAAACTCGAACGTGGAACCCTTATGCTTGTTTCTAGCTCAACGCTTAGACTATGTCTGTGGTAATTAAAGGGCGCGTGTGTAATATGCAACGCAACCGAGCCTAATTCCCTGGATTTAGTGCCTAGCTATACGGATAAATCTGTAGTAGTTATACAGTATATACTGTATACTTAAGTAGCATATATGTAGTAAATATCCTGTATATTAAGAGCGAAACCTGCTTAAAACCTTCACCCTTTTACTAACGTTAGTACGTCTTTTATACTTTAGTAAAGCCGTAACTCTTAGGAACCCCTCTCTTGTTATTTATTTCTGTAGACTAGCTATTTTATTGCATTTCTTGCTCCGCTGCCCGAGGCGTTTACAAATAAGTGCAAAGAAAGGAATGAAGTTACATTGGAAACAAGGTCCGAAGATTAGATTTCCCTTCATTTCTGGTGGGTGACGATAAACATTGTGAGATGTGGAGTTTTGCCCCAAAAATATATATTTAAAAAATCCGGTTTTTCGCACTTTTTTGGATTGCGATGTAAAGGTCTCTGAACATGTGCAAATATATACACCTTGCGATCACTTGTGGAACCTGGATCCGGTCTACTGTTGACCCAAAACTGACATTATATTTCAAGCTTCGGTTGCTCAAGCACAAGTCGGTGGTTACCTTGCATAATTATATTAGACCATGATGGCAGTTGGGCCATTTACTTGACATCCGTTTCGCATGGTTACACGGTGCGACAACTGGATTTCATAGTCCGATGAGAGGCATCCGTTTCCTTTGATATGGTGTTCATAAAAAATATGACAGTCGCATTATATGTCAGTGTCAATTAGCAGCGCTTAGACAAAGAAGAAAAGAAAAGTGTCGTATGAGCAAAAGGGAAAGGCGATGGCTTTTGAACTGAGTAGGAAGTAGAAAGGCGGAGTCAAGCGTGTGTAGGCACGGTTTACTGGTGCTGATCAAAATAGAATTAGACACCTGGCTCTAGAGCAAGAAAATACTCCTGGAAACGTATTCGTGTTCTTTAACTGGTAGGTTAAGTTCTGTTACGTACTTGAAAGTTATCAGTTTGATTAGAAAAAATCTGCTTGTGATATGTGTATGTGAACCAGTATTATTCTTAATTAACTAAGTTTACAAATCCAGAATCCACCCATAAGGTTCTTCTACCATTTGCTTACGTGCCAATTTATTCTAATGGATTTTGTCCCCTGTTACTTATTACAGTAGAAGCCCCTTACTTGTTTACTGGGAGGATTTTTAGACGCTGAAACCCGTTGGCTTCCATTTCGTGTTCTACAGAAGTAGCAAAAGCTGAACATATATAGAAGTTTGCAGTCCGGCTTGCAATGCCCGTGCTAAGAAACTGCTGCTGTTTCTTTGGCCTGAGAAGAGGAACCATTACATTAGGCTTCCTTGGCCTTGTAGGTGTTTCTCTTTATGTTCTAACCAGAAAGAATACTAATTGCCTCGTTTCTTTCATTGCAGACTGGTGCTTTGACGTCTATAATTACATTGGCGTTGGGTTTAGTTTTCGTTGAAGATGTAGCCCATGCTGTTGTGCAAATATTAACCTCTGCCATTGACCCAACTGCTGCACTGGGTAACAAACACAAAACTGCGGACGAGCAACAGAGTGATTTGGATAACTTGGAGAAATATCTTATCAATGGTAAGATCGATTAGCCATAAAATGGCATAAACAGGAATTTCGTACTAACAACGATCCGGTGTCATAGGCTACAGCAAGTTTGTTTTCATCTTGGCCATCGTGGCTATGCTTATAGCAGCTCTCTTCTCAGGATTCATGATCTATGGCGCCGTCAAAGTAAACTAACTTTTCTTATGGATTCTTTTTAGACGTTGATACCACTTTCCTGTCTTTTATAGGGTCGCCGTTTCTTTTTAATTCCTTGGCTGGTCTTGGGCATTATTGATATTATTTTGGTACTACTGCTCACAGTTTTGATCATGATTTACGTGAGTTTTGGTTCGGCTATTGCTGTTCTCATCTTCTGCCTTATAGAAATCGGTAAGTCCACGTCTTTTGTGCCTAATGCTTCCAATGTGAGGTTGTTTGGTAAGATCGTATGACCTCGTAAAAAACTTGCAGGGTACAAATTGCGCTCTTTTGCCTTATTTTGTGTTGTTTTATTCGGTTTTTCGTTTCACAGTGATTATGCTGTACTTCTGGGTAGTCGTATTCAGTTTCTATCAAGAGCTTCGGGACAGGGATCGTATGGAATTCAATGTTCCAGTTGAGATGAAAACTCGTTTAACTTCGAACATGTAACTTCCACTCTGATTTTAAAAGAATGCAATTTAATGAAGAGCAACACTATGCAATTCGGATCAAATCCATGACCTAGAATCTTAACGCTACATTATGTATCTCTGCTTTGCTACTAACTCAAGCGGCAAACATACTCTTGTTTCTCTTTTTTGACGATGAACGAATTTTCATATCAGGTGTTATTTACACAAAGGAGAACTAATTTATTAACCCATTTACATGATTTTTTGAAGTTTTTATTTGAAAAGTTTTAATCTCGTTTTTGGCCAATGGTTTGATTTTTTTTCGTGACTAACCTGAGTGGTTTATAGGAATACACACTCTTACCAGAAAGCGAAGCTCTCTTCCCAGAAGGCGAAGCTCTCTTCCCATTGTTTTTTCAATCGTTTATTACAAAGTGACTATTCTCTTGGAAAGTTGGAATTCGTTATTAGGTCCAACCATATCCCTTTGTCTCGGCATCTTGTTAGCGTTAGCGCTGTTAGCCTGGCGTGAGCTAGATAGCAATACCGTGCCTCAATTTCCTCACGTCCCCAATACGCTTTCGCTCTCGCCATCGGGCTGGATCAGGCGCCCATAGGGAATATGGCTATCTTTTCACGCTTGTCGAGTTCGCGCTATACAGGAAATGCAAAGCGATGTTATCCCAACTGCCCCAGTGAAGATTGACAACGTCCAGCACACTTAGCATATAGCATGCGACAGTCACGTCATTTCGCAACGACCATTCAAGGAAAAGTGAGGTATAATTCACACGATTTAATTACACAATTTGTGTTTTTGGAAGCGACTATCAAATGGGAGGTGGGTGGGTGGTGTAAAAGGGGGTCATTTTCTTTTTAACACCCTTTCTTTCTTGACAGCAAAAAGGCCTCGTTCTCTGCGTTACCTATTCTTCCAGCATGGCAAGACGTGGTTGCGCGTACGTTCCAAGGGAGTCTGCGCCCGCGTCGTTGAGGGGAGCCGCTTTGCGAAGAAGACGGACGATCACCGGTTACCCAACTCGCCCTAGCAAGAGGGCTACAGCATCAATGTAACGAAAAACCGCGTACGATTCAGCAGTGCGTCGATTGGGAGCGTCCTCCGCTCCCTTTCGGTAAAAGGCGTCTCAAACTGTCGTTTCTACTGGGAATATTTCGCAGTCGCACGTGCAAAGTGGCAGCCCGTTTGTTCTAGGATTCGCACCATACCTACTACAAGGTAAAAGAACAAAAAGATCAAAATCTTTGTACGCTTCTTTATTTCTGCTGGTGTGCGCCTATGTTGGGACAGCAATTTATCCCAAGAACGAGGGGGTCGTGTTTAGGCATTAAAGCCCTCTCGCTATTTCTCTCTCTCCCCCCTTCTGTTTTGCCCGGTCCCGCTCGAAGGCACGTGAACTTTTGTTTGTTGATATTATCGATGGAGTTTAGTGGACTTGAACGGCTAAAAGAAGGTCTAAAAGGCGTAAAGTTTGGGAAAACATCCTTAAGAATGTCGTAAAAACGTGGAGAAACTTCACGTAAAAAGGGGGGGGGAATGATGTGTTAAGAGCATCATCAGCATGTCAAAAAATTCCACAGTCAGTTTGGAATTCTTTCCTCATCTTGTAAGAGAGCTCTATTGCAATAAGCTCTCAATGTCGTTGCTTAGAATCTGCCGCAGCTCGCTGTCCTCGCTTAGGTTTCTGTATCTGCTAACGGCATTTGCTCGAACTCATCTCATTTCTTGCTCCTAACCTTTTTTGTTCCTCGAGTTTATTTATTTTGTTTTCCTGCGTCGTCAGACGAAACTCTCCTCTGATGTTGTTACGGGATAATGTTATGTACTCCAGTTATATTGACTTTAAGGCTGGGAAATCGTTGGTTTGTAGGACTTCTCATCCCCATAGAGCTATTTAACAAGGTTCTCGTTGCTGGGTACTGGCGTCTAATCTGACAATAAGGAAGACATTGTTTCAAACGCGCGAGTTTAAGAGATTATTGCCGCCATGTCATTGTCACCTTCATAGACACGCTATTGCTGCTCGTGGCCCTTTAAAGGCATTTATTAATGATAAAATCTATGCGTTCCATGCGTGTGCTGGACTCATACGCGCATAATAGGCTCGCTTTTTTATGTTTTTCTGGGGTGTAGTAAGACACGCGAATTCTGCATTAAATTATTTGAGTATCGGTTTGGGGGCCAAGTTGATGCGTACTTCTGGTTCTCGTTTACCTTTTAGTTCCTAATCTAGCTTAGAGCAATGCAGGTCATCGTGCTTTTCTTTTTGTTTCCTCGGAATGGATACGGTGGTTTATAGCAGTGCAGGCAAATTTGACGACCTTTCGTTTGATTGTTGTGCCGGTTTACGCGGTTCATGAGAGCAAAAGAAGGGTAAACTTGGTGCGGCGTCGCTAGCTTTTATTAACTTTTTTCTGGCCTTTGCTCTATGCCAGCCAAACTCAGCTAAGTACAAATTATAAACAAAGTCAAAAACCCAGCGGGGACGCGAATATTGTTCGCTTATAACCCCTGAACTTTTGTGTCCCCATGTCCATGTCCTTCATTTGAGGATCTGAAAATTGGTGTTTGGCACGCAGTTTCGTTTCTCGATACCATTCCATTTGCGGTTCATTATCGAAACTACTATTTGTGGATACATACGACCGCCTCCCGGAAAAGGGTTAATCACGGCAGCATGCAACCCACCAGTCCGACTTGTTTTCGTCAAAGCTCTCTCGTTCTCTTGTTCCACGGGAGAAACATTTCTTCGACGCAGCAAAGCGCGTAATGTACGCTGGAGCATTGTTGTTTACAACATAATGGGTTGGGAAACCATGCGTAGCCTCCGATAGCGAGCTGTTGTTTTCTCCTTTTATCAGGACAAGACTGACCTTATCTACGCCCTCACATTTCATGGTTCGTTAAATGTAATTTGCGTTGGAAAGCATCCAACAATTTCCCTTTTTTCTTGCCTTTGTATGGACATATTAGGCTAGAGTCCTCCGAGACGATGGAAATGTTTCGGGGAAAAGCACAAGTTATAAAAGAAGGAGAAACTACAAAGTTATGACTCGCTTTCTTTTCCTCTCTCGTTTACCGAAAAAGGCTCAAGCTCGTAGTATCTTTGACGTTATTGATTACTTGAATCCCCATCCGCCATTTCTTCTCTAAATTTCCCGATCTCCCGTTTTAAGTTCCCATTTTGTTTGTGTGGAAGCCTTTGCTGTAAGCTATGACAAGAACTACTAATTGCTAGAGCAAATCGTTCTTAATGAGTCCCGCTTAATGAGTCCCGATCCCACGGCGAGTCCGTGAGCTTGTCATAACTCGAGGCTTTCATCCACTCCTAATAATAAATAGCGGAAGTTGACTTCCCGCGCTGTAGTTGTTAACTGGGGCTGAATGTAAGATATATCGATCAAACTAGTGCAATATGTTATGTTGAGGGGGTTAAGGCGAAGGTATATATGCTTCTTGATGGTGTTTGCGTTTTCTTACACGCTACATGTGACAGAGTAAACATTGGGAGAGGATTGTCAATTGACTTGGTTTAAACTTTGGAACTTTAGGTGAAATGGGCTGACCTTTTTTGCATTCTGCGTCATGTTGCAGTAGCGGAAGACTTAAACAGAAACAAAAATAACAGACCGGAGCTCGAGAGGAGATCAATGTATGTACTTCGTCTCGAGCGTTGATGCATGGCAAGTTGTCTCTTCGACATCCGTCTTCAGACGAAACGATATCGAGCGTTCTCGCTTCACTTTAAACTTAAAAAAAACTTCAGATCTTTTGTCTGAGAGCTTCGAATATATTCGAGAGCTTTGGCAAGGTGCATATATTTGCACTTGACCATGTTTTCCTCCCTGGGCTTCTAGCTTGGTCTGTCAGGATGGTTCTTCTCCGTGATGATAAATGTCTCTCTTTGTCTGCCTCTATGGCCCTTATTTGCCTAATACCCTGCCTCAAGAACTTGTGTTAGAACTTGTGTTAGTGAGGGCACGCGGGACATCTTGAACCCGCGTCGGAAAAGGTCAGAAATGTTATAAGTTTTCCTGGGGCATGTAAGCAGGTTTATTATTTTGGAATTCCGCGGTGGCTCCGTTAGTGCTGCGCACTGCAGCAGGCGCAGAATAACATTAAACGACGTTTGGGGGAGACCCAGTCCATCGGTACGTTGCGGCGCCGCAACCAACGGCCAGCAGATCAATAGGGAGACCTGCACGTACTTTCGCATGTCTTCACTGACGCGCCATACAACTCCTGTGTATAGTTCGCGCATCAAAGTCCCCCTGCTTCTTGATTGCGTACAGTAGTCTGTAGAACGCTCGCTTATAGCATCCCAACTGGTGTTTTTGTTTAAAAAAAACTAGTGTTTTTCCTGTTTGAATCTTCCTTTTGTCGCATTGGTAGACGAAACGAATTGCCTAGTGCAGTTTTAGACTACAGCGTGGTTAATCGAGAGCGCATTTCCTCCTAGATGCGATAACTAGGAGTGTTTGTCGTTAGTGTGCATATTGGAGGAGTACGCCCCAGCGTACCCCAGCGTTTAGCACAGCGTGGGTCCAGGGATTCTGTTTGAAAAATCTGCAACATGAACCTGTAGTTGGTGTCTTCTTGCAGAACTAAGGGAGGTACATTTTTTAAATATCATTTTAGATCGCCCAAAATAGGGAAGCTCAAAGCCACGCCTCGTGGCGCCCGTATTTTGGGCCTTGTGAGCTAAAAGGGCAATAGCCACCAAAACAAGTTTCTCTTAATAAAAGTAGAGCAAAAAATCTAGCTCTACTGATATACTTCGTTCGATGTTTCATTGCGCGCGAAGTACAGTAATAGTAATAAAGCTATTAAAGAAATACGTTTAAGTAACCAGGTCATGCTGTTTCTGATGTCATAGACGTATCATTATTCACGTATATATTATATACCTGGGATTTTTGTTTACTGTTCCTTGGAAATAAACGAATAACAGGCACTAAGCCACGCCATAATACGCCTGTGGACGTCATAATTTCGAAGTTTTGAATACATATGAAAATATGCTCAGCATTTTTAAAATAACATACACCAAAAATAGCGATTAAAGTCTAAAAAACTACGTTTGTGGTGGCTATTGTCCGTTAATGAAAAAATATTCCTTAACTATTGACATTTTGGGGCGTTCCAGATCTGGGTGATATAGAAAGCTGTTGGGGGAAGATTTATGCCATTAGCTCTGTAGGCTGGGTCTCTTCCAGCTTTCAAGCTCATGAGGATGCAGGCTGTTCAATCCGCCTTAGCGATTCGGCGCCAACGCTGTCGCCGCGAAGAACAAAAACGGGCCCGTGCTCGACGCCACAGCACTCAATCTGGAGGCTCCATCGGGCTATTAGGCTCGCAATATTCTTTGAGAAGTCCGCGTGGTTCGATCGTCAGCATGGATGGCCGAACAAAATGCGTCCAGAAGCGGCAGCCCAACTTGCTCTCTACCCGCGTCATGGGTACGGTGACTATGTTCCACGTGGGCATTGTTTTCGTCATCTTGGGGCTCATGCTCATCATAAGTTCACTCATACCGGGTTATTCGACGCGTGACTGGCAAGAGCTACTGGGAACGGGCTGCTTCCTGGTTTTCCTGGGCATCGTGTTGACAATCATTAACCGAATTGTCTCGAGGAAAGAAGAGGAAAAGTTTGAACATTACATCACTCGTCGGTTAGCGCGGTCCAAATCCGGCAGCAAATTCGCTCACCGGGACGCGGAAGCGGGCCTGGACCTGGGCTTGCCGTCATCCCACTTGGCTAGCCCTCCCTCCAGTCTCAAGTCCCCGGCACACCACAAGCACCATAACGGCCACAGCAACCCGAGCTTAGCGAAAACGCCACCCGAATCCCTCACGCCCACACCTGGAACGCCACACAGCGCTATGGATTTGCCTTTAGAAAAGATTATGGAAGAAGGGGAGAGTCAAATGGAGACGCTCACTTTAAGGAGCGATTCGCAGGATCAGGAGCAATCCCAGATGGATGTTGAAGAATTACGAGAACAAGACGAGACGGCGACGGTTCTAGACGCCGATTTGGCCGATTTAGACGAAGAAAAGTGTGTGGACACCAACGATATCAAAGTCTGCCTCATTACCCATGCCAAGCGTTGAGGCTGGGGGAGTAAAAGCTTATTTATCGTTAACTAAAATCTTGAAGAAGGGGAGGGGACCCTAGCATTCCAAGGGGAATACCCCAACCCGTCACATTTCTGTAGCTCTTGTAGAAAGGCTGCTCAGCACAATCTTCCCCATTTTTCTACTCTCATTTTGGCTGCTTTATACCTTGCAAAAAAATTGAAACTCATGCATTCCACCTCATGTTTTATAGTTATCTTTTTAAAACCCTAACCCACCCCCCTGCTGTCGAGGGGTTATGAGGTCTGTCCGTTTTGGCCAAGTGAGTAAACGCCCCTTTTTACGAGTTCAGCAGGACCAAAAGAAATAAGGAAGGAAGAGGGGCTTTAGAAGAGTGAAGCAAGACATGCAGACATGCAAACTTCTTCTTGTAGATTCACTGCTTCCGTAATTAGTTTAGAGGCTTTTTTGGGCAAGGATGGATTCTTGCTAAAAAGTTGATGACGGAAATGCTTGCTTTCATGAATGTTGAACCAAACTTTGGCCTCGCGACGTGTGCTATTTTATCGACAACCAAATCTTTTTCCAACCTTTTCTACGATTTATATTCCAATACATTTTAACTTTGCAAGTTCCATGAGTCTTTTTAACATACCAGAAAAAACAAATTATGACTTTTTGAACACTTATTTAATGGTAGTTTTTGTTCTGGTAGTGCCATAATTTTCACTTTGTGCCTGTGTGTCTTACTCATTGTTCTTTAAAGGTGACGTCTCCACTCATCATGATTGGGGCAATGCCGGCGGTGGCCGTGCGCCACGAACGTCGTCGCCACGAACTGCACCGCCAAAAGCAGAATCGGCCAACACGTTTAGCTTTGAAGTCGTCCGATTCCAAAACCTGGTCCAATTCCCCGTCCTTGTCCAGTATAGCGACTTCAGCCACCTCACGCACCCCCAACACGCCCATGTCACTCATACCTACCATCTCCCGCGGAAGCATGCCCTCGTCCGTCTCTCGGACCACGTTGGCTTCGGGGAATCCCGTCCCGTTAACCGAAGAAGAAATGGCTTCAGATTACTGCTGTTATGGCAAATTTCCTTTGCTGCACTTTCTCGTCATTTCCCTTTTGATTGGTATCACTTTAGTCATCGTAGGTTTAGTCCAGTTCAAACCAGGCGCGGAATCCAGCGCCAAGAAGTATTTCTTCCTGGGCAGCGGAGCCAGTTGCTTGATTTTTGGCTTCATTCTCATGATAGTTCGCTGCTGCTTATTGTGCCGCTACAGGCGAAACCTGGCCCGTGCGGAAGGTTCTGCTTCCTTTTCCGAGCTGAATTCAGTTGCTTCCAAACTGGATTTGCCGGTCTCCACACCTCTTTCAGAAATAGGAACACTGCCCAATTCCCGTACCAGTTCTTCCATGTCTTTAAGCGACATACGACTCGCTACGTCTAGCCGTTCCTTACCCAGACGTCATATGTATGTAAACAAAGCCTGTGGACCCAGCAAGCCGTCAGGGTACAGATTATCGTCACCTTCGGATTCTATGGCATTACTGGAAGAAATGGCCGAAAGGTAAAAACGAACTCCCAAGAAAGGGTTTAGTAATTCAAGCTTTGACGTTTGGCTTAATGGGGTTATCTTGCAGGTTTTGATGGATCTACAATCAGCTGAGGTTGAAGCTTTTGTTTTGAAGTTGAGCGACGTTCGTTTGCATGGTTCCTTTTATGGCTCCAGAGATAACTGCATTTGGAATGGCAATAAGCCAACTCCGTGGCCATATTTATCACGTCATTCATCTACTTATTTATTGTATTGTAACCTCAACTCAGAAAACCATTTTAGGTACACGATCGAAGAGGGTTTTTATCTCATAATACAAGATAACATGTTTATCCACATGATAAAAAACCAATCGTACATGCTTAATAATCTTGAGCTTATAGTCCGAGTCCTTTAGCTTTGTCTAGCCTTTCAGCGAATAAACATGCAAAGTGTCCAGTGGGTATTCGTAGCTTTTTGGGCTATTGGATTGGCGAAAATCGATGCTCTTCCTGCCAAGACTCTGGAGGATGCTGCCTCGGTGAATAATCGCCCAATTATAGGTAGAAGGATTATCCTTAACATAACTGTGTGTCTATGAAACTGATTGCTATCTTTTTCCAGGCATTCTGGCGCAAGAATACACCAAGTCAACTGGAAGCCGTGCACCAGAAGGAACTACCAGTTATATTGCAGCCTCTTATGTTAAATTCGTGGAAGGAGCAGGAGCTCGAGCTGTGCCCATCAAGTAATCATCAAGTATACATCAATGTGGTCCCTCAACTTTTTTTTTAAGAATTGATCAACCTGCATCGTACTATGACGAAATCTTCAACTCAGTTAACGGGTAACACGGATACAGAAAGAGTTGAGATAAAAAAAATTGTAAATCGAATTATCTTTACAGGGTTTTGTTTCCCGGTGGAGCAGTCAGTATAACTACCTCTGGGTATGCCAAAGCAGCGTCCATACTTTACCAAAAGGCATTGGATGCGAATCAAAAGGGAGATTTCTTTCCAGTCTGGGGCACTTGCTTGGGATTCGAAGAATTGACGGTGCTGTCCGCAGACAACGTCAACTGGCTCAAGTCCTGTGAAGCGGACGACATGGCTCTAACACTATCACTTACGCCTGGTATATTGTTTCCTTCTTTTCCGTGTTTCCTTGTCTATGTTAGCTTGGTAAAATTGCGACATGTTTTATTTGCCCAGATGCCGCGGGGAGCCGACTTTTTTCGCAAGCTTCCTCCGAGCTTCTAAGTATCATGCAAACCGAAAATGTCACGGCCAACTTTCATCACTGGTGCATGACTCCGGAAGTAATGTAGCCAAAAAGATAAAGAAACTCAACTTAAAATCCTCTCCAGAATTTTTCTTTATCGGGATTAGACCAGTTTTATACTATACTGGCAACGAGCCAAGACGCTAATGGACTCACTTTTGTTGCTGCAATGGAAGCCATCAATTTTCCTATTTATGGGATTCAGTTCCATCCAGAGAAAAACGTTTACGAATGGGACGTGACGTCAGGTAATGGTATTCCTCACGGTGAAAATCCCGTAGTTGTCGGACAATATTTCGCTCAGTTTTTCTTACAAGAAGGTAAATTCTTTTTATGCTTCTTAAGACCCAAATTCTGTATATATCTCTTTTTTACAGCAAGAAAAAATACTCACAAGTTCACCGATAATGCCGCCGAGGAACAAGCGCTGATTTATGGTACCCAGCCCATCTATACAGGGGACGTTACAGGCTTCCAACAGTGCTACTACTTTTAAAATTGCCGCCCACTAGCTATTACGTTGTTAGTCATGTGATTTATTTATCTAGGATAGTAGGGCAAAGTTTACTTTCGGTGGCTTTTATCTTTTTTCCCTTTCTATTATATAATCCTTCTGCAATTCTTCGCCATGACTTCATTGTTTGTATTGGGTAGACTAGTCCTTTTCGTCTATTTGCTAATTGCAACGTGCTTGAGTCATCCATATAAACAGCAAATTATAAAACAATGGCGAACAGCAGTGTATGCAAATTCTTTGACTTGGAGCCAGACTAATGAGCGGCCAAT
Organism: Lepidurus arcticus; assembly: GCA_003724045.1. Classification (NCBI taxonomy): domain Eukaryota; kingdom Metazoa; phylum Arthropoda; class Branchiopoda; order Notostraca; family Triopsidae; genus Lepidurus; species Lepidurus arcticus. Next base: position 62,594 of record RJJA01000156.1, read on the forward strand.
CATAGGTATCAAAATTCGCTAAATGCAATACCAGTTTTAATGCAGTAAACTTCTACATAACTGATGTGGATTCGATATAGGCATTATGTCCCAAGAATATCCTGACTCGCTTTCGAGTTTTGCACCTGTAGGCGTCCAGAGTTATATCGCTGCTTCGTACGTCAAGTTCATTGAATCTGCAGGAGCTCGTGTGGTTCCCATCTTGTAAGTTTATAATTTATGTAGAAAAAACACTAATTTGTAAGCATAGAATTAACCAAGGCGATGACTACTATGAAAAGATGTTTTATTCCGTAAACGGGTATGTATGCAAATGATTGATTATCACGTAAGTCATCGTTTCGCGAAAATATGTTTTATCCTTTTTATAAGGATATTACTTCCTGGCGGATCAGTTGATTTGGGAGAATCCGGGTACGGTAAAGCTGCATATCAATTGTACGAAAAGGCGATCGAAGCTAATAACAATGGTGACTTTTTCCCCATATGGGGCACTTGTTTGGGTCTCGAGCTCTTAACGTTCTTTTCAACTGGCAGACAAAACTGGCTTACAAATTGCGAAGCTGAAGACCGCCTTATGGTTTTAGACATGCAAACAGGTAACGAAACAATAGCTAAAAATCAACGTTCTTTGTTGCATGTTTTTCTATAGAAGCGAACGAAAGCCGAATGTTTGCCAAGGCATCGCCTGCTTTAATGGAGATCTACGCGACTCAAGCCGTTGCACCCAATTTTCATCACTTTTGCATGACACCAGAGGTTGCATCATCCCTTTTACTTCCCTTTTTTAGTTATGTTTGTTTAGAACATGACAAGGTCAGGGCTCGATAATTTCTACAAAACCTTAGCGCTGGATACAGATGACAATGGTCTCACGTTCGTTGCTGTAGTCGAAGGTATTAACTACCCTTTCTACGGCGTGCAATTCCATCCAGAGAAGAACGCCTTTGAATGGACGACTGAGGTAAATCTTACCCACACAGCTGAAGCCATCCAAGCTGGAAACTATTTCGCCAGCTTCTTAGTCAACGAAGGTAGTGAATCACTTTCCGGAATTCAACCTAAACTCTTTTCGTTCTTGTAGCACGAAAAAGTTCGCATAAATTCGCTTCCATTACCGAAGAAGAAGATGCTTTAATCTTTAACTTTGACCCGGTTTATACCACAAATGGTACCAGGTTCGAGCAAAGTTATTTCTTCGCCTGAAAAGAGCCTACAGTAAATGCAAAGGGAAGTCAACAGGAGGTTATCTTATTCTTGTATTCATTTCCTTTGTAATAATACAAGAACGATCACCAAAAACATGGGATTTTCACGCAGCAGCTTTCTGTGCCCTCCACTTCATCCAAGCGGCCAGAGTGCCATGGTTGGGCTTGTATTTGACATTAGCGCCATCAGGTTCCAAACGGTGGTTATCTCGGAGCTCTTCATAAACATGGCGCTCAAACTTGGTGAAACCCCATTTCTTGGAGACGTAGATCTTTTGACGGCCAGGGTACTTGAACTTGGCACGACGCAAGGATTCAATAACGGCAGCGCGATTTTTGTCGTTGGAACGAATGCTCATGATGGGCTGACCAATTCGCACTCGTGCCACGGTACCTTGGGGTTTGCCAAAAGCACCACGCATTCCTGTTTGGAGCCTATCGGCTCCGGCACAGGACAACATTTTGTTGATGCGGATGACATGGAAGGGATGGACTCGCATTCTAATGTGGAAGGAATCCTTACCACAGTTCTTTACCAAGTACTATAATAACAATAAATTTATAACTTCATCAAGGATCAGGAGGCAATAAAATACCTTGTTGGCGCAAATACGGCCAGCTTCAAGCGCTTCAGATGACAGTTGTTCCAACTCATCAGAGACTAAATGTACACATAATGGGAAGTCTTCAACACTAGCCTTCTTACGACCCAAATCGAAAATTCGGATTTTGGGGTCTGGTACACCACGGCAAAACCGAGATTTAGGATAGGGCTTGTTTTTGCAGTAGCGGTAACTAGAGTTAAAGGTAACATTAGAAAAATGTGCTACACAACAGATTGCTTGATTATTTACCAACGCGCCGGACGGCGACCCATCTTTGGTCCTGAAACACAAAATATCCAAATTACTACACTGACAGGAGCTTTGATGATTTTCACAATAACTACTTTTCAAGTTTTTGAACGATGGCTAAGATATTTTAAGATACAACAGAATAACCATACCTGTCAGAAGGACTCAAGGACACCAATAGACGAGGATGAGGAAAGAGGACCAAATCGACGTTGTCTCATGGTGTGTTGATAATTAAACGTGAGCTTATTAACAGCATTTATAGATAGTATTGTGTTACACTAATTTTCTACATATTTTTTATTTTAAAGTTAACTTTAGTAGCTTTTTAAGCTTTATATTTTTAACAACAGAATTATTTTTTGGCAACGTTTATTAATCAGCTGATGTACGAAACAAAACAGTGGGTGGAAGAAATTAATGTTTTTTTTCTCTTTTGTCAAGTTTTAACCAGAATACTATAGCAGTAGATAAAAACATGAAAAAGGCCTAAACGCTAAAGGTTAACGTATTATTTTAGTAAGTATGGCGAAGCAGAGTAATGATGAAGTCCATAAAATTCAGTTGGCCTTGATTGATTCCGTCAAGCAATGTCAGACCCGTTTTGGCGGGAGAACAGAACTAGCAACAGAAGCAGACTGTGCAGTAGCCAGTCTATGTTCCAGTATTGAGAAAGTATTTCAGCATGGTTTGAGAGCTAAGCCCCTGATCTCTATGTCGTCATTAAGCTTTCTTACAAATTTTAACCTCAGGTAAATGTAAATAACGTCTTTGTCCTTCTAACTATAATCTATTTGTATTTGTATAGTCCTCTCTATTTGTCCGTTCAATTACGATAGTGTCTTTATTTCTTAGGCAAGTTGGAGAATTGGTTACTAATGGTCTCACGCTATCCGTTGGCAGTACAAATGCAGACTTCCCAAGTAACTTAAACTAGAAATGTAACATCCAAACGTAAAGTTGTTATATCTGTATAGCATTCTGGGCGTTTATTCAAGAACACTTAACAAAACATGAACGCGAGAGGTATATTAACCTTTCAAAAGTCCATCAAGATTATGGAAGAGGGCGGGCTTGGCTTCGTTCAGCACTCAACGAAAATTCTTTGGAGCGATACATCTCTATGTTCACGAGTGACAGTGTCAGGCTTTCTCAATACTACGAAGACTGGGCTTTCCTCAGAAACGATGAAAGGGCTAGTATCTTATCCTCGGCAGCAAGTGGTATGGTTAAAATTAGTCATGTAAACAGTCATCATGTTGTCCATCTAACAATTTTTTTCTTATCTTAGGGTTAAAAACCGTCCTGTTCGCTTTGAGCGTCAACAACCCTAGTTTGGATAAATATATCATTCCTACTTTGCCCGATCCGGAGCCTAAAATTTCACTGATATCCAATGACCGTAATTAATTGTACAGTAGTGTTTTTCGTTGCGTTTCTTTTACCTCCTATTTTCTTTATCCTGTTAGAAACTCGGTGTGCCATTAAAACCAAAAGGAAGGTTCCTACTCAAGTTATTTCGTTTGACAATGACGAACCGTTCTCCCCATCACTTCTAAAACCCTCCAGAAGTTCCCCAACAATAACTTCGACCCCAAGTCCTTCTGGTTCTTACAGTAGCCAAGCCCATTCGCTTCCATCAAAACGTCCTTCCTCAAGGACTGAACCAAAGATACGTCCGAGCACGTCTATGGATTCCAACTTAGCAGAAGTCAGTCAAGAACCAAGTTGTAGTACAATCTTGCGACCTTTGGATTGGCCCGAAGATGAAGAGCTAGTTCCCTACCAGGACGGCATGAGCCACCTTATGTCTAGTGATAACAATTCTGACAGTTCCGCCACTGAAGGACGTACAACCAAACCGTTAGAGGATACTATCCCAAATGCGTATCATGCAGGTAAATTTTTTATCTTAGATATACAATATAAATGAAATGCACTGTAATCAGGAGAGTTGAAAGAGCTATTGATGGTGGTAGTGTCCAAGAAAGATTTGGCCGAAGAAAGAGCCAATTCTTTGGCAGATGACTTGGCAGGGCTAAGGGAAAAAGAAGCTACCTTCCAACTAGCATTAGAAGAGAAAGAAGCGCAATGGGACCAGCAGAAACTGGAAACTCAGAAAAAACTCGATATTTTAGCCAAGGAAAACACGCTCCTGAAAGCTCAGTTAAAGAAGTATGTCGCAGCTATGCACTTGTTGAAGGTTGGCAGGAACAAGATAAGAGAAGAAACGTGTACTTCGCCTAATTCCCCTGCTGTTCGAGATTACTATCAGGAAGCCGACCAGTACTCCCAGAAGTTGGTGCAAATCGCTGAAATGCATGGTGAACTCGTAGAATTTAATGACCACCTCCAAAACTGTCTCCGCAAGAAAGACTCGCTCATTGGTCGACTAGAACGAGAATTGGAACACTTAAGAGGACCACTGCCACGTGATCTCCACAAGAGACCTGAGCCAGATACAATGTCGACTGATAGCGAAGATAGTCTGGCGCTAATCAACATCTGGATCCCTTCAGCATTCCTGGCCAGAGCTGGGACTGATATTCATCACGTGTACCAAGTATATAAATATAATTTTAATCCCATTCGAATTCAAGCTAAGCTTTTGTTTCCTTATATAGGTTTATATTCGTATTAGAGATGACGAATGGAATGTTTATCGTCGTTATTCGCAGTTTTACTCCCTACAGCAAGAACTGAAGAAACTGGACCCTTTAGCCTTTTCTGTGGATTTTCCGCCTAAGAAAAGCTTCGGAAACAAAGACGCCAAGTTTGTTGAGAGGCGAAGACGCAAATTGCAAGGTTATTTGCGATCGGTAATCCATGCTTGGCTTCCTACATCATCTGAATTATCGTTGCATCCAAATAAGACTACTTTAATTAAAGAGATTCCTTTTTTCGGGTAATTACACTTTAAAGAACAGTTTTAAGGTGGGAAATTAACTCTGAAATTTCTTTTAGTGAACATTTCTCCGTCAAGAAAACCCCTGCAAAGAGCCTTTTTAACAGAAGTCCGCCAGAAACCACCTCGCCTTTATATAATGGAGTGTGATTCAAGGTATTGATTTCTTGAAATCGGCTTCAGTGTCTACCAGACATTAATGGGCATTGCATTCCGCGTGAAGTTGAGTGAGTAATCTTGACTCATTATTTGGAAATTTGTTACAATCGTGTACTTACGTTTACCCACATTACATATACAGCTTTACAAAAGGAAGTTTTACATAAATATTTATAGGTGTAGGCTAGCTAGAACTTCTGCGTCCAACAGCGATTAAGGCAAATGTGAGTTGTATGAAAATGCCCCCTAAGAGTAACCAAATGGGAATAAAAACGAAAGGCATGGGGAAGTCCCAGAAAGGGTTATCCAGTTTTAAGCAAATTGTACACTGTGAGGCAATTTTTAAGAAAAGAAACAGTATGGATGACCCTTTGCGTTTTAACACCGAGAGAATGTGAAGTCTGCTTTGGCTACGGGATTGGCACAAAGTTAAGAGACGAAAAAGCACAAAAACTAGTACGATGCTGTCCATGACCCACAAAGGAATAAAGACAATGAACCAGGACCACTTCGTTCTATGGTCCAGTTGAAGGGCAAGCAATATCAGAAAAGTGAGGCACAAGAACCATACAAACAGAGCTCTATGTAAAATAGCCATGTTTTGTTATTCTTGTATGTTGACTATTTCCACGTGTTGTGCTAGCAGAAACAGTACACGACACGATCATTTCTTCTTTACACAGCTTTCCTAACACAAATCAAAATTAGTTATTAGTCTTTAACTACAGGATTAATTAAATAATAACCTCACATATTAATAGATCTTACTATAGACGCGTATAGTACTTTATTTTACACTTTGGATTTGTTGCGACCCAAGCGCAAGCCTCTACCCGAGTTCGAACTTGGGTAGCAATATTTGACACTAAACTAAAGTTATCCACACCTACCAGGTTTTTGCAAGTGAAATTAACGAAACAGATTACTTTAATTTGGCATGATTACCTTGGCAGTAGTTTCGTAAATTATTGAAATATTTATCTTCGAAGTTTTACATGACAAGCATTGTTTACAATGGAATGTAGACTACTGCACTTGGAGGCGTTGCATGTAGGAGGGGCTGCTACCTGCTAGAACTGCGATTTACGCCATTCGTGTGCCCAGCTTATACTATCGTCGCCTCAGGCCTCAGTACGGCTCGCGCAGCCGAAAAAAAAGGTTCTTGGGTTTGTTGGTTTTTATGGTACTTTCAGGATAGTTGTGTTTTTAAGCTAAATTTGGATAAATTGTTAAATTTTTTATTTACGCACAGCATTCCTGTTGGTTCGTAAGCATTAATTTAGCTTTGTTTTCGGACTTTGAGCGTGTTTTCAGTGGCGGTGTTTCATTTCAAACGTTTGGGCAAAATTTAAACTGGACAAGTCTAAACAACAAACTACCCACCGAGTTTATTCTGTGTTATCATTTCCTGCTTCAATTCGCATTATAAGTTTCTTTGTTACTATTTTTAGGAAACACCCTTAATTCCTCGCCTGTTCTGCAAACAAATGAAGCTGAGGGAACCACATGACACGTGGCGTGACACACATGGTATGCCACGTGGGAGAGTTATGTATGGGATTGAGGTAAGATATGGTTTAAAATGTGTTTAATAGAATAGATAAAGGGATTAATTTTAAAGGGGTAGTGCTTTGCTACCGTGTGCTAGTTCATATAACAACTTAAGATCAACTACGAATATACGCTTTACATTAAATTTACCTAAATTATCATAAAGCCCAATTTAAGCAATAATTTAAAAACTTGGGCGTTTTGGTTCCCGGGCTGGCCGTTTTGGTAGCCGGGCTGCATATTTTCAAACCCCAGCGTTGCCGCCTGTTGATATTGGCAATCACCTGATCTACTCTTCACTGAATGAATAAGGGCCGATTTCCACCGAAGGTTAAGGTGCTTAGCCTATGCTTAAGACAATTCAAACAAATATAATTCACCGAAAGGATAATTCATGATAATTCACCAAATAATTCAGTTTGATGAAGGAGGTGTAACCTCATCAAACTGAATTATTCCAAGAAATATTCCAAGTGGATTTTTGATGTTTTAACACAGATTTTTGGGGATTATTTTAGGTATTTTACCGAATTCGGGTTCACCGCATCCCTGGAAGGGACATTCTGGTGGACGATATTCGCGTAAGAGGTGTTGCGAAGACTAGTATCAAGACCAATCAGAGCGTTTTAGAATCTGAGAGTGAAATTATTGAGCCAGTGAAGGTAACTTTTGTTAAGTTTTCATTTTCGTTGTATGATTTGGGTAATTTTGGTAGCATGCGACCGTTTTCTTTGAAAATGGAGCAGAGAAAACGCCAGTGTTCTTGCTAAAGGATCTCAAAGCTGCTCAAAAGATTCCTGGACCCGCTTTGATCATAGACAAACTGTCGACAGTATACTTGTGGACCCGAGTTGTTTAGCCGAAATCACTTACAGGGCGATGTGGCTATTAGTGTTGAAAAAGAAAGAAAGGAAAGCAAATTGGGAGTTGATTTGGACACGATTCCGCTGTCGGTCTTCTCGCATCGGTTTATGAGCATTGCTGACATTGCATTGCAAATGGGAAGGTAAAGAATACAAAAAAGGAAGGTGAAAAGGATATTTAGTAATGTTTTTATCAGGGTTTTGCAATGAACATCAATTTCGACGAATATTAAAGAGCGTTTGGACTTCTGTGCTTTGTTTGGGCCTGGTGTGGTTTGTTTTGTCCAATGCTTCGCATATTCCAGTCCATTTAGGAGCTCTGCAAGAAGCAGTTCAGTTCCAGGTAATTCTTATTTTTACTTATTTTTTCTGCTTATTATTTACTTATTTAACAATGCGAAAGACCGTGATTTTTGCCTGGAGATGTGATTCTACCGAATCACCCGTGTGCTGGAGGCTCGCATTTGCTAATTTAACCGTAATTACGCCAGTATTCGACAGGTAAAGTCTTACATTCAATTTACCCTAATTTCCATTTTAATTATGATTTCCAAGTTCTTGATTAAAATGGAAATAATTGTTTCAGAAATAGTACTGAACAAGTGTTTTTCGTCGCTTCGCTTGGACACCATGCAGATATTGCTGGAATCACTCCAGGATCCATACTATCTCCTTCTCGCACCTTATCTGAAGAAGGAGCCGTTCTTATTGAGTAAAAAAATAGTTAAATTAAATTATACAATCTTTCTTTTCTTTATTTTTATAAATATTTGTTATTTTTTTTTTAATTTTCTGTTGGTTTGGAATGGAGAATTCCAGGAAAAAGCCTTAATTGAAGCATTGGAAGCGCCTGGGAAGGCGAACTTCACAAGAAAATTTGAGCGATTTGCGAGCCCAAGTGGCAGCTAACAAGAAAGTAAACTCGAGATTTTCCAATTTTTTGGAATCTATGAAGTGTAGGAATCTACCATAGGGCATTAGTTTGGTATGCGAATTGATCTTGATAGTGATGATGATAGTTTGTTTTTAAAATACACTATTTAATAAATTTAGAAACGCTTGACGGAAATGACGTAAAAAAATATATTTTGTGTAGGTGGCCTAGCCGGGAGTAAAGGGAAGAATTGGCTGATACGGAAAGACGGAATTTTGTCAAATCTGGGCTCGAAATGGGCTGTTCCAGTGGAAAGAGGGGTAAGTTAATGAGCTGATTTCGATCATTTAAACAGCTTAACATGGATCGTTTAGAATGTTTTTCGATTGCAAACACCTAGAGGAGGTGGATATGGCGACATTGCAACGTATAGAATGTGTTTGAAGCCTCAGCAGCATCCAGAGTTGGATAGTTTTATCGATAGAGGAAGATTGGTCAACTATAAAGCTCTGCAAGAGTCAGTCTAAGATACGTATGCCTACTTTTCGTAGGAAAGAAGACAGCCTGTGAAATGATTTCCTTGAATTGATTTGAATGATTTCCTTTGAATGATTTCCTTGAATGGTTTCCAAAGGATGTCCTTTCATTGTATGATTTGTAATATATTGATAAAGAAGCCAACATTTGTAACATTTTGTGTGATTTTTTTTTAAATCCGCTAAAAGGGGTGTGGCCTTCACAAAAAGGACAAATCCTATTGGTGGATTGGGCCAAAAAGGGGGCGTGGCTTCTTTTCGAGCTGGGAAAGCTTTTTCAGGGCTTTTCTCCATAAGGAATAACGTTGTATCAAGGGGGTCCCCTTGAAAAATCGTCGAAAAATTAGAGCCTCGCCCCTTCCCCTTCTCGGTTTCCAATTCCTGCTATTCGAGCTCATGCTCACAATTTGGAATATAGGAATAGGAACCTCGCCGGGAAAGCATATAGAGAAAAGGAGCCATCTATTATTTCGTTTTTTCGACGAAATAAAGAGACTCGACCGGGTTTCGAACCTGCGACCTTCCTATCGCCAGACTTGCGTCCTATCCATTCGGTCATACGCTTATACGCAAAGAGCGTTGAAACTTCTATAAATCCAACACATGAAGTAATCTGGTCTACGTGCATGCTAGATCCGTTTCCAGAAGATTCAAGCGAAGGCGGCAAAACACAAGCAACAATTGGTCCAAAGCTTTCATAACCGGTGGTCTTCCTCTTGTTCTTGGTAGGGTATTGAGATTCGTCGACTGAGGGCCACGCCACTGAATGATGTGTTCTGCATGGTCGCTCGAATCCAAGTAACGAAAAAGTGCTTGAAATTCTACCTCCGATTCCATTCCATTGTAAAATGTCAGTACTCTTATTTCCCTTAATCGCGTCGAATGACATTTGACGCTCTCTCTGTTTGAACTGATTGTAACCGGTTTGAACTGGTTTGACCGGTTTGAACTGGTTTGAACCGGTCTGAACTGTTTGAACTGGTTTGAACCGGTCTGAACTGGTTTGAACGGTCTGAACTGGTTTAAACTAGTTTGAACTCCATTGTAAAATGTCAGTACTCTTATTTCCCTTAATCGCGTCGAATGACATTTGACGCTCTCTCTGTTTGAACTGATTGTAACCGGTTTGAACTGGTTTGAACTGGTTTGAACCGGTCTGAACTAGTTTGAACCGGTCTGAACTGTTTGAACTAGTTTGAACTGCTTTGAACCGGATTGAACCGGTTTGAACTAGTTTGACCGGTTTGAACTGGTTTGAACTGATTTGAACTGGTTCGAATCGGTTTGAGCTGGTTCGAACTGGTCTGAACTGGTTTTAACCGGTTTGAACACCAAAACGTGTCTGTACACGTTCAAGATAACGGATTCGCCAGTTGTTTTAGTAGTCAAGACTGCAAGATTTAATTTAAGATTTTCCTTTCTCATTTCTCATCCTCCATTGTTCTCATCAGAGACTTCTTTCTGACATTTAATTCCTCGGGCAAAGAGCAAACTACGCCAAGCTTATCGACTTGCCGCATAATATCCCACATTCAAATCAGCCCGCTCCTACTATTTCAACTTCAGACATCTGTTAAGTCTACATTCACACCATTCTACATTATACCTCTCATCTACGACTTGCCCAGCTTATTCGACGGCCACATCTGTCGTCTTGTTGGGTAATCTATGAAAAGATACATGGGGCTGTTGCGTCTTGACTCTCTTTACCAAGATTTTCCGGATCAGATTTGCACAAAGGAACACAGCAGTACCGCATTCGTGAAATTTAAAGCCGTAGTTACGGAGAAAAACAGGGGAAAAGTAACACAAAGTATGGCAAGTACCGGACTGGGTGGGTACAATAGCGGGATCCTTAGTTCCTGAAAACTTCCCTAGGTGTCGCTCTAGAATGTGGAAAAAGCCTTGACCGGAAGGTACAGCCATCTACTGGCTTCTTTCAAACCAAGTAAATAAAAAAAACGTCTGTGTTTCAAGATTTCAATAAACTTTAATGCGAAAATCCTGTATAATTTATTATTGTCAAAACCTCTACGAACTTGCGAATTACATGTTCAGGAAACTAACAGGCATTTCAACTCACAAGAACAATTAATTTGCATACGCATGCATTATTGTGCTAAGAAGACAGTAAGCCAGTTGCTCAAAAGATGGAGCTCAGAAGGCTAAGTCACTGTTTTTGTTTCATCTAGTTCTAGAACTGAAAACCTATTGCGGGTACAGTACATAATCTTGACGAAGATAGGAAAAAAAATCCCTTGGGTCGACCAGCTAGGGACCACCAGAGTAGTATAGGTCCTTTTCCGTACGTCTAAACGTGCTGAAACCCCCTTGAAAGTCGAAACATAGACTATATAACCGTTGGTTACCACAGTATCCCAACATTTCCCCATTAATTAATTAACTTTTATTCTATTTGTTGTCATGAGTAATGAAATTAAAACTCATGTCTCAGAATGTATACTACTGTACACGTATAGTTGGAAACACGCCAACCAAGAGTTGTAAGTTGAGCTTACATGTTTACATTAACGTTATAGAACACTCATAAAGAAGTCCCTGCTCATTATAGGAGTTCAGGAACATGTAAACGTAAGAGAATTCGAGAAGAGTCGAATACAAATTCATAAACAAGCCCAAGAAACACTATCGTCACGTATATTTAAGAGTAAAGCCGGTGATTAGCGAATTATACACACAACTGCCGAATTCCGTGTCTGTCTGAGCTCAAGATTCTCCACAAGGTCTTGACATCGTCGTCAACAAGGGACCAGGGAGCTCTTCGTATGATGTCGTTGCTGTTGATTTGTATACTCAGTCCCCTATTGCGCTCGGTCACCTTTTATTCTGTCTGAAAAGGAAAAAGCCCGTAAGTGGCCAGACTCATCGGTAAGTAGCTCGGTATCTAGTTACCTAATCTTTCCTGCCCTCTCTAACTACGGCGGGAAGGGGATCTTTTCCTTAAAACCGATATTGAAAAGACTTAGGGGAGTATAGATAGAGGTTGTTTTTCCTCAGAAGATTGAGCCAACCGTCGAAAAATCCTTGGTGCGGGTTCTTTCGTACGTAATCCGAGCCCTGAATAGCCAGATCCTGTGTCCGAACAGCCGTTCTGGCGCCCTTCCTCCCTTAATTGAAAAGTTTTGAATACTTAATAAGGGAAGCGAGTCCATTTTTCCTGTGTTTTTTGTATTTTGTCGGTTCTTATACGTCTTCTGCTCCAGGTTGCTCCATTCCCTGGAGTCCCAGTATGTTATATCCGTATTCTTGTCTGGGCAGCGAAAGTAACAATATGTTGTCCTTGATGGGCAGATTATATACCTTTGTCTGTCCAAGATAATATGTCCCGAGCTCTCCAAATATGTTAATATGTTATTACTTTACAACGCAAGATTATAATAACGAGTCTCCTTATTGTTAGCTTGCTATGCACTTTCGCTTCTGATAAGTTTCGTGATGTCGGAAAATAATTCAAGCTCTTATAAACTTTTGCTAAAAAGAAAGACCTTATCAAAGAGTTCCGAGTAAGCGTTCTTGAAATCCAGGATGTTGTAGACAGTACCGTTGATTGCTACAGAAAATGGGCCAACAGTTTAGTGCTAGATTCAGCATTAAAGAAATAAAAGTGAGTATAGAAAAGTGCAAAAACGTCAAGCCTGGAGGGACGTTTTTCCACGTGACACGATCAAGCAGGAAATTAGTTTAGCAGCAGGGAGAAGAGTTTAAACGCCTGGAGGCGTTTGGAAAAGCAATTTGACGTCTTCTGATTCCCGCATCACTGCGCCACATTAGGCAAGAGTTCCCCCCACACACATGGTGCAGCCCAAAGATTTTTCAAACCTAAAAACCTATGTCCTGTTTCCCGTCCCCGTCCCCCAAGTTTCATCTCCGAGCTTCGGATTACTCCATGGTACAGTTTCTGTCCCTTCCGGAGTACAACATGTGTGTGTGTGTTCTTATACCCTCCTCTGCTGTATAACCAGCAGTGGAAGTCCGTCTTTGAAGGGATAGTTTTACTCTTGGCTAACTTCCGATTCCTGCAGTTTCTGTGCCTGTAAATACGTTTTAGTTAATTTGGAGCGAACCTTTTGGAGGCTTTCTGGAGGTGGTCAGGTTCCAGTGTAAGCCTAATTCTGGTGAGATTCATTGTACCTCGCTTCATGCTCAAGAAAAACAGTTTACGACTAAGGTGTGCTCAAATACTTAAGGCTGTATAGGATTTTACGTTAGTTGAAGAAGAGGATGAAACGCTGAAGAGGATTAAACAATTGCTCACATTCCCCATTTTGCCATGGCAATCCCAACGCGTATAGAGAGCTCCTAAATCATCATGCAGGGAGCGCAAGCCATATAGCAAAAAGCACCCACGAGAGAGCAATTCGACGTCACTTCTTTCCATCAATCGAATACACCTCGCCTGTGGCAATCCATCAGTCGACAGATGGGAAGAAGATGATGAAAACTTTTAATGGATGCAAATGAGATATCCTCGCAAGCTGCATAGGCGCTTGTGTGTTTGTACCCCGAAGCCCGGGCACTGCCTGTCCGAATGATTAGATCCACTTGCGCGCCCCTCAAAATTTCCATCAACTTCCATCGGTCTCGTCCCCTCCCAGCTAACATTTTGGGCACTGGGATTGAAACCAATTCTACATAACATTACCGTATAAAAATTGGTTACATCCAAAGCAAGTCATGTCGTGGCTGGCGCTTTTTGAAACTTTGGGGTTTCAAACCTGATTTCCATTTTGGGGCTTCCAGAATTCCAGAGAGTAAAAGACTTGAGAAGTTTACTACACCCAAATGTAAAATATGCAAAAGTTTGGGCTAATGTACGAGGCAATGTGATTGCATTTAAAAGTGCTTTTGGGGCTTCAGAGAGTTGGGGAAGCTTATTGCTCAAGTCAAGTTTACTTCATCTTGTTGAACGCTTGGAATCCAATAACTTGGGCAGTGAAAGACGAAAAAAAAGTTTTCCCGCGTCACTTTCTCCGTCTGCCGAGGAAAGTCCTGTCGAGTTTACACTTATGCAAATGTTCGCTACGGGAATAACTGAATACGAAAATGTGGAGTAAAAGAGCGGCTAGGGCGTGTTGATACAGTATACTGGGCATTTTAAAAGGTGTTGGTCCAACTCCGTAAATGGCTCAAGCAAACAAGACAAGCCCCAAAAGCTCACACTAAAAAAATATATATATATACACATCCAGAGTTACTCTGGATAAACGGACGGCGTTTCTAAAAGGCTAAAATGCCCGCGTGCACTCGGCCACAAGTTTAAACTCGAATTCATGTCCAGACTTGGGAATTTTTTCTAAGCCATAAACATACAAGAAAATGGCTCCCACAGCTACTTAGCTGCCAGTCTTATGTTCAGAACTGGAACGTTTTTTCTTTTTCTTTCCTCTCTTTTTTAATTCAGTTTCTTCAGCAGGCGTCTTTTAAATTAAATTAAATCGAGTAAGGTTTTAATTCTAGCGAGTGTCTGGCTATTTTCAAAAAATCTTTCACTCAATAGGTATGAATCCCTACGTGGTCCGACAAGTTATTTAAACTAACGGAGTGTTATACCGCGATTTTCTATAGCTGGAATTTTGTTCTCTTGTTAACAGGCGTGTTTGTTGCCAAGTTTTTCTCTATTAAAAGGACGTGCTTGAAAAAAGGTGTATAGAATTGTCCAAGAGTTATTAATCGGAGGTCTTTTGGGTTCCTTTACAGGCCATTATGAACCCCATTCGGCGGTTTCTCAGACCATTTTTCATGCGGCGCGGCGCGGCGCTTATACGGATTGCAATCCTTGCCGCCTTTGGCTTGGCATGGATGACACCTGACACGGACACACCTTGAGGAAGTCAATTAGCAGGCATATAAAACGAAATGTACGAGACTGTTGAATGTTTAGCATCGCCTGTATACAGCCGGGCTTGCATGATGATAAATGTGGGGCGATATTAGACCTTCCCTATGTCCTTTTTGTGGTGTTTTCACTACATGGTGAAGTCACACACAGCAAAAAAGTAAAAGAATAAATAGAAAAGAAAGAAAAAAAGACAGCGTTGCCATATACACTGCGGTTTTAAATAACATTCCCGATTTTCTCCCAGGGCTGGGTAAAGCTCAAGGGGTGTGTTATAGAGAGAGATTGAACTTTTGTTCCACGCATTGACCGCGGTGTTGTAGAACGCAGTGAGATGTAGCCAAGCGTAGCTTGTTTCTTGTCCATTTACTAGTACTTTACTTGAATAGATTGACGAGTTGTACAAGATGGCGAGTACAAGAGAAGGAGGGGTCCCCTCGTTTTTGCCCCCTGTATCGGTGTGAACCAGTACACAAGAAGGGTCCATGTCGTGGCAGTACAGCATTGAAAAAGAACTCAACCTTTTTACTTTGAATCTCCTTTCAAGCGTTTGGGAAACCCTTCAATGAGTCTTCATTCTATTATCTATTAAAGGGGAAAAGCCTGGTTCTCGAGCTATACATCCTTTTCCGTTTCCCGCGCTCCCCTTATTTCCTTTCTTTTTTTAAAAAAGAAAAGTTCCAAAATTGGTGGAAAAGTCGTGGTCGCTTTTGAAAATGACCTGAGTGGATTGCCAGTAATGAATTTGTTCTGTATGAAAATAAAAAATAAAATCACAAAGATCTGTAACAAAATCCGTTGATGCTATATACAGAGTAACTTTCTATTCGATACCTTTCGGATAAAAGAACTTGTTACCTGGGTTTTCCTTTTATAACAGCGTTTCTGGTATGCAGGTATATACATGTTACCAAGTTGTCAGTTGAAGTTGGGTCAACGTTTGCATTGTTATGTACTATATGAAAGGATTTTCTGTTCACATTCCCAGAACGATTTGTTCCGAGTTTAAGGATGATGTGGGTGATTTAGATTGTTTTATAGCCTAAGTTGTTTTATGTATGTACGGTACAATGTTGCATTGTTTATTTTATATATCCAGCGAGATGTGTGTATACAAGACTAGATTGAAAGGGTTGCAGGGGGGCGTCGTTTCGTTGGTACAGAACAGGAGTATTTTGAAGAGGGCCAAGTTTTGCTTGAGCAGGTCTTGTGAATTTATTGGTCAAGACCTCGTTGCTTGACATGATAAAAGGCTATAAAGCGTGAAAGATATAAATCTTTTTCTGAGCTTACACCAGAAATTCGTATCCTAGCAAAAAATTTCGTGTAACGCGTGATCGCCATTGGCTTCTTATCATGCGCTTACTGTATGCACAAGATTCAGAGGTGAGCAGCACTACAAATTTTTATACCGTCGAGCGAATTTGTTCTTGAACAAATGCTTTTGTGTCAGTTTCTTTTTATAATACCTGGCAGATTTTCCCGCGTTTTTTGCGGACTTTTGTCTTTATGAAATTGTTTTTCTTTTTGTTTTCTTCTAGGGCGCACTATATACATCATCGTCATGCACGCTACATGCTTGTCTAGTTACGAGCCCAGTCTGCGGCAATTCCAGGGAGTCGTGTTGGTGCCATCAGAGCAACAAGGTAACCTTTGACCCTAGAGATGCCATGTTGAGCACCATCCCGTCATCTTGCTTTGGAACATGAAAGACAAAGAAACACGACGGGAAAGTTCTCAAATCAAAGGTAAGCGCAAGCCTTAGCGTCCCTTTGCTGTCACACAAAGTCTTGGAAAAATGCTTGACAACATGAAAAGAAATTGGGTCAAGTCTGGAAAAAGAAATGAATATCTGTAAGATATGCATCCTTGTTGCAGGGTATGGCCCCATATGGCACTCGTTTCGTTTCCAATTATTGTGGGCGAACACAAGAAAGTTTGTGAAGATGGAGTGACGTTCCCGTATGCCGAGCTGTCCCGTAAAAGCTATAGGCAAAGGCGGTTAGCATGGGGAAATTCGGAACAACTTTTGTGAAACCCAGTCCATATTAAGAGAAAAGGTTTTAACCGTAAAGTTGGACATATATATTTCCTTTTAAGAGTCACGTGCTTCTCTTTTCAAGGTATAACAAAAAGTAATTTCCAAATTACGTTATAAACAATACAAAATTCATTGGAGCTATAAGAAATTGGTTCACTAAGAGATATCCCCTTGAAAGAGCATTTTTCAAAGAAATTTTTCAAGTTAGGGTGTTCCGTACTAAATACGGAAGGTATATTTTTCACTGTTGCCGAAATTCACTGTTGCCACATATGAATGTTCTCGTCTCGCTAACCAATAGAAAGATCGGTTCTCAAAAGAATCTTGTTCCGAATTTTTCCGATTTAGAAATTATAATACTAATCGATTATGCAGAGCTAAGGTAACGGGTGCCTTTTAAAACGAAAGAGGAGGAAGGGCATTCGTTCGCGCATTGGCGACCTTGGCAAGGCTTTTGTAAAATTTAATGAAAAAAAAAACGGAAGTGCGGAGCTTTGACTTAATATACCTACAAAATGTCAAAACTTTTGTATAACACGACAATTTGATCAAAACATTTCATCCGCTGTGAAAAATAAGGTCTATTGTTCATTTCCCGCTGTTTGTTCCCAGGCTATGCGTATTACAACACATGTTCCAGGTAGGTCACTGCAACACCCGATAATACAAGATCAAATGTACGTAGGAATTAATGCTGGGGCTCATTGTGTCCGTACAATTGTATGCTGTGTTTTATATGTTTTCTTCTGCCATTGTAAAAGTATGTGAAGATATACGATATCTGCCTCATTGGAAAACTTTCCTTTGTTCGCAAATGAATTGTATAAGCTTGCAAAAGCGCCAAATTTGTCCAGAAATAGAATCTGGTCTGCAAATTTCCCTTCAAAATGCTAAAATAAATGAGAAAGCAATCGAGCTTAGAACGCAATTCCATTAGAGCAGTGCTTTTAAACATCAATCGAGTAACTAATATCGTCACAAAAGTAGCTTTGTCTTTGTTAAACAACACTTCAAGCAAATAAAAGCGAGATGTATTATCGTGAATCCTCTTTTGTGATAATAACTGTCGTTTTAGTACAGGTTTAAAGCTGAAAGGTGTAAGTCTTGATAATGGGCTATGTTTTTTCTTAAAGGTCTCCCTTTTGGGGTGATATTTAGTGCTCGATCCATTGTACAATACGAATTTGTATGGGTCCTTTAGCTTCGCATGGAATGTCTATTTTGAGGGCTCTTGGGGGAAACCTCATTTGTTCCTGGTTTTCAAAAGGACCGCATGGCAAAATGGCTGCACATACAAGTGCGAAGAATAGCGGGCGGTTTTTGTCCTTGCAAAGACAAGCAGAACTGATGAGGTCTGATTGCGGTGCGCCTCGGAACACAATGAGCAAATCCGACTCGCAGTATACAGGGACGAATGTTCCGGAGAGAGAGCGAGAGAACAAGATCGCAGGCCGGCATTTCTCTGGGAAACTGGGGAAATAGCAAAGTATAGTCAACCTCTTTTGGGTTGGGGAGTTTTGTACTTTTGTGGTACTGCATATGCACTCCAAAACCAGATGGGAATTTGACTGACTACCGGAACTAAAGGTTGAGCCCGAAGTGTGCACACGGCGAAAGTTGTTCTCCCTGAATTCCTTTCCGATCACCCCAAAAGTGTATACCAAACCATTGAAATTGAACTTGAAGTTCAAAGTCTAACCCCCACCCATACCCCCCTTTACTAAAAATTCGTCTTCTTAATAATATGAATTTATGGCACTTCCGTTGTTCTGTTCTCTTGTAGCTACCCCTGGACGTGCACCACCGTTCCTTAACCACATTAGAGTGGGTGCAAAATAGCGGGAGACGCCTACTCCCCGGAGAGGAATTGAAAAGTCAGATTTGGGGGTCCTAAATATACGATAATGCTGAGTAAAGGAGGGGGTACGGGGGAGTGGAAGAATCTTTTTCTAGAAAAAAAAATTAGTTTAGTAGTTCTATTGAGCAAATTCCAACCCTTGTCCAAACTTGGGGGCAGCGGCTGGTGTGGCAACCCCATAATTATTAAGAACCATTTATTCGAGCCGAAAAGGGGAACAGCGCTCTATAAAATGGGGGGGGGACAAGTTTTGCGGGGTGCTTGAAAGTAACAAGTTCAAGATCAGCTTAGGTCCAGGTATCACATTGTATGGCTTTTAGTTCGGGTTCTTAGACAAGGATAAATGTCAGGGAATTTTTGTTTCTCTTTTTCTGGGGGGATATTCTAGTAAAAGTGGACGCGAGAACTCTGCTAAAGGTGCAGGAATAAAAAGTTGCGGCTTATTAGCTTCGTTTCCATTTCGGTGGTTGCCTTTGCAAGACATTTGGGTGCTGGGGAGGGATAATGGTTATTTGGTTACGTTCGAAAAGGCGAGGCGAGAGGGGAGAGAGCAGCGAAAATGAGTAGGGTTTGACAACAGATATAAATTTCCCTGTTCGCGTGCGTGTCTGGCTGCGGAGCCCAGCAAGTTTCCGACGGTCACTGCCTCCTTGTCATCACGTCACACCGTAATAATGGATCCAATACTGGTGTGGTCGCCCCTTGTTATACGAATGCCGATCTTGGCCCAGGATAAGCATAGAAGGCTCGCGCGACACCACTGCTTGACGAAACTTGAAAGTAGCTCGACAAGAATGTCCTTCTAGAGCTGTTATAGTGTTGATGCGTATAGGATAGTCATATAAGTGGGTGTCTGTGTATACATACACCTCTATCGGAACGCGATGACCGGCAGCTTTTAACGCGCGACCTGTAAAAAAAGAAAATAAATACAAAAAGAAAATTTTATTGCCATAAAAGGTAGCCACAATATTTAAAACCAATGGGTAATAAACTAGCAATATGCAAATTAAGTTTGCAACTACGAGAAATACGTTGCCTAAAAATATATCCTTTGGTTGTGCAAGAGGTTTTTGAGAAATCTTGTTCCGACAGTTCGACGACTTGATTTGGGATATTGTGCTGGGTGTTGCTACAGCAAATTGTGGTGACAAGTCTATTTTGCAGAATCAAAACAAGCCTAGAAACTTTGCCGTCAATTAGCCGTGTTTTAATAATTTCTTACGTAAGGCTTCGGTTAAGCAATAACAAACTTGCATGGCTTCGGTTAAACAATAACAAACACCAGTGACATCTGTGTCTGTTGGCAACAATAAGCTAAGGTTAGGTTGGGTTAGGTTAGGAGCCTTTGTAAAAATTATCAAACACTTCCCGTTGCAGTGTATGGTAAAAGGTTTTCTGTAGGAGCGGAAGAATGCTAAATCCAAAATTTCGAATACCAACTCCCCAAATAACGCCGCTTTTGGCTCTGAAAATCCCCCGTCAATTCTCAGATTCTGCACGGTCCATCGAGAGCAGCACCGAGGCATGCTAAAGGGATCACCAGGCTGTAGAAAAGGGCGACACCAGAAGGTATACAATTTGAGTTCGGGTCATTTGAGTTCAGAGTGACCACCACCCTCATCTGCTTTTAGGTGTCCACTTGGCTTTTTGCTATGGCTAAAAGGGGAAGATCTTGAAAGAACTTAAGCTATTTATCCTCAAGCCGTTATTTGTTACCTGTACAGAACAACAACAGAGTTTGACAACCATGACAAGAAGCGGCTGACGTCCAGGTTTTGATTGACAGGTTTTTATAGTTGACGGAATAAGCTCTTAGCCGAAATGGAACGAAGGCCTTAAGGTTTATTAAAGGCGAGTAAATGACGCCAAACATGTGCTGAGCAGATGCATAATTTGTTAACGCTGGTGGGGAAAAGAAAAGACAAAGCCACTTTCCCCGTCACTTGTTAAGCTTAAAGGGAAGTTTGGAACGTGTGGAGTGGACTCCCACAGACAGACACACACCACACAGCCACAAATTGACTTCCGTATTAGACTCTCAGAGCCCGAGTACCACATGCTCTTTTCTTTTTCTTCCAAGGCAAAAGAGCTTCCAAAGAATGAAGACCTGGGTGATCTTCAAAGCAGATAAACGACTCGTTAAGCTGCTCCAGTAAATGTCACTTGTACCAAGATAAAGCTTTCTACTGTCCTGTGCGTGTCTTCTTTTATATACGTACAGTACAGTACCTTCCTGATGTACTGCACATCCTCTCTAATCCTGACTATCCTGACGAGCGTTCAGCTTGGTGTCACAAATTATCTCTTGAGCTGGTTTTTATAGCGGGGAAAGACCCATTACTGAAAAAAGCGTCTAATTTCTGGAGTATATAAGCACATAATTTCGTACGTCATTGTAAGTCCCTTCCAGCTCGAGTACTCGGAAATCGGAAGTCCTTCTACCTGAGCACTCGAGTGTATTACCGCCTCTACTCAACGCTCTGTAACAATGGGAGGGTGTTGGAAACCGCAGGTGTGGACAGAAAAATTACTGAGACCTTTCAAGAAACCAGATGGTGGGCAGCTCCGAGCGAAAGGCAGCAGAAGGATGGAATGAAACTCCCTTTCTTAGTGCCTGAAGCCTCAGCGAACAAATACACCGGCCCGGTTGGGGTTAATTTTGAACCAATTTGTTATTTTTCGAAATATTCTGCAAGTTTGTTAGTTTGGTTTGATACCGCTATTGTAAGACCCATATAAAAGTCCCATTTGAAAGCAGTTTATTTATCCGTCTTTTAATCTCCTGCTGCCATGCTGAGCTAGTTCTTTAGCTTTCAATGGGATTAAGTCAGCCTAGAGTATGTATGTGAATAGTTTAAGATTAACAGTTGGGACACCACCACAGGACACACTGTGCTTTGTGCTGAACTCTTATTTTAGGACGTTTTAAAGCACCCTTGGTTGAGGCTTGTAAGCTGATTTGGGAACTGTATTACAGCCAGGTTTACCTCCCTCTATCACTCACTCACGTCTCTACCCCCTTTAGTCACTAACAAATGCGATAGGAATTGTGATTCTAAAAAGTTCAAAGGAAAGACGAAAAGTTCCAACTTAGTCTCTGTTCCCCTTCTAACGATAACATCATAACATGGTCAAAGCCAACTAAGCTTCCAGCTTGGAAAAAAAGAGTTGGCGAGTCCTGCCCAAAGCCTCTCGCTTAAAAATGTGTCGCCTTAATGTGCTCTAAACGCGTGTATACAGTTTTTACAGAATATAGCCATTGCGGATGGACGGAGAGAACAAGGGGCCACCAGAACCACAAGTGAAAAATGCTCATCAGCGCGAGCGAGTGTACGAGGCAATAAGGCAAGAGATATTTGTCTCTGTCTTCCCGACCATTTCTACTTGTATTTTATTCTTGGCCTTTTTATCTTACCCAACCTCGCTTTTTCTTTTGCTTTCCGTTTTTTGCTCCAAACAGAGAGCACACACAAATATAAATAAATATAAAAGATGTCGCTGTCTTGGGTATAGCAGTATTTGAAACCCTCAGAGGGGATTCTCTTCGGTTCGTCTATGGTTTGTGAACGCTGATGCAGCGTATACACCACACGTGGGTTTGTAACATATCTATGTAATGAGCAAGAATGAAGTATGCTAACGAGGTAAAAGGGCGGGTATTTCGTACATAAAGCTTATGCAGAGCGTTATCACTGGGAAAGGCTCATGCACTGTTTGTGATGTCATGTGTTACTTGTCGAATTAAAGCGGGGAGAAAAGGAGTGCTATAAGGGTCGTTCGGTAGGGTGAAAACCGAAAACCTCATACGCCACCCACGTTAAGCCGTAGTCAGCATATCCTGTGTCTGTTTATTGCCTTTTGCTGTGACTTGGTCGCGATTTTGCTTGAGTTTTGTGGAGTCCTTTTTCCTTGTGGACATGCACGTACCTTGAACTTGGTCTTTTGTGCAGAAACACATAAATGAGAATAAAAAGAGAGGAAGGAAATATAAAGGGCATATTTATATACGAAAATATGCGTTTACTTTTGTTCCGAGTTCTTAAGGTTATGAGCGAACTCTTCTTCTTCATTAGAATACAGAACTGGGAGAAAAAGTGTATACAGTCCCGGTACGGCCTCGGTCATGCTGTCATTGTAATTATCCTGTGTTTTTCCCACAAAGACGCCATGCTATTCATGCTTTATTCATGTTTCCCGCCAAGCGTTACGGATCCCATTTTGCCGTGTTTCCTTGCTTCTAGAAAAACCTATGTTGGATATTCGAGAGAGTTTGCTCCGGCCATGGAAACACCTCCATTAGCCTCATTGCATTTTGCGTTGGTACTCGGAGTCGTTTTGCTGCAATGTTAATGGATTTCCGTGTGCATCGCCCCCCACACTCACTCGGAGCATAGTAATAAACGTGATGCGTGCAATATCTGGCTCAGTCAGAGCACGAATGTATAAGTTTGGAATGCCGTTATATATAAACATGTATAGCTCGTAGCACTTGAGGTATTGTACAGGATACAGGTCCGGTTACTTTAGGATGAAAAGTCGCTGAGAAAGGTGCTGGCCTGATGTTCTGGGCATCTCGTCTATACCTGGCTTATGTGTGTGTCCGTGTGTGAGCGCGTGTCGAATCGTCATCAGCATAAAGAGTTGTACGCTTGGATGAGTCTTATATCAGCCGCGGCATGAGAATGAGCGAGAACTTCTTTTTTCCTCTTACAAAAGGAAAACATTTAGGAATAATCATGCAGCTAGCATGCGGAATCTGTGGAGCCAAGAAGAGAGGGAGAGAGAGTAAAAGCCTGAGATTGTAAGGAAAAGATACTTTTATATATACATACGGAACAAGACGGACTCTTGAATCTAACATCCCACGTCAGGTATATAAGGGAAGGAAAAAGGTTTATTCGCCCTTAGGGTCATGCTAGGACCATGAATCCAAATCCGAGCACGAAAGCTTGATAGGTGCATATCCTGCATCTGCATATTACAATCTCGTGTAGGGGCATATATATATGTATAAATACCTATGTATGCTACAGTGTACGCAGTGTGCCGATCTTAGGAGGCCGGATCAAGCGAAAACAGCGCGACGGAGATATGCTGCGCAACAGAACAAAAAAAAGGCACGATAGACACAGGCACATCAGGGGAGTCCAAGAAGCGCAATTTATGACTTATAGACCGTAGCTCAAGCCAGAATATAACCTAACCATACCAGACATAAGACATACACACAGAGAAAAACCAAAGACATCGCTGATAGTACCTGTAAAAATGTGTGCCAAGAGGTTCACCAGCATTTTAATGGGAGGATCATCATAATATACATGCGTAATATATATATAGTTTCCACTGCCTCCATTGCATTAGAAAAGTTCCTGCAAGCCTTTTGAAGGGCTTATAGGCTTAAATTACGTGCTATATCGATGGTAAAGTACAGTTTTGGGGTAGATGGTTTATTGACACAATGATATTGGATAATGATTGACTCATTTAAAAGCACTTGCTAGACGCTCTGTAAAATACCCTGTTTGTTTATATCTCTGTTGACATGTTCCCTGGTCATGAACCTCGAACCGCTCATTACAATTACGATGGAAGAAATGTATTTGTAACATTACGATTGTTTCTTGTCCAGATTTTTTTTTATATATACGTATATGTTTTACTAAAGGCTTGCTGGTTTGCTTGGTTTTTCTATGCAAATTCCTCTTTTTTAGGGGTGTTCATAAAATGACAAGTGTTTAGGACTTCATCAGGTGTCTTTGACTTGTAATGATCCGGCAGGTGGCAATTATGGGCCCTTTTTTTTAACTGGGAGAAAGGTATATGCTTCGTCGGGTTCAAGCCCACAGAACGGGTGTTTTTCTTTCTCGGGCGGCACGCACATGGATTGCTAAGATAGCTTCATATAGCCTGGTTACAGAAGCGTGAAGTCATTGGGAAGCTGGGAGAACATGCTGTGCAAAAAGCCTCGGGACAACTAAATGGAAAATCTTGACATTTCCATTATGGGACACCGGGTCGCATGGTGCGTACACAGCCGTACACAGCCAAGATTATACATATTACACGACAACATGACGACGGGAAGTGACACTTGAGTCCACCTTGGGCGTTTTGCTGGGCTGTATAACGATGTCAGCGACAAATGAGACAGCATATATAGTTACTGTGTTGCTTTCCCCTTAGCTCTCCGCCTTGCCCAGGTGTGTGTAATGTGACTTTGACATACCGTATTCTTAAAATCGTTAAAGAGGCGTACGAACCAACCATTTCAAGTCTCCGTTTTCCCATATGTGGCCCAAATGCGAAAGTCAGCATTCGACTTGCAAAGGATATTTATTGGCGAAACAAGAAAATTTGGTGTAACGAACGCTCGGTTACAATCCCAAAAGGAAAGGACTGACTTGCTTTTGGTACAGCAAGGCGTTAGAAGGAAGATATATATACGAGACACGCAGCACTATATATATGTTGCGCGGAGGCCTTATGTGCTGCTGCTGTAGCTAAAAGGACGAACAAAAGTTGCAATTTTCGGGAAGAAGGCGAGAGAAGGCTGCCTCCGTGCCAGACAACAAAGTTAAGCAACAAAACAGATCAGTTCTTTTTTTCCGCTGCTACAAGGAGAAGTCCCAGTGAAGTCTATAATGTCTTTCTTTGTGGGGACCCAAAAAAGAACGAAGTTAGCTTGGGTACTGGTGGCCTGGTAATGGAACTTGGTGGGGTGGATGAGAGGGTGCGAGGGTGTCTTTCTATATAGTGAGAAGAATATATATACAGGAAATGGGTCGCTCGCGTTGCACTGAAAATTGAACCCTTACTACCTTGATTGCCCTTTTTTCTTTTCTTACCCATTCGGAAGAACGAAAATATTCGTATCTTCTTGTTCAGAGGGCCCACCGCTATAAAGTTAGGAGCTAAGAACAAAACTTGGCTCAATTCAAGCTACATCGAACAAGGGCTGCACAATGTAGTTCACGGAATCGAGAAAGAGCAAATTAAAAAATAGAAATGAAATGAATTGGTCAGAGAGCCAAAAGCCATTCGTTCGCAAGTCTTGCTTTGGGGGAAAGTACAACTTCTATAGCGTGTTTGAGCGATCTTAACCGCAGAGGTCACTCCGTTTTCGTTCATAAAAACCGCTGATAAAATGGCCTTTGCATGTCGTGTGTTTGCCCTCGTCCTAAAGCTTACACATAGCCATGCTGAGTTTCGAGTTTGACAGCGATTGTTCTTAGCACGGATGTATACAGTACTTCGCGGCGACAGGGCCTGACGATTCCAGGTTCTTTATATGATCTCGGTTCCAAAAAAATCTTTTAATTTGAACACAGGTTCCAAGAACTCGGCCTTTCCATTGATGCACATTAAGTGATTGGGTTCATAATTGAAATTTTTAGCACACATCGTGACAGGGTATTACAAGCCTGTTGGATATGTATTGGATGTATACGATGCATACTTCTTGTTTCATTTGTTATTGATTTGCATGGTCGAAAGAATAAGAAGAAGGAAAAAGTACTTGCGAAATGCGTTTGGCAAGGCCGTAAGTTTTTTTGGTTGTTTTTTGGTTGTTTTACTAGCGCATCTTGCATGTGTTGAAGAAGAAACACAACCACTGCTTTCCGAACATGACAAATGATGGAAAGGGGGGAACTCGGTTATGCAAATGACCGTGACGGGTATTAGAATAGTCCGAAGAACACTAAAGGGAAGGAATGAAGCCTGAAAAAAAATGCATTTGGCTTAGGCTGCGAGCAATCGAAGATACAAAGCAAGAGAGAGAGAGCAGGCATAGATAATTTCCCTTTTCCAAATCGAGTCGGCGGATAAAAAAGAGAAATCCTTTGGGGGTTTGCTGATAGCGAGCCAAAAAGAGATGAAGCAACAACATCTTACATACAGACGGCATATCTGTGGCTCATGCAATGATCAAAACGATGTACGAGCATTGAAAAGCCCAACCTTTTGCAGTTATAAGGCCATTGAAAGCGTAGGGATTTAAAATATATATATATATATATATATATATGTAAGTTAGTGTTGACGTGTGTTGGAAAACTTTGAAACCGAAAAAAGGTGCATTTGCATGAGGCATGGCCTCGCTGATCAAAAACTTACCAGGAATGGCTTGCCAAGGCTCTTGTCATCAGTTTCCAAGAGGCTCTATATCATAAAAATAACGTTTCATTTCTCGGTTGATGTTTCAGTTTTTTGCCTTTTCCTTCTAGAAGTTTCTGGCGTTAGGAAACCTTTAATGCCAAGATAGGAATTAGAAGCTTAACCAAAAAAGTCATCCATAAATAATATTGGTTGAAAGACCCACTTGCACATTTCTTTTGGTTTCTTTCGTCCCGGTTCTCTTTTCTCACTTTTGGTTTTCCCTGTGGCAAACGACAACCATAATTCTAGAAAAGCCTGGAAACCTCCCACGAAACATCCGCATCAAACAAGATGTGCACATAATGTAATGCCTTGCGGATTAGTGTGATAAGATTATAGCGTTTTGTCGTAGTCCTGTATCCTTTTTCATTACAGTTGTAAGAAAGGGAAAAGGTTTTTCGAAAAGGGAAACGTTTTCTATCTTTTTTGTTTTCACGAAATGTGCCCTATAATTACAGAGTGGGCCTTTGAACCCCGGCACAGGTTCAGCTGTAGTATGTACAACCGATATTACGAGAGAACTATGATTTTCATGAACTATCCCACAGATATGCGGCTCTTAAAAACCCTAAAGCCATGCAAAGAAAGAGAGGAACAAAAAAGGGGTTTTCTGGGGAGATTTTTTTAGTTGCTCTTTTATTTTTCTCTAACGTCGTGTATTACAAGCAATAAGCGAAAGTTGAGGTCGACGTCTGTAGTATTTTTTATTCTTTTTCGTTCCAAGGCACCACGACTTTATATGGTATGCGCAGGCCAGGCAGAACTCAACAGTGAAACGAACATCGCGCACATTTTAAAGAACTAAGAGAGTGAACATTTGAAAACCATCTTATCTCTCTTAATGTTGCGCTCTTTTTCCGTGGTGCTAATCGGACAGGTATCCTGCGGAGCCCAGAGCGAATTCATCAGCTCTCCCAATGATGGACGGGACAGATTAGGCATCTCCTTTCAACTTGTTCACATTTTTTAACACTATATCTCTTATTCCCTTTCTGTAAGTGTTGGTTTGCTGCGGCGTGTTTTTACTACTTCTCCCCCGTAAGGCCACGGTGTACTGGGAGTAGTTGATAATGTTTTGTCAGAAGAGGGCACTGATGTCATACCCTTTCTCAGTGTAGTTTCATAAACTCTTAACAAGAAATTAAAGGAAACCAAAAGTATAATTTAAAATTCTGTTTAAAAAATATTTTATAAGAAAATCTATAGAACTGGGTTCGTTTTTTCTGTATATATGACTTATTTAACATTTTCATAATTGGGAACACTATGTAAAAAATTCCTGGAAGAAAAAAATTAACAGAGACGAACACACTTCTATAGATTAATACATCCCATGTATTACTGTCACAATAGAATTTGATTATATTGTGTAGGGAAGGAGAATTTTTTAAGCCTTTTTCGCCATGCTGTAGCGCCAAATGGGGTTCCACCCTGGCCTTAAGTTTTCTGGTTTGACAGTCAAACGGGTGAAATTTGTAAATTTATATACTGGTGCATAAGAACTCTTACATAACAATGCAAGGAATAAATACAATAGCCCAAAAAGCACACACGCCACCACCGCGTTTAGCTTTTAGGTGAAGGGGAAGAAGGCGTGCGTTATATCGCTTGCTATGGCTAGTTGTGTATTTGTTATGAGCTCACCTTTCAGCTCGCTTATGTTTACTGAAGAAAACACGCACACGTATACAACGGAGAAGCACTGGGGAGCTTTAAGCGAATATGTAGCGCACTTTTAATCTATTCTTTATAAGAGTGAAATGTTAGGAATGGGCTCGAATTTCCATTAAGAACGACAATAAAACGAACAATCACGGTCTCAGACGGGAAGACTTATTTGCGTCCTGATACTTAAAAACATCTGCGACGAAATTGTAGACTATAAGAAGGTTTGGAGCTCACAGAGGAAACGAATCTGATCTGGGAGTGATGACTTCTTCTATAACAGAATCGTCCCAGACAATAGGCATATATTACACATGCCAATAAGACGCATCCAGTGCACAAAAAGGCACAGGTTTGTATGCCTTGATCAACACAAAAGAATCCAGCATCAAACAGTTTTCTCCCCACGCAACATCATTTTGGATTTTTTACGACCTTCTGGGAGTTTCTGAATATTTTTTGTAAAAGAATCATTTTTTATTATTTTTGTTTTTCGGGACGTCCAATACTGAGAAACTGGATAAATGTGCGGTGTAGGGATGTGTCTATATGAATGCCCTTACTGATGATCCTCAATCTCCATCAATAACTATCTTGTGTATATCTATATCTATATATATAATTCAGGCTTTTTGCCCGAGGGAAAGGGAAAAAATGCGACACTTAGGTATGAAGAACATCATTCAATGCAATTGAAAAAATTGGGAACGTTACGTTCCACAACTATTCGTTATCTTTTCCCCCCGCCGAAAATAAAAGAAAATCTCATCAAGCATTGGATACGGATCGAGACTTCTTCATGTTCATAAAAAAGGAAGAGTAACTCCACTCATTCGTGTCACTGATCTGTCACGCCATTTGTGATGTTTTTCTTGATTGTATTTTTCGTGATGAGACCATTCAGCGCAGGAAATGGATAAGTTTTGTTCTGTTTTTTTCTCTTCCTTTCTTTTAGGGTACATATGGATATTCCCTGTACTTGGAGTTTTTGCTCTAATTTGGCCTTATTTTTTTAATACATATTAAGCTTGCGAGAGGCAGGGAGGTCTCTCTTATATCTTTAGGGACGAGGTCGTTGGTCAAAAGGGGGGGTCTTTGGAGGAACATGTATGCGCACCGGCACTGGGCTATTTCGTGTCGCGGTTGATATGTAGGCTATACACCCATGAGGGACGAAGCGAGTCGCCGAGTTCCGGGCATCGTAAGCCGCGCCTCTTGAAAGTTTCCGGCCTGGACTGCTCTACACACGCCGTGTTAGTCGCTTGGCCGTGCTTCAAGCTTCAGTCTGTTCTTGGCAACCGCTCGAGAAGGTTGTGCATGTGTTTCGACCCACAACACATTCCGCAAAAAACGCTAGTTCTGCATAACTTCCGAAAGTGCTTCTCGCCTTTTAAGTTTTAAGTTTGTGAACGCGGATTACTTGACAAAATAGAAAAACACTTGGTATTTTTTCGTGAAAATTAACGTGTTTTTCATTTCGCGCCCAGGATTCTGTCGCGAAATATCACTCGTCGGTGTTTTGTTTTTTTTGGGATTATTTAGCTCTTCATTCTTGACTGACTGGTGAGTGCGTACGTTTACTCTTTAACCCGTTCGAATTAGCTTAAGGTTATCTCTTCCCTTTCAAAAAAATGTTTGAGGCTTGTTTGGACCACCTATGTGCTGCGGTTTTTAAAACCATAGATCTATAGTTAAGGAAACTACCTTTTTTGGCGGATTACGGTCGTCATCGCGTATTCTGTCTAGTGGACGAATAGGTGCTTTTCTGTGTTGAGCAAGAAACGCTCGCTCAAAACAGCGCCAATGCGCTTGGTATTGCTCAATCAAGGCGACAAAAGGGGAAGGGGAAACAATATAATAACCTGCTCTGGTTCTCTCAGGATTAGCGAGTAAGCCCTAGCCCCGCGTCTGTTTTATTCCCCCAATTTTCCTGCACTTTGCAAAAAGACGATGGAGTGCTGCAGTTTTCCTTTATAAACAAGTAGCAGACTGTGTACTTCGAGCGTGGCGTGCTTATTTTGCAGATCTGCGCCATTTGTGGTTGAATTAGGTGCAGTATGGATGTCGCTTATTGTGACCACTATCACCTCTTTATGGAATCTAATTTTAAAAGTCCGATTCTAAACGATAAAATTCCTAGCATTTTAATCGGTTACTGGAACCACTTTCGGATATTAGAATCAATTTGAATCGTAGCATTCTATGACATATTTCCGATTGTCGGTCATTAGAATCTCCGCTTAATAGAATCAATATTCACTGGACAAAGGTGATCACAATAAGCAGCATCTATACTATGCACTAAAGATATATAGAGTTCTAGTTCTTGCAGCATTTGTCGATCCATTTGGTCCTTTTTATTCATTTTCGCGCTCGGATGTTTATGCTTTGCTATCCCAGTAATTCTCCGTGCAATTGAAGCAAGACCACTCTTCTTTTTTTGCCCTTGAATAAGCATAGCAACGATCGCCGTTGTCATCATGCAAAGAAATAAGCTTTCGAAATGAGGTTCATTTCTGGTCTGTTTCTGCTCTGATTTACAGTTGTATGCTAACTCGCTCGAAAATCATCCCTGCAGTAGAAAACCAAGGGAAATTGAACCCGTTTCCTGCCCCTGCTTTACATACAATAGCATCTTTTATGATAGAAATCGTCGTATAAGCCAACACTACACGATATATACCTCGGCTCAATGTAGCTACTGGACTTTTACAACGTATAAGGGTTTGTAGGCTGGGAGAGTTTTAACATGCTAGAATTGAACAAGAAATGTGCTGAATCATGGGTGTTTCCACCTGATCTTTTCTTTTTCTTCCTATCTTTATCTTCATGGACAGTTTTGCGTCCTTTATAGCTTGTTCTAGTGTGCGTGTGTCCATCATTTCAGGGGCCTTGGGAGATTTTCACACTTAAGATGACCAGATTTTCCATTGTTGGCGTTTTCGGGCAGGAGCGAAAAGCGTTTCCATTCTAATGCGTTGCTGGGAATAACTAATATGGGTGGACATTAGCGACAGTTGGGGACAATAGAGTCGGAAAACTTGGGGGACGACGTAGGAGCTATTGTGTAAGATTTGTCAAGATTTTCGCCTTTTTCAGCACTCCTTTTCGTCGAGAAAAGATGACAAGGAGAGTTGAGTTGGTAGATTTGTTAGAGGGCGAACGGGGTTAACAATAGGTCCTTGCTATAAGGCAAAGAGTACGGTGTAGTTATCTCCTTCCCCTCCCTTTGGATTTGTAGAAAAATAGAAAATCGGAAATAATGTAAAGGTGGCTGGGAAAAAAGAATCTTTGGCCCCCCTTTTCCTTAAGATTGAGAGCCTTTTGCCTTGACTTCCAAACTCAACATACCCACGCTGCGCCCGTATTCTTACTTCCCAAATGCTGCTATACTGTCGGTTTATTTCGTTGGGAGAGACGCTTTTGAGAAGCACGTCACATTCGATTAAGCGAGAAAGGCTCACGTTCGCCTTTTTTGGCCCAACTCTAACCTGTTTTTTTATTCTTGATCTGATAAGGGCGAAAGAGAGACAGGAAAAAGGGGACTGATTCCGGTAAAGTGGGTAAAGTAAAGTAAAGTCATCGTTTTTGCACTTGGTATTAATTGGGACAGAATGAAGCAGCCAAAGAAATCCTCCCTTAACAAAGCAAAAAATTCGCTTTGATTTCGGATGGTCCTGGAAACGTCACGCCCTACTTGTCTAATGCAATGGCCCCACGAAAAAAGGGCAACTTTTTTATTTCCCATCAAAATAAAACGAGTCGGAGGTGATGGCGTATAGCAACGGTTACTATTCAAGACGTGGCTAGAGCTACATCTAACGAAATTAAAAGTTGAGGTTCGTTATGGTCGCCTGCTCGCCTTTCTTGTTGCTTATTATTCTCCCAGCCAAGTTTTGGGCGAGTGGAGTGTTATTTGGACGAATAAAAGCTGTCTTTCCTGGGGGGAGTTGCACATTGGCGAAAAACTTCGCCCCAAGTCAAGTTTAATGTTTGCTCGCCAAGTTTCGGAAGAAAGCAAAAGAGGGAAAGAGAGAGAGGCTGTTCATTTGCATTACTAAACTGTATATTCTTGGCGGCTGTCGTTCCGGCTCGGGGAAGAGGCGGGGCCGAGACAAAAGGCTCAGGAAGATTGCGCACTCAACTTAATTGTCGTAATTGCGAGGCAATCCTGTAAGACTGTTAGTTTTGCCGGTTTAGCTAAGATTGACTTTGATTTGTTTGTCGAAACGAGACACGGTTTGAGTGTTTCTGCACGTGAAAAGTTTGCTGTAACAGCGAAGGTAAATTCGACATCAGATATTGATTTGGAGAGGGTGGGGAAAGCCTTGTCCGTCTCTGAGTTGATATGAGAAGTGTGGACCGTGGATACGGTAAACGCGTAGTTGGGTAAGTCGTTTACAAACACACAAACAAGGTATTTCTTCCGTATACTCGGAAAACCCGCTAACGTAGCCAGGGCCTGTCAATCTGGGGAAGAAAAGGAATGGCGACTTGGCTTATCTTTTTCCTATACCGGAACCAAGAAAACCTTGTGACTGACAAGATGACAAATGGGCTAAGCAAGCTTGCGTTCTTCGCATCGGTTCAAAGATGGACATGGGGCGTGTTCTAACGCTAGTATCCGAGATACAACGGACAGCTAAAAGAAAGTAACTAACGTCATAAAAACACTCAAAACCAAAACTTACTTTTCAGAATTTTCTTTATTTTAGTTTATTCAAAACCAATACTCGAAACGAACTACTCCAGTTCGTACTGTACTGTTCGAAATTTTTCTTTAGTTTCATTTACTATAAAACGCGCGTATTGAATCAAGTAAGGGTCTCTTGTAGCGCGAAACTTGTTGGATTGGACTACAAGTTGTGCACT
Source organism: Lepidurus arcticus (assembly GCA_003724045.1). Lineage (NCBI taxonomy): Eukaryota > Metazoa > Arthropoda > Branchiopoda > Notostraca > Triopsidae > Lepidurus > Lepidurus arcticus. The sequence goes on from RJJA01000156.1 coordinate 96,000, forward strand.
TTTAGGTGTCAGTGTCGAACAGAGCCAGGGGAATAAGGATGACTTTGTCGTTTCTTGGGGTAGCCAAAGTTGGGAAAGGGACTTGCCACCTACTTTCCCCAAACTTTTGATTTATTCATTTTCAGCATCAAACTTGATTTATTCATTCATTTTCCTTCTTGTTTCTTCAGTATCGGAGTCTTTCTATCCTTTTTTGCATTTATTTTCGCTGGATTTTCTATCAGTTGTGTCCCAAGTTGAGGTTGTTGCAAGTAGTATTATAACTTGTCGGGATTGTGAACTAAAGCTAAGCGTTTTTCCAAGTTTCTCACCGAAGACAAACATATCATAACTTCCCGTTTAAAGAAGTTTTTAAAAATTCCCATTCGATCAACACAGTACGTGTTTACGACCTTGTTCGTGGCTTGGTATGGCCCAAGACATGCTATTATTCCGCTGGTAACCCAAAAAGGCGGGAAAGGTCGTAACGTTGGAAAAAAGGGTACCAAAAAAGAAAAAGAAGTAGGCCGGCCCCACGAATTGGCAGGGTAGCCCAAGTGCCTATTAGCGTGAGGATCTGTAATGGGTTGTAATGACTATGGGTAGCGTTCGGTTTTGGGTAGAGGTAGTAGGCGGCAGAAGAGAGGCCGGAAATAAGGGGACTGCGCCAGAGCATCGCCTTCTTAAGACTCAACTTTTTTTTCCCCATCCAATCGCGGATGTGAATCAAAAGATGGAAACTCTCGATACTCCAAAGCCCATTTTTTTAAGTCTTCCTTACTCACTTATTACACGCTCTTATGGAGGAACGGAGAGTTTTAAATTTGTGGAATGACTCAGGAATACTGCATAAGAGTTAAAAAGAGTGTTCAGGTTTGGGGAAAAAAAACATGTATTTAATGAAAAAATTCTTTTGACAGTAAACTTGAACTTGCTATCACGGAGTGCCCAATGAATAGACAATTTGTTACTTTTTCTTTCTCACTTTCTCGCAAGGCTTTCGCAAAACCAACACGTTCGCCGGATTTAGTGGCTAATATATGTACTGTATCCCGCTGTCAAAAGTGACACTGGGGTGTCACTTTCGAACAATGAATTTTTGTTTTTTCAGCTAATGGAGTAAAAGAAAGTACAAATTGTAACTATTTTAACGAAAGATTTTAACGAAAAAAAGAGCGAAACTATTTTAACGAAACAAGAGAATCGTTAACTTAATCTAACCTAATTTAACTGAATGCATTTCCAATCCGACTACCAATTTTCAACTCCAATGACACCTGTTTGTCATTCTTTTCCCAGAGTACGTTTTGCAACAGTAATACACACGAGTGTCACTTTTATCTCCGTTTCCGAGACTGGATAACCTGTTGCGCAAGGCAATAACAAACTTCAGTGCCATCTGTGACTCTTCCCCGTCATTAAGCTAAGGGATAGGAGCCTTAATTTGTGACGGTTTTTGTACATGTGCAATTAGACATATGGGAGTAACACCTGCAAATGTGCAGACCAAGCGTGAAAGGAGATCAGGTGTGACGAGACGGGATCTAGAGCCCCCACAAGGTAAATGCCACATTGGCATGAGACATGAGCGGCGTCGTTACAAAGCTTGTGAAACTGGTGTGCCGTAGCAGTATCAGTAACGAATAGCTTGAAAGTGAAAACTTTTAAGAGCTGGATGTTTATTTGCGCTAAAAGTCCATTGCCGGAGCCCCGAGACGCACTTAGAAGGACTTGTTGACACGTGGAGCCCTGGATTTTCAACTTGGTTTTTCCATTACTTTCTGTGTGTTCAAAGTTTGAAGTAATTTCGACCGACAGACCGAAAGACCAACAGCTTGACCGCGATTTCCCTATCTTATTTGAGTAATCTGACAGCCGTAGGGATGGACAACAGCAGGAAGGCTGTTGGCTTTTTCGGAACGCCGGACTTTATGACTTAATGACGTAAAGATGAGCCCTCTATTCTTATTCTGGTGCTCAGGCTTGTGCGCTCAACCAAGAGATTCCGTCCGCGGCCAAGGCTGGGAGGGCACCACAATCAGACACCCACTTGATAGAAAATTGACGGGCTATGGTCAATTCTGATCGCTTGCAACGATCGGAACCGTGGAAAAGCGGTTTCCGCACCTAATAGGCTTTGGCAAAGGGGCTCTCGAGCTTATGTTTTGGACCTATACTTAAGTCAATTCGGTGTGAACGTGCGATCTACGTGAAGCTATATAGCCTTGATCAAACCCATTTTACCCAACAAAAAATTAAAAAGGAAAAAAGAACGAAAAGACAAAGAGATTGGGGGGCATACATGAAACGGGGCATGCTTTTTTGTAACCTTGTTGAGAGGGTGGCAAACTGGCCGGGGATAGACCAAAGCCGTGGGCAGCACACCTGGGCCATCGAACATTTGGTCACGCCGAACGGATTCAGTGGACCTGAACCAAGTGTACAGCGAGTATTTTTTTTTTTTGGGGGGGGGCAGTGAGCAAAACACCCGGACGTTAAGAAAGTACAAGACCTCAAGAAATAGCAACATAAAAAGTTGAAAGTTTGGCTTATATATGCAATGTAGGACTTCCGGAAACTTGGCTTTATTGTCAAAAAAGACTAAAAAATAAAAGTTGGAAGCTTGTCCTGGTTAGTCTAAGATATGAAGCATGCTCAGAAGATAATAAGACGTCAAAAAGCATGGATCAGATATAAGAAAAAGGGTAGCAGAACGCTTGTAAAGGAATTCCAAGAAACCAAATTACAACCAGAAATTACAAACAAGCCCAGAAACGTGGTTTGTTTGGTTGTTTATATGGCCTAATTATCAGCTTGTTTTCTAAGATGAAAAATAACGTAGAGGAAAGGGGAACTTAACGTGCAGGAAAACTACAACCAGAAAAAGAGGGGGTGGTTAATAGCTCTATAATATGGCAAGCCTTGTCTGATGCTCAACGGTCGTTTTTTGCGGCGCTATTTTTAGGTAAAGCTAGACATCTCTTTAAGTCTCGTTTCAACTGAGCTATGTCACTTTCCCTGGCTAAATACCCGAGTCGAAGGAGTGTCCTCCCGAAAACTTTTCTCGTCTTTCGTTCACCAGTTTTGTTTCGTATTTTCTCCCCGAGCCTGTAGCGGAAAAGCATGCGCAGCCTAGTATACATTCTTTATGATCCACGCCGTTATGGGTCTCTTACTACTGCACTAATTCACGACTTTGGCATGCACGTTCTTTCTATGAAAGACATTTACAAAAATAAAAAATAAAATTTCCGAGAGAGGGGACCACAAATATGGAAACAAGAAATAGTTTTTTTTTTCCTTTTTTAAAGAATTTTTTTTTTTTTTTTATTGCAAGAACCGACATGGCGTTTCGTGTTTAGCTTGGGAACGCTTTTAAAGGTTATGTAGGGTGGATATTTTGCAATGGAAAGCAAGCAAATAGAACAGACTCGCCTGCGGGTATTTGAGGATTCGGTTTGGCGAAGCTTTTTTTTGGTCCTGGGAATTTCCTCTTGGCTTGGCTTGACCATCGAAGCAGACTAACATTGGGGAAGAGCTGCTCAGCTTTATTCTCTTTCTAGCCGCCACAACCTTTCTTAGAGCTGCTATAGCAATGTGTCTGTTGTTCTCACTCTCAGGATCTTTTTCCCCCTCCATTTTTTTCACTATTATTCAGAGTCCTTCAAGAAAATCGAGAGCGAATCTCTAGTCTGTAATCGTAAAAAAATAAAAGTAAAATGAAGATAGACAGGGATAAAGACTGGCAGGTCTTTTAATGCTTTAAAAGCTCTTAGAAATGTGAGAAAACGTGGAAACGGGGAAAAAAGGTTCAAACGGTTGCCAGAGTAACAGTTGTAGAAAATAAATAAAAAAAATCCGGGTATATATGTATATATAATGGTAGTAGTTGGTCTGCACCGCTATATACTACTCGACCCATTGCTTATTAACCGTATATCCTTGGTTACCTGGGGAGTGGGGACTTTAATCATGTACAGTGGATGGCCAGAGTAGGGGTTTCGAACGTTTCTGCGGTTGTTTCGGGCTGTTTCGCATGGGGGAGGGTTGGTAAATTCCCCAAACTGGAAGGAACACGTGATAATAGTGGGAGAGCTGGAATATAGTTCGAAACTCCACAGATGACCCCCTCTGGAACTGTCAGCTAGCGTTAGGACTGGGAATTAAACGTGCCATTCTCATTTGGCGCGGCTGGAAGGGTTTTGGTCTGCTTTTTTGAGGGGTTTTTCGTCTTCTCTTGCTGTCTGTGATGACGGGGATCGTTGGATAGGCTTCTCTGTAATCACACATCCCCAAGTCCAAGTATAATTGGCTCTATGGCTATGGATCAGCAGACAGCACACACACACCAATACCAGAAAAGAGGTTTCCAACACTTTTCGGGTTGGAAATTTTGAGTGACAGAAGAGGAGGCCCAGAGACAAAGGGGCGCGTAAGAAACCAGAAACCCGAAACCCTTCAATTATTTTTGTGGGTTTCCAAATGGAGAAACGAAAACTGGTTAAGTTTTTATTTAGAAATGAATTGGAGAGATGTTATGTCGGAAGAAGGGTTGAGAAGCTTTCGGGGGAAAAACAAGATAAGGTAAACATTGTTCATTTGCGAAGATGACGGTTTGTGGACCTGAAGAAAGTGACGAGGCGAAGAATGCGAGTTTAGTGAAGCGCGCGGGGAGTGTCGAAGACGTCGTCGGCGTCGTCCCTAACGGTTTAAGCCTTGCTTAAAGCACACCACCCTCGTAAGTTTGCCTCGAGAGTTGATTCTGTCTTGGGGGATTTACTGAAGGGGAAATTGTCGAAGCTGAAGCTGGCACCGTTCCATGATTTGCCAGGCCCGGGCGACTGATGAAAAGACGAGACTTCTCGTTGTCTCGTCCTCTCCCCTCTCCCCCACGAAAACCCGTCATTCAGCAGGCGGAAGATTCCGAGCCAGAAAACCACATCCGATCAAAACCTTTCTAAAGGATCCTCATATTTTGGCGTATTTATTTTTTTCTCGCGGGGTTAAAAAAATCTCTTTCCACAAAAAAACCTATAGAGAACAAGTTTTTCGACCCCTCTATCTTTTTTATTATTTTTTTTTATGGTAGATATTTCATAACAAGGCAGGTTATAAACCCAAAACCACATCCGCCGACAAGGTTCACTTGTTGCCAATAATCCATGCGAAACTTTTCCTGTTTAGCGTGCCGTAGTTTCGTCCTTTGGCAAAAGCCAAACGCGTCCGCCCCCTACTAAGAGTTTGCCATTTCCCTTGTAAACTTTCCCCCGGAACAAGCATAAGGATTGTTTACTACTTTGTAAAACCAAAAGCGAAAAGCTGAGAAAAAAAGGGTTTCGGGGTGTTAACGAGTCTATAATTTTCCTCCTCGGTAAAAGGAAGCGAAGTCCCTGCAAGCGAAACAACGGTACACTATTGTAATTCAGAAAGCATAGATTTGGGAACACGCATTTCAAATGGCGTTGAAAGCCACTGAAAAACGTCTGAAAAATACTTTTTCTGCCAATAGAGAAATTGGATGTTGAAGGCTAAACCTTAGCTCGGTATAGGAGGTTAGCATGGGGAATTTCGCAATAACTTTGTTAGAAAACCAGTGCATTTTATGAAAAAAGTATTTATTTGACAGTAAACTTGAGCTGGCTAACACGTAGTACAGTACAACCAATACACAATTTATATTATGACTATTTCTTTCTGTTCTCACTTCCTCACGCAAGGCTTTTGCAAAACAAAAACATACACCAGTGACATCTGTGACTTTCCCGTCAATAAGCTAAGGCATACGGGAGCCTTTGTATTACAGCATAGGAACAGAATGTGAAGCTAATTCATTGTTGGAATCGTAGCACTACAAGTAACAGTACGGCTGAAAAAAACGACCCCACCCGACTCCTAATGGCCCGCAACTGTGCATCTGGGAACAGCACTAGGAACTACCATTACGGCTATTCGCGGCACTGTTTCCAGAAGCGCAGTTGCGGGCCATTATGACAGTACGGTTTGTTGAGGTCGTGTTTTTTTTAAACGTACTGTACAATGCGGTAAACGGTGTTACAGTGTGAAAATTCTATTAAAAAAGTATAATGAATGGACGTTTACGAAGTTTCTTGCAGGATAATATAGAACTTTTTTTGGAAAATGTAGAAAATCTAACTCCCTGAAAAGAAGGAAGACCAAATGAGATATTGACGACCAAATGGTCATTTCCTCGCACACCGGAACCGATCCCCTTTTTCCCTGTACTTTTACTGCCACATCGTTTGAGCCAGTGTGTGTTGGGTTTGTCGGCGATGTGTGCTCTTCTTTTCGGTCCGGTTTGTTGTGTAAGATACCGCTTCCCACGCCGATCATGCGTATCGGTGCTGCGTCAATAAGCGCGGGTTGCGTTTCGATTACGCGTGTATTGGAGCGAATATATCGAGTCCTTCAGGGACGTTTATGTTGACTCGAATGGCTCGGGCACCTGCACGTTGTTGACGAGCACACGTATCAAATTTCTTCCCCTGGCACTGCCTGGCGTGCGTTATAAGTTGCGCTGCACAGGTTATGGGTATTAGGAAAACAGAAAAGTGTAAAAATTCGGGGGTTCCACTCAAAGCAAGATGGTCAGATAAAAGAGGGAAAAAAGTGTCTCAAAGCTTCCATACCAACGGGATATAACGAATGGCTGTGTGTGAGATCCGATCCAGGATACAATGTTGGAATAGACGTGACGGAATGTTAACAGCCATCCATGGTATCTTGAGGACTTCCGATAACGCCTTCAAAGGGCTGTAGCTAGAACAAATAACAGCTTGTGTCTTTTAAAAATAAAGCCACCAATCCAGTTTCGTATTTATACCTTTCTTCCATCATGCGCGAAATAGCATTCAGCTATTAAAGAAAGACATGTAAAGAATAAGATCACATGGCTTTCTGACGTCACAAATGTAATGCAGCCAAGCCATGACACCCAGCTTTGTTTACTCTTTTGAAGCATGCGAATACAAGTATCCATCAAAAGCCATCCTATGCTATTTATGCTATTGCCCTTTAGCCCCCCTCCCCCCTTAAGATATATGCATAACCGCCCTATTACTTCCGCCCCATATGTAAAGTAACTTGTGTGACACGATACGCTCTGGAAACCGATACCAAAGAGGTCAAGACCAGTCTGCACCCCCCATTTACAAAAATCCCTGCAATGGGTTAATATTTGCGGGGGGTAATGTACAGCCGAGTGTAAGTACTATACGGATACTGGTATATGTTTAGACGTTAACTCTAACCGGAAAGGGTCGAGGGTCGGTTAGGGGCATAGGGACAGGGATTGTGCTGTCTCAATGTATCTGCGTTTATCGTGTGTGTATGCAGGGTAGGTGAGTTTCCCATAGTCGTCGTTGGTGAATAGGAAGAGCAGTGACCATTACCATTAGCCATTAAAATGAGGACGCTCTATATGCTCGATACGGCCAATAACCGTTAGAAGAACAAGAGCGAAAGGGCCCCTTTTCATTTTTATCTTTTTTTCTTTACTTTTTGATTCTGGGTTCGCCATTTTTCCGGATATTCTTTTCCCCAAAGCACCGAAAACATGCGGCACCTGGTCCATAAAAGCGATGTCCCATAACTAAAGAAGGGCAGCAACGGATATTGCCACTTGGCCAAACTAATGAAGGGTTCAGGTGGGGCTTTTGGCAATATATCTTATTCCCCCGTGTTGAACCAATGTTGAAACCAGACAAGCTTGGGACAATTAGGCGAATAAGGTTCGGCTGAAACCTAATATTATGCCAAAAGGACTCAATTTTCGCGGTTTTGGGCCTGTGGAACGAGAGAAAGCAGCACAGGAGGGCCATTCTATCTGAAGAAATGCTGGTCAGATTTGGTAAAGTCGTTTACCAAAAGTTATAGCAAGATTCCCCTGGTTTCTAGCCCGGAAGCAAAGGAAACCTTGTGGGGGCCCTATTTGGTCCCTCGAAACCCTCCGCAGATTTTGGCTGAGGCGAGATTGAAGCCTCCTCCGTTCATTGGACATTGAGTTATTGTGAATTTGTTGTTAGAATGGGGCAGACTGTTCGAGTCAGAGAAGAAAGAAAGCGAAAAAGAAAGAGAGAAACGGAAGATTTACACGGGACGATTTTCGTCGCTGAAACCATATACCATTCATTGCAATCTATTTCTTAATGGTTTCTTGTGTAAGGGAAAAAGTCGGTCGCTCTTCCACCTATTTCCCATTTCCCGTAACGAGCGTGGAGAATTCCGGTATGGCTTGTGAATAACGTTAACCCTCTAACACACGACACACGTATTGCGTAAAGTTTTCCGTTTAACTGTCTGGGGCCATATACACATATATTGGCTCTTCTGTTAGTGCCAGAGCCTCAAAGCCTTGACTTGGTTTGCTCGTTAGCATTTTTCAACGCTTTTCTGCGTGCGACAGTGCGTGCAACTGATGGGGCATAGCCAATGAGTTTGAGTATCCCACCGCCAACCGACAGCAAAGAGGAGGGGATCCCACTTTGCTTAAGGACCCTAACCCATGTCTAAAAAAATAAATAAAAAATGTCACGGAGTTATACAGATGCACTAAATCTTAGCCAGACGGGCTTGATATCGAGATATATGTACTAACTTGCAATTACTTTTTGTCTTTTTTATATTTTTTAGAAAAAGAAAGTAGGAAAAAAGTACATTTATATACAAAACCATCACGGCACCTGAGCTCTTGAAGAAAAAAAAAAGAAGAAAATAAAATAACCTTTCCTGTTCGTAAAACGCAATTACTTTCTTTTCCGTTCTGTCATAAAGCACCTTGGGAATCCCCCGAAAAAAGATGAGACTCAAAACTAACGCAAAAAGAAAAGATTAATAACAAACGATTACTAGAAGTTGTGATACGATGGGGCGGGATGAGTTACTTTGGCAAAGGACCTGATGGAGAAGCTTTATAGCAATTTAGCCGGTACTAGCCGACTGTATTAAAACAAAAGTGGAAGGGGGCTTGTGGATAAAAAATGGAATAGGAAGAAGAAGAATCTAGGTTTACGCAGTAAATCAGTAAATCCACAGCTCGACGTGACGTCCGCTGTTTTTTTATTTTATTTTTTAAATAAGAATCCAAAAGGCCCATAGTCCCAGTAATAAGGGTTGGATAATTCCCAATGAATCTGTCATGTTGAAGGAGGGGGCAGTTGGATTCCATGACCACCACCGCAGCAAGCTCTTTATACCTTTCCCTGTTTTTCGGAGAACAGCTTATTAGTTGATGACCGCGAGTCATGCTAAGGGAGATTGCGGTCAACCTTTACATTACATAGCAAAAGAAAAAACACTTTTGATGGTGGAAGTCGGTTCAAGGCTTTTACATTTCGCGTTACATTTGAGGTTGACAGGCGAAATTGAACCGAGCTCATGGTTTACTTGGGTTTGGGGGCTAGTAGTAATCTAGAGCACACGCGATCTCACCATGCAGTCTGATTCTTATTTGCTATTGAAACAGCGTGCTATCCCATCTAAAAATAAAAGCTACCGAACGTTTCCTTTAAGGTCAACCGGGGACTCTTAGCGGTACTTCGGCCTGCCCTTCCAATAGTCCAACGACGCAATAATGAATAGCGCCGAACGTGTGTCGCCCCTGTCCGGACTTGTCGCGGTACTCCGGTTGTGGTCTTCTAGCACTTCGGTAGTTCTTTGTTTTTGGACGGAATATGATAGTCTATACATCGTTAGTCATAGGCTCATCGCGGGCCTGGACTGATGACTGATGTGACAAAATGGACAAGTTAATGAGCAAGCAAGTAGAGTTCCCTTAGGTTGACAAAAAACAAGGACATTGCGAAGAAACATGGCAAGTCGTTTTTCTTTGTCTTGGGTGTGCTCGTCGCCGAAAAAAGCGTCGTATATATACAGAAAGAATGTGTACGGGGCAAGGAAGCCGGAAATTGCGTTTCTCCCAAACTGACATTACCCAATTCCTCGACCTGTTGATTTATATGCACTCGAGGAAAATTGGCGGATAAGAAACTTGTCTAGCCAGCACTTTCTTGTTATTGTTAGCGTTTAGCTGGCACAAGGCATCCTGAAAGATGGTACATACATGTACTGTACTCTTTCAGTAGTGCTAACTATCGAAGAGGGCAATAATTGCTTTCTCGTTCCATTCTGGGGAGTTCGGTGGGGTAAAAAAGAAACATACTGAAAAAACCTGGCTTCCTCAGAAGAGGGTGATGAAAACGAAAAGAACTTATGGATGCACGGGGACTTTCGAGCTTGCGATATACGTGAGAGCTTGTCGTTTGGGGAATTGGCATCGTCGTAGACATTGCACGTTTCTTGGGAACTAGCGTGACGGGGCCGGGATGACCGTAAGATGCGATTTGGAGGGCGACACAGGGGAATAGGTCACATGTCGCTCCTTGCATTAGTCGTCACGAAAACAGGCGCTAATGCGTTGCTACTTCTTGGGGGCCTTGTGCTATTCTTCAGTTTGAGCAATCTTTTTTTATTTATCTCTTTTTCGTTTCTCCTCATTCTCACCGCCTTTCGTCCCGTCCCGCCTATTACTTACTCCCCATCCCCCTTTTTTACGTGGGGGATTTATGAAAACAACATACGGACTCAACAGCAGTTGTGGCAGTCAGCAGTTGTCGGACCTTTTTCTTCTGTACACTTTTAAAAGGGCGAAAAAAGGTGTTTGGGAACACAAATAAACAAAATACAGACGAGAGGAGGCATTTTAGATGTAACGACCTATTGTTGGAGCTTACAATTGCGTCACGTTCCCCCAATGTGTCCCAAGTCTTGACGTTGTTGCCGCAGCAACGGTAAAATTGGGTTTTTAGGGTTTAAATTCAAGAGAAAAAGCAGAATTAATGTTGTCAGTGCCCTTCAACCTCTATGTATGTATAATGAGACAGGTTTTTTTGCACATTTCACATGCCAAAAAAGGAAAAAATGGGAGGGAAATTCACGAAAAGCTCGGAAAACTCATTACATGGGGTCGTTTCCATTCTCCATTTCACTTCGAACTGCTAGAAAAGGGACAAGTAGTATTTTGATCCAAGTTTCCATGCATACTTGATACGTAATTGCTTTTTGCTTCAAAATAAAAGCTTCACACTTACAGGGACCCTTTTTCGCCCCGAATTTTCAAGATATTAGCGTAAAACGCTGTCGATGTATGCCATGGATGGGCCTGTGTTTATATAGATGGGGTTGGATTTTTAAGATTTTTAAGCGCGTGATGTGTGTGGTCTTACATGGACTCTCTGGTTACGCACACGTCAGACGAATCCATCAGACGAAGGGGAAAGGCCATTTCACCCCTTTTTCCAGAAGGAATGATGATGAATGTTTTTCTACGCAGCAATTGTATTTGGCCTCAAGAGCCTTCTGTAATCCAGGCCTCCAATTGACAATTATAATTTCATTAGCAATCGCATTCCAGCTTTCTCTAAGAAAAACTAAATTAATAACAATTCCGAAAAAAAGTTTATGACTTACCTTTTAAGTGGTTATTTGAATAAAAGGGAGAGCAAGTCATGAATAGGATGCTTGATTCTGCACCTTTTGCTTTTCTTTTATCCCCTTTTTTCTTTTTTTAAACTCTGCCCGACCCTCGATTTTTCGTATGGAAAAATGCCTGCAAGAAGCTTTTTATATAGTAGTACAGGGAGGTAATAGCATGAGGCAGCTGTTTTGACTGAGAAGTCCTTCATTAAACCCCTCTTGTGTTGTGTCAGATGCATAGAAAGCAGAAAAGGACGCATGCCAAATGCTGTCAAAGTATGGCAAGAAACTTTCTTGGATTTTTTTCACGTTCTTTTCTTTTCTTTTATGTTTTTCTCCCGATCGCGTCCCAAACTTTGCCTCCATAGTAGCCCTAGAAAAAAGGACAGGACAACCCAAGCACGAATTACATGGAAATAGAAGCTCTGGAACATGTTGAGCTGATAACTTGTCTCCTTTTCGGTTTTTGTCTCGTGTGCATATCAGACCCCGCTGACCGTCTGCTGTTGTTCCCTTTTATCATGACATCTTCCCCAACACTTGCATATAGGCAAATGAGAAAGTCCTTGTGGCTGTTTTCCAAACTCCTTCCGTCCTCTCTTGTTTCTGCTTAAATTGTCTGAGCTTTTAAAGCCATTGTCTACGGTTACCATATGGCGTATTCGAGCCTGTAGAGTCGTTCTCTCATCGGCGCGTATATATGCATACCTGTTGCTGCGTGCGGCGCTCACCTCGTTCGTTTGGGTCGTTTACACTTTAGCAGAGATCGAGCTTCAGGAACCCTTTAGCTTTGGCCTGCGTGCAGGATTCAAATAACGATGAAGCTTGTCCATCACATTTGGAAAACCTCTCTCTGTCTCTGTCTATCTATCCCTCAGCGAAAGCTTTTTGAATTACTTAGGATGCTTAAGGATTCACAAATTCACAATGCTGGGGATCTGCCTCTGACCAAGCAGTGCGGTTAACGGATTGCCTATCCATTTTCAAAATTCGATTTGGGCTCCACTTGCCCAGAACCTAGAAAAGAGAAGACCCCCCTCTTGTGTAGCATCTATCCCTTCGTTGAATGTCACTAGGGAGAGGAAGATGAAGGTAAGGGCACAGCTTAGGGGATTATAACCTCAAGTCTGGGTCTGAACTGGAAGTTCGACAGGTAACAGATTATGGTATTACCGTTTGCTGGAGTGACTATTTTCTGAAAGCTACAGGATGCAGGCTTTAATGTCAAGGCCTTTTGTTAATGTCAAGGCCTTTTGTCAAAGCTTTTTGTTTCTTTTGTGGAAAATTAAGGCACATAATACCGACCGAATTTGTAATGAGCGGAGAGGTTCACGAAGGTCTCTTTTTCGGAGGGGAGGGGGAGGTAAGGAGCAGGGAGAGAAGAATTAAGCACAACACAAAGTATAAGATTCGTTTACCTAAGTTGTGGATATATGATATTCTAACTTGACGGAATTAACTTGTTTTTAAATGCATTCGATTGAGTCTTTTATTGGCATACACGTAACAACAACTAACAAGGAGGAGCCTCTCGCTCAGCGCATCAGCGCCGCTCCCGGGTATATCAGGTATACCGGGAACAACTAACAAGGAGCCACTCGCTCAGCGCATCAGCGCCACTCCCGGGTATATCAGGTATACCCATGGGTATACCGGGCGGGAACTCGGACTTTGTCTCCCTCTCCTAGTATACCATTCCACAACAAAATGTCAAGGCGCACCAGCTTTTTATTGTTGCATTTGTGGAAAATTAAGGCAAAGAATACCGACTGAATTTGTAATGACTGGAGAGGTTCATGAAGGTCTATTTTTCGGAGGGGAGGGGGAGGTAATGAGCAGGGAGAGAAGGATGGGCGTAAAAAAGAGCTTTTTTGCATCCGTTAGCGGCGTGAAGTTGGAGCCAGCGGAAAAAGACAAAAGGACGACATGGTTTTCCGTCCCCTTTTTTTCTGGTCTGCAGGAAAGCGTAGGGTAAGTTTCCGAGTATAAAAGAAGAGCTTGACGAAGATAATGAGCTCTTATGGCTTGCATATAGAGTGCGACACTTCGCTTAACCCAATTTGGTTAGAAACTGAGAATGTAATATTTAGAGAGAAAAGATCCCCTTTTTGTGTCTGGCATGCAAGGAAAGACGAGAAGCTAAAATATTAAAAAAGTGGATTAAGGGAAAGAAGGGGAAAAGAATAAAAAGCACTTGGGTGGGAAGCTGCCGGTTTTCAGAACTTTTATGAAGGGCCAAGAAGGCACGAACTTTGATGAAGGCTCTTAATGGGAGGTCTTGGGTGGGTTTGAGCTGAACGCTTGATTATTCTTTGCTTTATGGCTTCATTGGCTTGGCAAAAATTAGCCAGGTTTCAAAACTTTGACTTTTTCTTCGCCAATTATATTTGCAGCAAATTGAGTTCTTGTTTCTTGTCACACTTCTTATAAACATGCACATGCTAATAAGCTAAACATGCTTGTTAAGAAACTTGTCAGCTTGAAGAAATAAAGTAGTACCTAAAATGTCAGCTTAGGAAATAAAGAAGTACATGTCGGATAGAAATAGGAAGGTTCTTAGGGTGCGGAGATGGAACGGATATGCAGAAACAAAGGTACAAAATGTTATATTAAAGTGGAACGAAACGAGGCTCTGGACCATTTATAATTTGCTACTTCGTCTTGTTAAGGTCCCTTTTTATACCACTATTATGATATGCGGCGTGATGTTTTGGAAGGCGAGTTATAAGGAAAGGAAATTATAATGAAAAAGATAATTTAGAGGATGGAAGGCGCTTCCCTTTCTCTCTTTCGTCTCGTCCCGACACCCCTTTTCATAATGAGATGAGGAGGACAGAACAAGGGAAACCCTTTAACTTTATTTTCACGAATATATGCAGGAGCAACAGAGGATGGACGTATAAATATATAAATTCCCTATTTTTTATGCTCGTTTGTAATTCGTAATTGCTTTGTGGCCTGAGTTCTCCCTGCCTTTCCCTTTTGGAACAGCCTTCCAGGCGTCTGAAAAGTGAATTGGTTCTTTGTACGAGTAACCGACAGTCAGTTCGTGGGTTAATATGCAAGAGACGAGGGGAAAAGTGCTACATGGACGAGTCGTTTATTAACATCGTAATGAGGACAGTTGCACCTTCCGGAGAGCCTGGAACTTTTTTGTGTCTTCTTGAATGGGAAAAGCCTGCAAGGCAACGCACGACACCTTGCATATGCATATTAAAGCTGTCGGTGAACTCCGTATTAGGATGTGGAGTTTTTTCCTTTTTTTATAAGGAATGCACGCTATTTAATTCTGAACCTCCACTTTCCCACCTGTCGGAATATTCAAATCTGTATGGTTTTTTTCCCCTCCACAAAAGCTTGTAAAAAGCGCACTGAACCTGCTTCCTTTTATGCGGATTTCATGAGAGCCCGGGGTGTCCAGAAAACGGAAATGAATAATCAAGGTACCGGAACTGCTGCATATCTGATGAGCGGTAAGTTGCTCCGTTCCTTGAGCCCGGGCTGTGGGATACAGCTGCCCCAGTTCTGGTTTCGGAACGGCTCAAGAAAAGCTGGTTGCTTTAAATAAGGTGTTAGGCTCTTTGAAAGCCGTTTGGTGATAAGCTGATTAATTTTGTACCAATTTTCCTACCGCTTTTGTACTTTGGCGGTCCGATCAGAGAGCTTCCTCTTTTTGGGGTGTATAAGGGCGTATAAACCGTGTGTAAGGCGAAAAAGATGGGAGAAAACGTTAATGAGGTGTATAAGAGGGCGGCTTCTGTGTTAGAAGCTTCATATGTGCTGGAAGCCATACGGTGTATGAAGAAGGGGTCTATTAAAGCCGAGGGTGGTAGGCAATCACACACGGTTAGGAAGCTAATCTCCTCATTGTGAAGTCCAGATCAGTGGCGACAAGGATCTAAGACAGATTACACGCTCTAGGCATTGTGTAACTCTTGTTTTTTCAGCATTCGTAACGGAAGTTGCTGGCGTTCTTGCAACTGAACACTCCAGATGGGGGTTTTAACACGCCCTGCTTGATACGAAGCAGCGTGGTTCCATTTCTTTTTTCTTTCGCCCATAAAAAGCGAAAGTTTTAATCATTGATTGGACTCCATTGAGTCTATTCAACAGAATTTTTGCTGTATGGGTGGGCCCTTTATAGCGTACAGACAAGTCAAGTTGAGAGACAAGTTGAGCGGGTCCATTATAAAGCGTCGTTTTTTCTATGGGCATGAAAGGAGATAAGAAAGGCGAGCGTGACGTCATAGATCGTCGCCTGTACTATAAGTAAGAATTTAGGTGATGCGCCTGGGCTGGAGGGTACAAGACGGATGATTTAGACTTTGGTTTCCTGGCTGATGAATGATATCGCTTCAAGCGAAAAAGGAGGGAATCATTGATTGGGATGATTGAAAATAGAGACAGAAATACATTCTCTATACTGTGGCAGGGTTTGTCCCATATTTTCTACGTAGAATGCCTAATTAGGTATACAAGTTCTTTTTTGTCGTTGGGTTGTATCGAAATACTATACTATTCAGAGCCAGACAGTTTTTTTCCTTTGTTTAACAGGATGACACGCTCTTTTATATCCCTTTTCCTCTCTTCCCCCGCCTTTCATTGATCCATGTAACCTGGACTCTATATGTGGCTCTCTACTTTTGTGTGTGTGACCTCTTCATTAATCAAGCCTCGCTTGTCAAGCTGCGGACAAGTTACCAGATTAAGCCAAGTTTGGCACCGGGCGAATTCGTGACTTGATCCGCTGGAAGATCCTTTTCTCTGGCCTAAAGTCATTGATTATGGTCAAAGGTGTCCTATACTCTGTTTTTTCTCTTCTTAAATTGAATCAGAAATCGAAAAAAATATTGTATCTCTTTTTTTCCAACTCCACGATATTGGGATGCGGCGAGTAAAGGCGCGTGAAATCCTTAGGGTTAACAGATGTGAGGATTATATCAATTTTTATGATATTTATAGTCCCCGTTGGAAAGAAAGGACACTTTTGATCTTATTGTTCTGGGAAACGATTTAGGTCCTCTCAGCGAAGAGGTTCCATTGTGTGTCTGAAGTATACAAAGTGATAGAAGTATATATATATATATATATATATCATATTTATATGGGTGCCTATGGGGGCCAAGCACGTGCTCAAGAACCAGGGACATAAGATTTTCGCGGTCTTTTCCTCGCGTCCTGGTCCGGCGTGCTGTTGACAAGTCTCTCGCTGCTTTTAGCCCACTCAGACAAGGGGAACAAAAAAGAAAGGACGTAGAAGACAGGGTTTGGCGTTGTCATCGCCCGAATAGTAACTCTCTCGTGTACACACATACCACCCGCTTATCCTGGTGCGGGAATGAGCGAGGGAGTATCAGATTTGCATACATTTCACGCTTCACCATATTATGCAGAATAAGAGGAGGAAGAGGAAAGGCTAAAAACCCGAAAGCCGCATGTAGCAGCTCATCGTCAGCGAACAAAAGCCCAGAAGAAAGGGTTTTCTGAAATGGTTGAACTTGGCGAACTCCGTTTCTAGGCTCCCTTTTGAAAATAAAATGGCATTTTAGAAGTAAGGAGCTATAGGAAAAAAGGTTCCAGAAAACGCACAGCAGGGTTTACAAGTCATTACGAACTCCCCAAGATTTGTGTTATATATTTACTAGAATTCTCAGTCTTTTGAAAACAACTTTTCTATTGAGTTATGTGCATGTTCATCTGTTTCGTGGATCTTTTGCTGTGCTGACTTTTACGCCGGTGTGGCCACGCTATAAAAAGCATGTGGACCTGTCTTATTTGGGAGCTTCCCATGTCAGAATGAAAAAGAAAGATTTTGCGTATTAAAAGGAATGTGTAGCTAATTGAATTTGGTCGGTTTCCAAGTATCCCTCGGTTTTTTACACCTGTAATAATCGAACATTAATAGCCCCTACAAAAATACTTTTTTCTTTACATGTTTTTCTATTTGGAACCCATAATTCCTTTTTTTAGACGCTTTTGGGGTCCTAGCTTCTTTTGCAGAAAATAGTTGTTGAAACCCCCCGCGGAACCGTGTCTGAAAAGAAAGCAGACTGCTCTATAGTGAGGGGATTGCCTGCTGCGAAAGGGTTGAAAATCAAAGTACGAGAAAACTTTTTTAGAATATACAGTGCCACCACGTTGAGTTGCTTGAAACGCTAAAGCGAAGAGGAGGATATTTGCATGCGGGAGCAGCACTCGGTACAACGACTCAAGAAACTGAGACACACACACACACATGTACACACTCTTGAGAGTTTTAAAAGATATAGTCTGCATAGCAAGTCGGAGCCGGTTCAGTTGTCCATATGGTCGTTTTATTTGTATGCTTGCTTGGGTTTCTCTTATCAAAGACGCCCAGCTTGTTTTGAAGGGGAAACTTTCATTGTTGCTCTATGGCTTTTTCGTATGCCAAGTCCATCTAGTTTCTGGTTTCGGTATCGATCTTTTGTTCGCTTCGGGGTAAAGTATACATGCACAGTTACGTTGATGGGGAGGGAAATGAGCATGCCAAAAACTTTCGGACACGAAGGACATTTAAAACGTTAGGGAAGCCAATACACTTTTTTGTTGGATCTTGATTTTATATTATGCTATTGCGTGCGTGCAAGATTAACCCCGTTTTTATGGACCCTGCGTCTATGTACCGGAGGGGGGGTTCATCGTTTCATGTTAATTAAAAGCTCTCAATTGAAGTCGGAATTGAGAATGGTTCAATGGGGACCTTTCGCAGTACGTGTATCTCGGTGCTTCCGAGGCTCATGTCTCGTAAAACGAAGCGAGTTATACTTGCGCTTACAGTTGAGATGCTGCGTACTTCGCTTTCTGCACCCTCACTCCTCTCTTATGACATGGGGTTATAAAGGCTGTGAATATCCCCCTCGGCGTATATGTGTTATGTGTGTGTAACGCTTTTCACCCCCCCCCCACCCCTTTTTTAAGTTGCCACCCATAGAGAGGCTGTAGACTTTGACATTTAACTTGAGGGCTTAAATTATCAATATTATTACGATAAAAACAAGAAGCGGTACGTGGAAACGTGCGCCGGTCTGGTTCTTCCCCTTTTCATGTAACTAGTCCTGACCGTTGTAAGCTTGCCGTAATAGTGTAATACATCTTAGCAGCTATATAGCTTGTTGGTGCCCCTCGATGCGTGTAAAGTCATCGTCGTCGCAAAGTTGCACGAAACTTGCCCGCGAGTTTCGTTGCTTTTGCTCGGTTATATAGCTGCACTAACTGGTTGCAACTTGGGACTTTCGGGGGTAAACAGACCATGCCTTCAACTTTAAGCGTCTAAGATACTATATAAAGTTATTGCTCTTAGCGAGGTGAATTGCATGCTACGAAAAAACTTGCAGTTTTTACCGGCAGTCGAAGAGCAATCGAAGAAGAGCGTGTAAAAGCTTATGAATTTGGTGACCGTCTTTCCCAGTGGACCACAAAACTTGTTACACGGTCGTATAAATATCTCCCTTTTTATAAGTGTTTCCCGCTGAAAACTCTGAAATAGCAGAAATTTCCCCCGAAAACTGTGCTGTAAGAGAAACTTTTTTTTTCTCTGCTGAAATTCGAATGTATCAGTATTTTTTGGCCGGGGAAAACCATAAGGGGCAGATGTACCAGCTTTTGTTATGAAAGATGTATTTTTTTATCGAAGCATGTGTATAGGGAGGTTTTGTAATATAACACCCCCTGATGGCATCTTGAATAGGGCGCAAATATGTTCCAGGTCTAGATCTCTTTTTCATGTTACAAAAAGCGGTATAATTTGTATGTTACAGTCGCTATTCTTTGGTAAGAAAATCCCCCCCTCTCATTTTTTAGAAACATGTAAGAGCCCCCCTCCTTGTGTTTCTTCACGGATGGGGATGACTGAATGCAAGAATGCGAAATTTGAGTGTGGATGGTCGTTAGCGAGGTTTCCCATGAAAAGGAAAAGAAACATGTATTCCTCCCTGGTATTGACCCCTTTTGCCTCTTATTGACAGCTTAGTGACCCTCATTCTCACCCTCTTGCGTCGCTAGTATTGGATACTTTACGTGAATTATGTCAGGAAAACAATGGCCATCCTGGCTACCCTTATAGATAATACCCAGGTGTAGGTTTCCAGGCTATTGTTCCGCCCTGAATGGGCGCCTCCGATAACTTACAATAATGGTAGACATTTGAACGCATGGAGCAGCGTGCAGCTTCTTTTCTTTAAGTTAAGAAAATAGCTAGAAAAAATAGGATTAAAAGAGAAAAAGCCAAAAAGAGGAAAAATCCGTGCTAGCATTGGTTCTGCATTCCCTATTTCTCATCTAATACAGTAACAGTAAATTAGACGCTTGTTTCCCAACGCAGTTTTATGCGAAACATGGGGTGGAGGAGTGTTGTTGGAATTGGGATCTGGCAATTGCAGATTGAGGCGGGAATTGGGACCGAAAATCCCCTCGGCTTTATCCTCAGACTCATCAAAGGGAAGTTGAAGGGTTGCCGTTGTCGGTTGCGGAATTGCGAGTATGTAAGCGTTGTTATGACGTCCCTATACTTTGGGCCAACAAACAAAGGGTTAGCTACATTAGCTCTCAAGTTGTACTGTACAGTATACTACGGCCCTACCTTACCCCCTTTCATCTGTCTATCGCATTATTCCGTGAGTTGCACTTCCTATTTTACCAGTGCATTGTAAAGTGGCGAGATAAAAAAAGGTGACGAGGGGAAAGGTTTTTTGTCAGAGTTTTTTGGGGCGTAAGTGTATTCAGTACAGCACGTTTAAAAGAACGACCCAAACAAACTGTACTGTCCTGATCATCCTGACTGCGTGTCTGGAAACAGTGCTGCGAATAGCCGTAATGGTAGTTCGTAGTGCTGTTCCCAGACGCACCGTTGCGGGCCATTAGGACGGTACGCTTGGCTGGGGTCGTTTTTTTAAACGTACTGTACAGTAGTTGAAAGACCGTGAATTGTAGGACAGTAAGATGAGGACTAGGGCAGGGACATGGAAAAATCGGTTTGTGTGAGGTGGGAGATTGTCTCTTTGTAAATGAAAGCTGACATATGTGAACCAAACCGTGACAAGGTTGGAACTTGGAGCCATTGTCTGGTTCATCGGAAGGGAAGCCAACGTCATGTTGGGGACAACCTCATTAAAAGCTTTCGGGGTACTTTGGCTGCTTGACCTTTTCATCTTGCGGTGGTAATGATGGTATGGTGTGCCATTCTATCTATTCGAAGGGGGGAAAGAAGGGAAAACGAGCCATCTAACGCAAAGGGGAAACGCGAGGCTCAAGAATGCAAGCGTTAGATTGCTGGGGATTTTGGATCTCGGAATGCAATTTGCGGAGGATTGACAGCAAACGTAAGTCTGCAATGCACATAGCACGTCCAAGCAAGCCGTTGAAGGATGCTTCGAGCTGGATAAGTCATGGAAAGCATTCAGGCATTCAAGCAAAACATGCCTTCGCTGCTGATGTCACGTCAGTTGTGCCCCGCGATACACAACAACACAGAAACCTCCTGGAGTTTGAGCCCTTGCGAGAAAGACAAGTTGTATTACTGTTGCATACATATGTATGGTTCCATTCGCCAATCTACCCTTTGCCACGAGGGGCAAAGTCAGGGAGAGATTTTCAGAGAGACACAAAAAAGGGAGAAGACCTTGGTTCCAGCAGGATTTCTGGCCTGACTTGCTTGGCTGCAGAATTCAATCGCGAGGGGGTGACTGTCTCTGAGGGGTTGCTGGGGTATTGATTGATTTGGAGACGTGCCACCGATCAACGTCGTTTCCGGACCGGTACAACCAGAGCGCAATATCAGAGGATATGCGCTCACTTTAACGTGTTATGATAAGACTGATCTCATAAAGTAACATTAGCAAGTGGGGAAAACGGTCTTCCCTAAGACAAACAAGCTTTTATTGTATGAGAGGAAAGGAGATCTTTACTGTTGTTACGCAGTGCGTTTTCCCCTCTTTTATTTGTGAGCGAAACCCTTACTTCCCCTCCACGGAATAAAATGGATAAAAAATACGGCACAGCAGCATATTCGATCCTTATCTTTTGGAGGAGGGGTGGAGGGTGCACTGCCTGCAGGGTTTCAAGACAGTCCTCCATGAAAAACAAGTCTCTCCAGAGTTTTCCTCCGCACTGCTGTATTAGTATAGTACCCCGGCTGTTAAGTTTTACCTTATGTAAAGAGGGAAGGATCGTTTTATGTTCCAAGGGTACATTAAAGTGCACGGGAGTACGAAAACCTTATGAAGGAATGACCTTTCTAAATGCATCCATTGCATTATTGTTGCCGGGATGCAAAAAAGTAACACTCCTTTTAATTCCCTTGTGAAATGTAGAGAGAAAATAGAATTGGGGTTCCCAGTCTCTTCTCTCTCTCTTTTGATTGATATCGTCTGTAATTTTCCTTCTAAACCTAGTTAGTTAAGGGGAAAATTGAATGCTCTTAGGATCTTGTTCAGGGGTTTCGCTCGAGTATAGTCCTCCATTTATCAGAGGGAGGGAAGGAAAACAGCGAAAAGGACACCGTCAAAAATGGTTCTGGTTTTATTTTATTTACCGGAGCTCTCCTAGCTTAGCTAATAAAGGAGAAGGAGATCGTCCCTCCGGATTAATGCATGGTAAATGTTGCTCTGGCCAAGAAGGGGGATGCTTGTAGCTTGATTAAGCAACCTTTTTATATACCTCTTTTTCCCCGTTTCTTTTTCAAAAGTGTTGTCCAGGGAACCATTGTAACTCGACGGGCAGTTATATAGTACTGGGCTCTTTGAGAAGACCGTGGCTGAATGAATATGTTGCCCTGCGTTTGTTGGCCCTACTAAGTTTGCCAGCTCTTCATTTCACCCTTGGGTTGGACTTAATTTGGGAAGAACGAGGGCGTTTCAAATGAGCCATTTCACGCTCGCGTTTGGGTACCTCCAAGCGCTCTATCTTCTTTTTTAAAAGTCCCTATCAAGTTAAAAACTCTTGCAGTTGTAAATAAAAAACTAAAAAAAAACTCAATTGCGGAATGCAACAAACAACTCAAAGGCGCGAACAAGTTGGTGAGACACGGTGTTGGAAATATGAGAAACGTGCACCCAAATATATTAAAGAACTGAAAGGAGTGAGAGAGAGAGAGGGTACAAAAAATGCTATCAAAATAAGAAAATATAGATGTATTTTTTCGGGGTCTATGCGAGTTGAGAGTCGAGGGAGGGCAATAATCCAATAAGCGCCTGGCGAGGCAGCCTTCGCCCTGCTTACTAATGCCCACTAAAGAAGCATAGCAACCATATGTTTCATCCCCTGACCGCACTGCCAAGCATGCAGACGCGAGTTTTTTCTTATTTTCTTAGTATTGTATAACCCTGTTTTTTGTTGTTAAGGTCTGCACAAGCATTCTGGAGTTCATTGCGTTTTACTGTTTTTTATTATATTCATTATTGCGTTGCAATAACCCTCCTGTTGGAAACGTTCGATGCTGCCTCGTCGTATACAACGGGGCTGATGGTATTAGTGTTTGGGAGGAAACATGTTTATATCGTTACCGTTACGGGAAAACGTGAGCGTGAGGAAACATTGGGCTTTTGGACTCGTGATTGGTGTTTTCCAGCCCAAAAGGCATACGAAGAATTCTCTCTATTTGTTCTTTATATATTCGCCTATGATTTTTCCTTTCTGCCAGGAGCTGGGAATGATCTTGGATATCCCGAATGTTAGATTTTCCCTCCCTTGCTTTATTCCGAACACTGTTCCATATGGATTTGCGTTGGACGTAGGAGGGGGTGCTTGCTTTAAGCCTTCGGGATGAAGAGACATCAGGCATACTGGCATACATCCACCTCTACTTAAATGCCAACCCTAGCATAAAATACATGTCTATATAGCAGAAGTTGAACAGGCGGGATCTTTTTCTCTGGACACTCTAGTTCACGTTATAGGTCTAGTTTTTTCCCAGAGGAGGAAATCCTATTTCTAGGAAAATAACACTAATAATAAAAAATATCGTGAAAGTTGTTTTCGTGACAAGATGAGCTGTCGTTTCACGGAGCATTTATGTCAAGTCCCGCCCCTTCTTAGGCCTTTTCAGGAAGGATTCGCCCCGAATATATGAGATAGCATTGTTCACTTTGTTGTTAAAATAAAAAAAATAGTTTGCTCGAAAGATAGTCCATGATCGTCGAAATGAGGCTTTTTCTGTCGTGTTTTCGTTCCCTTTGCTGTAGTTTCTGGGGAAATATGTATATTGTTAGGGATAAGCGACGTCTTCTACGCCGGGGGAGGTTTATGAAGTGTAGTTACATGGAGACATTTACCGATGCTTTGAGAGTAATTTAGGCGCGATTTAGAGTTTCTTTTGTGGCTCATCCAAGATCCATAGAGTTCTGCTTTTTTAAGGCAGGTGACAGTGAAGTTGCCCCTAAAAAACCTTTTCTTTGGGATTAATAAAAAGAATGCTTCTTTCCTTCGCCGTTCGTGCCTGGGATTGGGATTTGGGGGTATAAGAACGTAAAAAATGGGCTTGCATGGTCAATTGATTTGCAAGAGGCAAGGAAGATTGAGTTTTGGCGGGGCCACTAGGGCGTCAGGTCCACGAGCGAGCTTGTCTTGTTGGATTTTTCTCTTTCTCTCCTTTCAGACAGTATCGGGCTCTTAAATCACGTTGAAAGTGGGATTGATCCCAGCCGCCATAATAGTGAGCGAAAGATGTATGCAGTCAGCATTTATGGACGAAATTGAAAGTGGATCAATTGTCATAAAAAGCGTTCTTTATGGCACTAGGGCTTGCCCATTTTTAACCAAAGCTGCCTTTTTATTGCAGGGGGTTTCTGCAGTGCAATTCCCACTTGACCATCACGGAAAAAAAGGCAAACTATATAACTCAGACTATCTCTGGGAAAAACAAAATAAAAAGGGGAAGTTAAACTGATATTATGCAAAAGAAAAAGAGCAGGGAAAGCCCTTGAGGCTGATTTGCATGAAAAACTCGTAACAAACGGTTGTGGTGGAGCTTGCAGAGGGTGGGCGTGCAAAATACGAGATCAAGACACCAGGAAAACAGTGTCTTGGTAGAATGCCCGGCTATTATATACCTGCATCGAACGCGCCTTCACCCCTCACCCAAAAGATAAACAAAAAAAGCACGCTCTTCATTCCCCACAATGTCCAGATATCATCTGCATACTAAAACGATGGGGGCTTATCTCTCTGTCTTCTCGTTTGGCCGTGCCTACCTTTTTTTAGTACGTGATCAGCGTGTTCTGGGTTGTATATAGTGGGTGCTGTGTATATTTGGTTGTAGAGTCCAGTTTGCTAATTTCACCCTTCATTTTTTCTCATGTCTTCGACAGGCAATGGAGCGCTGAAAGCCGAAGGACCGTGAGAACCGGCCAAAGATTTTTTTAGCTCAATAAAAACAAGCCAGAAATAACATGGGTACTCCCGTACAATGGACCGTGGCTGTCCTCACATTGAGCTGCTTGTTGGGGAAGGGAGAAGCCGGTTTGAAGCATGCGAGTCGTTTAGAGCGCGCCACGCCCACGCCAGTCCAGGGATTATCGCTCTTAGATTTGCCCGTCTTTTCACGGGGGGATCGCCCCAATATGATGGATAAGACCTTGGGTGCCATTTTCAGTAAAGTGGCCTTTAATCAGCCCAACAACTCGGCCATCAATGCGTCGACGGCAAATACGAGGGCGGGCAACGAGGTACTCGATAAAAACTCGCCCGGTTCTGCCCCGAAATTGGATGCTGTAAATAAAACTCAAGAGTCGTTGTTCCCAGCTAAGGGGTTGCTACCTCCACCTCTCGTGAGCACTGCGACAGCCAAAACAGCGTCTCTAACGACGACCGAAACAATTCCTCTCTCAGTCACGACCCCGAGTGGGACATCACCATTCAGAGCGAGTTCTGCTCCGAAGAGTACCACAACAGCTCCGACTGAAGCCCAGACCAAATTAGATTTCGTTCCTTTTGATCAGTGGAACAAACATTATCAAGTGCCAGGGTTGAGAGGGCCCTCTCGCATCAATACTGCCAAAGATCCGGATCCGCAAAGAGAGTCCTTTTTCCCGCCCTTTTCCTTTACCACCCCTTCGAGTACCTCAACGAGTCGCATCACCGCACCGCGGACCGAGCCCACGACCCCGTCCACGACCACGACCACGAAAGCAGCAACCGCCACAAGTACGTCCACGACCGCCGCTCCCACGACGGTCCCCCGGAAAGCGGCCGTCCCCACTACCGCGTTGCCGACTGAGCCTAAGACCAGCAAAGGGTCGTACTCGGACGGAAGACAAGCCGCCTGGGGCGTCCATGTTTATGCTACGGCGGCCTTGTTCACCTTATTGGGCGTGTTTTCGCTGTCCAGTCTCTTGCGACTCCGCTCCTGTGCTCGACGACTCTTACCTACCACGTATTGCATTGTGGTCCAACTCCTGCTCCTCTTTGTGTCCATTACCCGCACGATTCACCTCCTTTACGACCCGTACAACGCTCGACGCCTGTTACCGCCCGCCCTCGCCCTGGCGTTATTCAACGTCACTTTCCCGTGCCTGACGGCCGCTTTTGCGGTGCTTTTGCTCGTCGTCGTCAAGATTACGCGTCTTCAAGTGTTGCCGGCCCAATTGGTGAAACCGGCCCTCTTGGCGGGCGCTGTGGCCTTTCATTTTCTCTTGTCGCTGACGGTGGATATCGTCGTGGGATCCGTCGGAGGTTTATTCTCCTTGCACTTGGCCAGCCAAGCCTATTTCGTTTTATGGGCTTTAACCTTGTCGCTGGGTTATTTGGCAGCTTTCGGACCCGCCTTTCGGGCAGCCACCGTCATTCAATCCGACATGATGCGATCCACTTTAGCCGCCTTGCACATAAACGGAGCGGCCCTGCCCAGACGCTTGCCCCGGCCCACGCTCGTCCGTGCCATACGCGTCACGTTAGCCGCAGCCGTCATCGGGTTGTTGGTAGCCGCGTTTCAGCTCTACGGCATGTTCGGCGTCTACGGACTGCCGTGGCGACAACAAGTGGGAGTTGGCGGGTCGACCGCTTCAAACTCGGTAGCGACCACTTCCACCAGCATGGCAACCCTGGGCGCAGAATTGCCAGCACCGGAATGGCTACGCTCACATCACCGAATGAAGCGGGACGCTCAAATGGAGGCGGAGGACGACGGTTTCGAAGACGTTGTAGTAGTAGCGCCGGCATTGCCTTCCACCCATAAAAGCGGCTGGACACCAGGCAAGTGGCGGAGCGGCAATGCCTTAATTTGGCCCGTTGCTGCCGAGAATTTCTGGCCCTGGTGGACGTATCAGTTGATCGCCCGACTCTTGGAGTTCGTCATGGCGATGCTCATGGCGTACGTTGCCAGCCAGCCCCAGCGCCAGCACGAAAGTGTGGATGTCAGCAAGAAAGGCGCGGCCGCGTTTTTCAAAGCGCTGCCTTCCACCTCGTTGGAGACTTTATCGAGCATGTGTTTCGGCGGAGCAGCCATGGGTGGAGCTCCCGGCAAACGTGGAGATCACAGTAAAACTTTGTCAGGACCCACCGGCCACCCGCCCTTGTCGCCCGTCAAGTCCTTAGCGTCCGAAGAGGACCAATTTCCGGCTGTCTGCAATTCCAATCAAGCTCTGCGAAACTACTGCTATGCCTCAGCACCGACGCAGTTATCCGCACCCTCGTCAGCCACCTTAGATCGCACCGGACGTCAAGTCGAAGCCCACTTGTACGGCTCTAAGCGACGTTCGCAGCGAAGCAACCCTGCGTCGTCGTCGAGCATGCTGTACAATGACCAGGGCTTTCTGCGGTTCCGGGAAAATGGGGATCCATTAGTGCAGGCTTATGAAGAGTTGGACCACGCTCACAAGCAACACCAGCAGCACATTTATCAAGAATTACGCCCCGAGATGGGAATTGGATTCTTGGCTCCGCCTACTCCCTCTGCCTCGTCCTTTTCGGGCTCTTCCTCGTGTACTTGGTCTCAAGCCCCTTCTAAAATCCTGACACGGAGCTCTGAGCCGACGGATACCCCGTCCACTTGCACGTACGAGCAGCTTTACAGTCGAGGTCTAGCCGGCTGTTATGAACCCAATCGTTACGCCGCACGGTCGGGCAGCAGGAGGAATTATGAGTCCTACGGACCTGCTCCCCAAGCTCAAACTCCCAACAAAGTGGGGCAAGACAGCCTGGGCTTTAAGAAAGGGGAACAAATACTCCAAGGTAAAAACATCACGGAAAAAAATATATATTCATTTTAAAAAATCACGAGGCAAAAGTTTGTTGCTAATATGGTTGTATTTTATTTGTAGGTTCCTTGATGGAAAACTATGTACACATGCTCCTGGCTGCGCAGGCGCATCGACAATTTAAGCTGGAAAAGCAAGACAGCACCGATTTAGATGGCGACATGGAATTTGACGGCGACGATGGCTTGGAAGGACGCACTGACACGGGCAGCTTCCATGATTTGTACGTATCACAATGTGCCAGCACCTGCAGCTCGGAAAGTGCCGCCAATAGCTTCGATCTGCGGCTGTATCCGCACAATAGCAACTCGCCGAACAAGCGGTGTCCTCGTCATAACTTAGTATCGCCGGATGATACCAAGATTTCGCCTTTCAAGCGCAGCAACCATTTTCACCAACACTCGCATACCGCCGAGAGGGCCGAGGTTCGCTTGGCGTTGCCCAACAAGAAAAACGACTATCCAATGAGTCTCAACCTGGCTCCGCCTACGGATGGTTCGGCCTTCGTCTTGATCGGGGGTGGAATGAGGAAGCACAACAAAGCAGGGATGTCTGATATAAGTCCGGATTCTGCCATCGTGGCCGATATCGCCCAAACGCCTACTTCGTGTGGGACCACGCCTACCGCCGATATTATAGGTAAATTCCCCGCCATGAGCACCAAACCGCCCACGTCGCCTCTAGCCCAGTTTTTTCGTTTCAGTTCCTTCTCCTTTGGGGATAAATCCTACGTCCATGCAAAGAAAGATAAAGAGCTGACAACTTCCCACGATGTCAATTCCAGCACAACAGCGGGCAAGTTTTTGCACCGGTTTTGCAGCTCCGCGTCATTGAATTCTGCGTCGCAGTACGGCTACAGTCCTTTGGTGGGAAGTGAGGACAATTTGCATCAGAGTTGCGTTTCGCTCCGCCGGTCGACGAGTGAGAATGAAGTGGAGTCCCTGCGTGATAACAATAGCGCCGCACTGACCAGTTCTCCACCCCGACATTGCTCTGGTTGTGCCGATAATGGCGAAACCTTATGCCCTTTCCTAAACGAACCCAGGTTGTGCCAAAAGCCATCCGCGGACTACTGGCTATCGCCCGAGTTGTTACGGAAACATACCACTGACAACGGCTGCAATGTTTTCGCGATGCTTCATGCGGGGGGAGTGACGGAGGATGGCACGCAGACAACAAGCTCATTCGAATATGGTGATCGCTCTTTCCCAACTTCTCTGAGTGACCTCGAAGCGCTGCAGGACGGGGACAATGAAGTGAACATGGTCAAAAGTAAATGTGTACATAGCAATGGACAAATGTTCCACGAAGTCGAGGCACAGTTCTCTTCATCCGAAGAAGAAAGTGTGGTGTAAAAAGTTATTTGAGGGGATCTGGAATGTTTTCTATTGAATCAATGTATAAAATCATGTAACAGGCTAAAAGGAAGAAACTTGGAAGGCTTTGGGAAAGAAAAAAAAGGAAGAATAGAACTAGTCACAATTCAAGACGTAAATTGTACTGGAACTCGAATCAGCTTTGTATGTTTTGGGAGAAAAAACAAGCAAAAAGACACGGATGTATATTTTTGGGTTTGACCAAGCATTCCAATGTGGGTTATAATATTGTACATATAACTATTAAGGAAACTGTGAAAGTCAGCGAAAAGTTGCATTCAATTGGTAAATAAAATACATTCAAATTAATTAAACGAAATTGAATTGAAGGTAAACTAAGCTGAAGATTATATATTTCTACTTAGCTCCGTAGTAGATCCAACAGCTTAAACCGAGATGCGCTTTTCGACTCAAAATAAATTAGTAGATGATTTTGCTGCTCGATCTTACAAAACCTATCGTATAAAAATAGAACTTCCTTACTTTCAGATTATCTGTGATCACGCTTTGCATGGTGACGCTGTGATCACGAAAATTGGTAAACGGCGTTACAATTAGAAAACAACGTAGTATTTATAGGAAATTTAAGAATTTGGTAGTGAACAAAATAAAAGGTAGTAATAACGTAGCTTCGAAAGTCAACGCGATCGTAATTTAATTTAGGCATTAGAACAATAAGGCGAAAACATGAACTCAAAGTGCGGGTTTAGAGCTGGTGGTAAGGCATGTCTGTGTGAATTTCGCTTGGTAGTGCATTATGGCATATGGCATTCGGTAAGCCCCAAAACTATTTGATATAGGAAAGAAAACGGACTTGACTGATAGCCGAAAAGACGGCCAGTAAAAATCAATCAAATGATATTAAGTTGTATCAAAATGTCTCCTAAATGCGAACTAAAATGCGAACCAAACGCGAAATGCGAAACGACTCTGTTTTCAAGTTCTATCAACTCACCGATTTTGTACAGGTTTGTCTCGCCTAAACCGGGCAAGGCTCGCTTCCAAACCACGCCTGTTTGTTATTATTATTTATTATTAGCTGGGCAAGTCCCAGCTTATATACTATCGTTTGGCGTGCCAAACCTCACGTGTCACTTTAGCTTGTAATATATTTAAATCCTTTTTGTGAAAAAAATCCTGAAACTTGGAGCGCTGATTTGTGCTTTTTATTCGCCTCACGGCCTCAGTATGGCTCGCGCAGCCGAGCAAGAGGGTTGTTGGGGAAGTGTCGGTTTTTGTGGTACTTTTAGGATAGTTGTGTTTTTAACCTAAATTTTGATAAATTGCTCAATTTTTATTTACGGACAGCATTCCTGTTCATTCGTAAGCATTAATTTAGCTTTGTTTTCGGACTTTGAGCGTGTTTTCAGTGGCGGTGTTTCATTTCAAACGTTTGGG